>CAJHQQ010000271.1:50000-251839 GCA_905132885.1 Moricandia moricandioides
AATCCAAGACTCCATATTAATAGGATCGTATAGCTCGAGTTGATAGACAGAAATAAAAACACCCTCAAAACCTCTTCACTTTCTTCTTCTTGCTACCTTTTAATGACGTCTGACGAGAGCATGGTGATCAATTCTTCTTCATTTATAGACGAAGAGTACGACGATACAGACGATGGGTTTCATTACCAGACCAGACAAAGCAGTTTGTCTAGGTTATCTATCTGCACGAGCTCCTTCCACGACGACGATGAAGATACCTTCACAAGCCAACCTTCGGAACTTGGTAACTTCATGTCTGAGCTGCCTATGGAGGGCTTAGACGATGACGGCGCTGAGGCGGACGGAGAAATCTCCGATGATGGTGAAGACTCAGATTCCGATAAGGAACCTACATGGTTTTACTCTCTCCCGACGATCATTTCTCGTCGGAGAAGAAAACTCAGTGTCTCCACCATTTTCAAGAAAGATAGCGAGATGATGAACGTCGATGGAAGTACTTTAGTTAAGCAAAGAAGGTATGGTCACAGTTTAAACGGTGTGGAGAGAGACAGTGACGAAGACATAAACCGTTACGGCGGAGGAGGGGAAGGAGAGTTGACAGTGGAAACGAAGGTGAAAGGAGGAAAGAAGCCGATGAAGATGGGTTTTGAGGAAGTGAAAGCTTGTAGAGATCTCGGGTTCTTCGACCTGGAAGTTCCGGGTCGGGTTTCAGTATCCACAAGGTCAAACTTTTCGAAAAAATAAAACATAATAATATTGTTACCTAAAATAAACTTACAACACATATACAATACAATTCTAATTAGTGATAATATAAAATATGTTATTTCTAAAACTACACACTATTAATTCCAGATTTAAAAAATAAAATATCTTCTTATACACATAAATTATTTTGGGATGTTGCAATTATGCATACCGGAACGACTACCTCTTGATACTGAAGTTACTTTGTTCCATCTCATCTGTGTAAAATTCGAGTACCAACATTTTCCGGTGCATGATACTTTCTCCCAAAGACGGTGGTCGTATGATATAAAATTCGTTACTGCTAAAACTTTGTACTATTTAATCCATAATTTGAATCTGTTTATGCCCGCACAGGGTGCAGGCCGGTCACCTAGTAATTATCTATATATGAATATGAATTTTTATAACACAATATTAAATTATTTATATTGTTTTATATTTAAAAATTATTCGTTGTTTTATATACTTTCAAAATATAAGATATAATTAATCAAGCATTATTATTCTTTCTATAATTTTGACAAATAGTTACCATATATTATTATTTTGTATATTATTTAGATTATTTGGAAAGTGATATTAATTATTTATAGACTTACCTTTTATTTTGCCTCTAATTAAAATAATTAAAAATTAAAAATTATCGACCAATAAAATTATAACAATTTTTCAAGACTTCACTAGTGATTGACACGTAGGAAAAAAACACTAAAATGAATTCCCAATTAATATATAGAAGGATATATTATTTATTTTGGTAATTAGTTACCATAAATTATTGTTTTGTATATTATTTAGATTATTTGGAAAGTGATATTAATTGTTTATAGACTTATCTTTTATTTTACATCTAATTAAAATAATTAAAAATTCAAAATCATCGACCAATACAATTATAACAAATTTTCAAGTCTTGACTAGTGATTGACACATAAGCAAAAGTCACTAAAATGACTTTTCAGTTAATATATATGAGGATTTAATAGCCAATATTTCTAACAGTCTAAACTCATAAAGAAAACGAAATAGGTTACTTGGGATAAATATGACATGGACCTTCGTTATAGATCGGAGTGTAAAAAACACTACTTAGTCTATACTATGATTTGGGAAGTTAAAAGTTGATTATAAATGTAATTAGCTTAAAAGTTGATTATAAATTTAATTAGCTTTTGATTATAACTAACTCTTGACTTTTTTTTTATAAGTAAACATAATAGTTAATTACTAGGTTAAGACTTGCGCTTTGAGCAAGGTGAATGTTTTTTTAACGATAATAACATTATACATTAGTAAATATGTTTCAAAATATACAATTATAAGTATATAGTAAATAAAGTGAATATAAAAAGAAGATATGCATATTTTTTTTGTCTCAAAATATTCTTACTTTAGAATTTTAATTTCCAAATATGATGGACTAAAAACATCCGGTATGTTAATGCCAAAGATTTATAATATTAATATGTAGATATAGAAAATTCTGAATATTTACATAATTAAATTAACAAATTAATTTATTTAAGTCTCACACATAATAATTTTGATGCTTCCAAATATTTATAACATAAATGTAAAATTTGTATGATTTATGGCAGAACTTTTGTCATGCTCATCAGAAACTATCCTTTTAATCTATTATCATATTTGAGCTTTGAATATTTCAAAAATAATAGTGCCTTTAAAATATATCAAAAAAATATTCATCATACACAATTTCATCTTTTTGTAACATTTAGTATCATTTAAACATATATTCACCGAGTTATTACGAAATGATTGTATATACAACTATGCATAGCACCGATTGTCTTATATCATCAACTATGCATAATGTTGTGCTAACTAATAATCAAACTAATATCCTTATATATTTAAATTCACGCCAAAGTTTTATCTATTAAAACTTGTATATAGTAAACGTCAATATTGTTTAGTTTAGCTCGTAAATAGTTCATTAGTAGTTGTTACATCAACTAAAATTTATATGATTTATTTTTATCGCAAAAGATATTCAGTGAAAAAGAAAAAGATGTGCAATTCATTTCATGGAATTCATATTAATTTATTTGGGTGGTTATAGTTTATTCAAAATATCATATCAGTCTCCAGACGGCCCATACAATGTTAATTCAATCAATTAACTTTATTTTATATTAGATATATGAATGGTTTAAATATAAGTTGGACTAATGACACTAATTATAATTAATCTAGTTATTAAAAGATAATTATAAAAGTATAATGAGGATGCATGAGAGAGTGACAGATCATCAAAATAGCAGTGATGTAAATAAACTACAAAATTAAAGTTACTCTCCTTAATTGATTCTATATTAATAATAAAGGGATAAGTGTAATAAATCTCTTGGGAAAATGGATGGTTATGAGAAATTTCCATTTACGTGCCAATCCTAACTATCTTTAACAATTTTTTTCTTTCGTTTCAGATTTTTATTGCTTTATCCTTTTCGCTATTGCTGGATAGAAGTATAGACTTATTGTTGTAAATGTGATTAGTCATTAGAATACACATGTCTTGATTTTGTAAATATGTATATCGTTGTCATGATACACTTGTCATGTGTGTGTCATGTACTTGACACTATAAATAGATGAGTAGGTGTACGAAACTTGATATGAATGAAAATAATAATTTAGGATCAAGCTTGTTTACTCTCTAACACACGATACAATATATTTCCCATACCTTAATTTATAACATGTTATCAACACGAGACTCTTATACTTATACTAGCGAGGTAAGGTTTAATTTATGTTCTTCAATATTTTTAAATATTTTAATTTTGTTATGGTTCCGGAGTGAAGGCTCTGCCTTCTTCGTTTATTTTTCGAGATGATAGGCGTTGCCTTCTACGACTGATTGTTAAGATAGACTATGCCTTCACGATCAGACAAACACGTGGTAGGCTTTGCCTCCGTGAATTAAAAAAAAATATAAGGTCAACATGGAAGACTATGTCTCCTCGGACCTTGAATAGAAAGAAAAGGTTTAAATGGTAGACTTCGTCTCCTCGAACCTTGAAAAAAAAATGACCAGACTCTGTCTCCTCGGATCATGTACTAGGCTAAGCCTCCAATTTTATTTATGTTTTTTAATTTATGCACTTAATTTATGCTTTTAAGTTTATGCTTTTACTTTCCGTTTTTGAATTCATATCTTTATTATATTTTTTATAAATGTTCTTCTATAAATACAATTATCATGTCGAATTTGACAAAGCTCGAAATAAATGCCCTTGATATTACGAGAAATAACTATATGACTTGGGCAGTGGGTGCAAAGATGCACCTGAGAGGATACATGCTTTTGGAAACCATCGATATTTCAAAAACAATGTCGGATGAGAAAAAGGCTAAAGCCATGATATTTCTACGACACCATATACATGATGGTTTAAAAGATGAATATATTACAAAAGAGGATCCTGCGGACCTCTAGCAATCTTTAAAAGAGAGGTTCAATCACCAAAAATATGTGATCTTACCGAAAGCTAAACACGAGTGGATACATCTCCGGTTCCAGGACTACAAAAATATAAGTGAGTATAATTCCGCGATGTTCGGAATTACATCTAGGATGATGTTATGTGGAGAAAAAAATAAGTGATTATGATATGATCGAGAAAACTCTCTCCACGTTCCATCCTGGAAATGTAGTCTTACAACAACAATACCGGGCGAATGAGTATACTCGTTACTCTGAGTTGATGCAAGTCCTCCTTGTAGCAGAGAAGAATAATCAACTCATGAATTTAAACCATCATGCTCGTCCCACTGGATCTGCTTCATTCCCCGAAGCGAATGTTGCATCATCCAGATATGATAATTGGAGAGGACGAGGAAGTGGACATGGTCGAAATCGTTATCATGGTCGTGGAAGAGGACAAGGAAGAAGATTCCGTCCGTATGATAAAAGAAATAATAAAGACTTCCACGAAAATGAAAGGAGCCGGGATGATAAAAGGCAAACAGAAAAGGTTTGCTAGAGATGCGGTATGAAAGGTCATTGGGTACGTGGTTGTCGTACACCAAAACACTTAGCCGATCTGTATAGAGAATCCCAAAAAGTGAAAGAGAAAGGAAGTAAAACAAACTTCATCTCTGACAAACCCAGACCATCCTTTCATGGTTTAAATGATGATACCCATCTCGACGTATCCGACTTTCTGGTTGATTCAGAAAGAATCGATGAGTGATGTAAAAATGATGTGATATAAGTTTACTGTATTATAGTATCTTTATTTTTTATTGTAAGATATATGTAATGTTTCTTGTTTAATAATATATGTTTTATGAATATTTTAAATTCAGAAAATGCCAGACTTTGAGACTATGGACGGAGATATGTGTTTGACAGATAGTGCGTCAACGCACACGATAATTAAAGATAAGAAATATTTCTCCAGTCTCAAAATAAAAGATTAAGCTGGAAGGGTAAGTACAATATCTGGTAGTGCAAAGATTATTAAGGGCTCTGGAAGAGAGAAATTTTCAATTGCACGGGGGACGAAATTTGAAATTAGTGATGAATTATATTCCCCGGAGTCTCATAGAAACTTATTAAGTCTTAAAGATATCCGGAGAAATGGATATCATATTGAGACTATGAGTAAAAATGGCTTTGAATATCTTTGCATTAAGTCCGAGAGGAAACATATATTGGAAGAGTTAAAAATGTTATCATCTGGACTATATTGTACGAAAATAAACATGACTGAGTCATATGCCACAGTAAACTTGAAGTTTACTAATACATTTAAAATCTAGCATGAGAGGTGATTACTGCGTTTTACCACAGGCCAATTAACCTAATGTGCACGCTACCACAATCGAATGGTATATCGATGCAACACTTTAGGATCGAATCCACAAGGAACTAATGATCTATAACACTAAGAATACACAAATTTTCCTAATCTAAGCAATAAGAAGATTGATGGTTTGTAACAAGCTAAACTCCTAGAATTATAAACAATGTGATCTCAAATTCAAACAAGAAATAAGTGCAAAAATCAAACTTTCAATCAATAGCTAAGGATGGATCCATGGGCAAGATAATCGATATCGGGTGATCAAGATTCAATATAGGATGCACAAACAAAATAATCAACAAGTCTATAGGTCTAGAACTCATAAAATAGACTAATCCACTGTCGTGACAATAATCCCTATGCTAATCAAGCATTAAACATCAACTGTCGTTGGCCTAACACAATCAAGCATGCATAAATCACAAGTCTACTAACCATTTAACATCTCTAACATCAATTGTCATTGGCTAGACATGTAAAAGACAATATTAGGTTGGTTCAAGCATTTCATCGAACACCTTTCGGGCATGAAAGTACTTAAGCTCTAAATCAACTTGATCAAGGTTAATCTAGCATTAAGAACACCTAATAGGCATAGAACAATGTTAATAAAGCAAGAGACATCCTAAATATCCACTTAAACACTCTAATCTACTTAACCCATGAATCACAAGTTCACTACTCAATACTTTTCATGAGAAACCTTAAACCCATATGAGATTCAAGGCAAATCATGTTAATGAGCAAGAAAAACAGAATAAAAATTGAAGTACTTCCTTCCAATGATCAAAAGATTCAAGCTTTTTTAGTTTAGACAAAGTTTTTGAGAGAAAAAGAGATCTCCCTAGGGTTTTAGGGTCTAAAACTATATATAGGAGTCCAAAAAACGAGTCGGATCAACCCAACAAACCCGGGTTGACCCATAAAAATTTGGGTATTTTGCCTATAGCGACCAGCTGTGGTCGCTACGACTGTAGCGACCACGGCTGGTCGCTACGCCTGGTCGCTACGGCATCCGCATTTCTCTTGTAGGTCTGTAGCGACCACGCCTGGTCGCTACGCCTGGTCGCTACGGCATCCGTATTTCTCCTGTGGGTCTGTAGCGACCACTCCTGGTCGCTACGCCTGGTCGCTACACCCCCATTTTGCTCCAAACTTCACTTTCTTGGCCTCAATTACCTCCAAAATCACCAATAAGCATCTCCAACACCTGACATAGATAAATGTAATGGAATGCAACCTAAATATGCCTAAATGATATCTTCTATGCTTAAAATGCATCAAAAGAGATGACCAAAACCATGCAAATATGTAAGATATCAAGAGGCTAGGACATCCCGATGCAGTCATGATGAGAAAGATAATGCAAAAATCAAATGGCCATCCGTTGAAAAATGAGAGAATTTTTCAAACGGGCAAGTTTACATGTAATGCATGTTCTCAAGGAAAACTTATAACTCGGCCATCACCAGTTAAAGTTACCAATGAATCACCATTGTTTTTGGAAAGAATACATGGTGATATATGTGGGCCGATCCACCCACCGTGCGGGCCGTTTAAGTATTTCATGGTATTGATTGACGCATCTAGTAGATGGTCAAATGTCTATCTTTTGACGACAAGAAATACGGCTTTCGCAAAGTTCATTGCTCAAATCATAAAGTTGAGAACGCAGTTCTCAGAGTATGCCATAAAGAAAGTAAGGATTGATAATGCTGGTGAATTTACATCACATGCCTTTAATGATTATTGTATGTCAGTGGGGATTGATGTGGAGCATCCAGTTCTCCATGTTCATACAAAAAATGGCATGGCCGAGTCATTGATCAAACGGTTGCAGTTGATTGCAAGACCGCACTGATTCGGCTGAGATCGAGTGCAGATAATAAATACTCCCCTTTACAATTATCATCTGGGCAGGAGCCAGATGTATCTCATCTCCGTGTCTTTGGGTGTGCGGTCTATGTTCCAATAGCTCCACCACAAAGAACAAAAATGGGCCCACAGAGGAGATTGGGGATATACGTGGGTTATGCGTCACCAAGTATAATAAGGTATCTTGAACCAGTAACTGGTGATATGTTTACGACACGGTTTGCCGGTTGCCATTTTAAAGAGGAAGAATTTCCAGCGTTAGGGGGAGAAATTAGAGAAATTCCTAAAGAGATTACATGGTGTACACTGTCGTTGTTACACCTTGTTCCCCCTACGAATCAACGAGAGCTGGAAGTTCAGAAAATTGTGCACTTACATAATTTGGCAAACCAGTTACCAGATGCGTTCACAAATACGAGAAGGGTGACAAAGTCCTATATGCCCGTTGAAAATTTTCCATCAAGAGTTGTTGTTCCTAAAGGACAAACTGATGGAAATACAATGAATGAACCTAGGGTTCAGTTAAAGAGGGGGAGACCAACGGGTTCTAAAGATAAAAATTCCCGAAAGAAAAAGAAATTGGTTGAGCAAAGTGGAAAGTTTCAAGAAGAACATGATACTGAAAAATGTTTGAAAGAAGGCATAAGTGAAAAGGTTCAAGAAGAACCAAATAAAGATAAGGATCCAGATGACGAGGAGGGAACAGAAAAGTATGAGATTTCCATCAACTACGCCCGAAATGAAAAGTTATGGATCAGAAATAAGATAAAAGATGTTGATGGAACGTTCTCCTATTCTGTGTCCAAAGAAATAGATCACAAAAGTGATGATCCAGATCCAAGGTCCATATTTGAATGTATGAAAAGACATGATTGGGAGGAGCGGAAGAAGGCCATACAAACTGAGTTACTCTCCCTAAATAAAATGAATGTCTTTGGACCAATAGTCATAACACCTGAGAATATAAATCATGTTGGGTATAAGTGGGTATTCGTGAGAAAAGTAAATGAAAAGAATGAAGTAACACGATATAAAGCCCGATTAGTTGCCCAAGATTTTTCTCAGAGACCGGGAATTGATTTTGAGGAAACATATTCCCCGGTAATGGATGCAATTACGTTTAGATTTTTGATGAGCCTATCGGCATTGAAAAATCTTGAGATGCATTTTATGGACGTCGTGACTGCATATTTGTATGGATCATTGGATAATGATATATACATGAAACTGCCAGAAGGATTGGAAATGCCAAAAGCATTGAAAGCAAAATCTAGAGAGATTTGTTCGGTCAAGTTACAATGATCACTTTACGGATTAAAGCAATCCGGACGCATGTGGTACAATTGTTTAAGTGAATATCTATTGAGAAAGGGATATGTGAATAATGCGATATGTCCATTCGTTTTTGTAAAGAAATCGTCATCTGACTTTGTGATCATTGTTGTATATGTTGATGACCTGAACATTATTGAAACTCAAAAGGAGATTGATGATGCACGAACTCATATGAAGAAGAGTTTGAAATGAAAGATCTCTGCAAGACAAAATTTTGTCTTGGGCTCCAGATTGAGCATCTCTGAGAAGAAATATTTGTGCATCAATCAAATTATACGAAAAGGTTATTGAGACGCTTTTATATGGACAAAGCGACTCCTTTGAGTACTCCAATGGTAAATAGATCTCACGATGTAGAGAAAGATCCTTTTAGACCCTATGAAGATAACGAGAAAGTACTCGGTCTTGAAGTACCTTATATGAGCGCTATCGGTGGGCTTTTATATCTTGCAAACTGTACAACGCCTGATATTGCTTTTGCTACTAACTTACTTGCAAGATATAGTTCTGCTCCTACTCGCATGCATTGGAACGTGATAAAGCATATATTCAGTTACCTCCAAGGTACAGTTGACCTGGGGTTCATATATGTTAGAAAACCCGTGTTTGGTATGGTTGGTTTTACAGATGCAGGATACTTATCAGATCCTCATAAAGCTCGATCACAAACCGGCTATGTTTTTACAATTGGTGGAACCGCGATCTCTTGGCGTTCCTAGAAACAAACTCTGGTTGCAACTTCTTCGAACCATGCAGAGACTATTGCGCTTCACGAAGCATGTCAAGAATGTGTGTGGCTTAGGTCAATGAGTCACCATATACAAGACGCAAGCAGAATAGCTGATAAGAAAAAGGTGACAAAAATATTTGAAGACAGTTCGGCGTGTGTCTCTCAACTTAAAGAAGGTTATATAAAGAGCGACAGAACAAAGCACATTTCTCCAAGATTTTTCTCGTACATACGGGAACTCGAGAAAAATAAAGAAGTGGACATTGAGTATATACGGTCATGCGACAATCCAACTGACTTGTTCACCAAAGCTCTTTCTACTACAACGTTCCGAAAACACGTCTACGGTATCGGAATGCAGCATTTGCGCGACCTATGAAGAAAGAGCTATGTCCATTATTCTCAAAGGGAGATTACTTCAATATACTCTTTTTCCCTTGTCATGGTTTTTATCCCTTCGGGTTTTTCCTTGACTAGGTTTTTAACGAGGTGGTACGTAATAAAAAATGACTAATCAAGAGGGAGTGTTGTAAATGTGATTAGTCATTAGAATACACATGTCTTAATTTTGTAAATTATGTATATCCTTGTCATAATACACTTGTCATGTGTTTGTCATGTACTTGACACGATAAATAGAAGAGTAGGTGTACGAAACTTGATATTAATGACAATAATAATTTAGGAACAAACTTGTTCTCTCTCTCACATACGATACAATATATTTCCCATACCTTAATTTATAACACTTATGAGTTTATTCTGATTTTGTTCTTTTATTTTTGGTCTTCAGATTTATAAAACGTCAAATCTCTCAAAATAAACATTTTAAAGTTTTTGTAACAAAAATATAATTTAAAGAAAAAAAAATTAGACTTTTTATTTTGAAAATTTTAATTTTGTTTTAATTTTAGACTTCACCTCCAAAGTTCCACCCATAACTTTAAACCCTAAGTCAAGATTAGTTAACGCAAATAGTATAAATGAATATTTACACCCATTGATAAAATATATTTTAGTCATTGTTCTCTAATAAATTTTTAGGTTTATTTTAATGTATTCCTTTTTATAAAATGTTTATAATTATCAAATTAGCACTTATTGATTCCTTTGGAGAGCATACACAACACGTGAAATAACACTTATATCATTTCTTACACGGTTTCTTTACAAGAATGCAGTTTTAACATCCAAGTGATGAATTTCCCAGCCTTAGAGGCTGTTAAGCTGATGATGAACCTGATGGTTTCAATGCGTACAACATGCGCAAAGGACTTCCTGATAATCAAGGCCGTGCCTTTGTATATATCCTTTAGCTACCAGTCCTGATTTATGTTTGTTTATGCTCCCATCTGAATTTCTTTTGATCTTGAATACCCACTTAAGTCCAATAGCCTTCGCACCTTGAGGAAGATCGACTAGCTCCCAAGTATTATTTTTTACTATCGATGAAACTTCTTTCTTACAAGAATCCTTCCATACTTGTTCTGTGATGGCTTCACTGTAATCCCATGGTTCATCATTTATGAGTAGCAATAACTTATCTCCTTCAAAATTAGCTAAGCATGCCTAGTCTTGCAAGTAGCTTGAAGTTTTAGTGACACGAGTTGATCTTCTCAATATATATTGTACTTGTTATGTGTCAGCCTGTAATTCTTCTTCTTCTTCTTCTTCTTCTTCTTCTTCTTCTTCTTCTTCTTCTTCTTCTTCTTCTTCTTCTTCTTCTTCTTCTTCTTCTTCTTCTTCTTCTTCTTCTTCTTCTTCTTCTTCTTCTTCTTCTTCTTCTTCTTCTTCTTCTTCTTCTTCTTCTTACCATTTGAAGCCAAAATCCACTTCCATCCCTTGCTTTCATCGAATACAACATTTCTGTTGACTACAATTTTCCTAGTCATCGGGTCAAACAATCTATAGGCTTTGGACCCTGGTTACGTGCCTAAGTGGACACGGGTTCGTGTTTTTATCATCCAACTTCCTTAGATGTGAACTATCTGTCTTTGCATATCCTATACAACCAAAACCTTAAAGATGATCAATATTAGGTTTCTTTTCTTTAAGGACCTCATATGGAGTTTGTGAAACCAAAACTCTTGTTGCATCTCTGTTGATGAGATATGTTGAATGTCGAACCCTGCTGGGTTACATGGAGAATTTTACCAGAGGTTTATTCTACCCAAAGGTAATTAGGCACTTTCATGTGCTTTAATATGCTTCTTGTCATCTCTAGCAAGGTTTAGTTTCGACGTTCTACAACTCTATTTTTTGGCGGAAATTAAGGAGCAATTAGATGTCTATTGATTATAGTTGTCTTGCAAAAAATGTTGAATTGAGTGTATGTAAACTCTCCTCCCCTATTGGTTCTGAAAGTTTTGATAGTTTCCCATGTTTCTCCTTCTACCATTGTTTTGAACTTCTTAAAATTCTCGAGTTCTTCACTCTTTTCCTGCAACAAAATCGACCACATGTACCGCGAGTATTTATCGATAAGAAAAAAATATGTATCTGCTTTTTCTTTCTGTTGGTGGAGTAATGAGTCCTCATAGATAACCATGGAGAAGTTCAAGTTTCTGTGTGGCTTGGTATGTGGTTGTATTCGGGAATGGACGCCTTGTTTTTTTCCCAAGCAAGCATGTTGAACATGTATCATTCTCGACACTTATATTTGGTATCCCTATCACGAGTTGATTCTTTACTATTGTCTTCATTGTATTTGCTCCATTATGTCCTAACCTTGCATGCCATGTACTATTATAGCTTTGAGTATTAAGTTGAAAATGTTCAGTATTGAAAATGTACATGAGACCTTCGTACAATCGGTTTTGTGATCTTTTCACCTTGACAATGAGGTTTCCATCCTTATTGTGAAGTGTAAGTTGATATTCTTTCATTCTTACGTCACAACTGGATTCTTTGGCTTTTCCAAGAGCGATGATGTTGCTTTTCAAAACTGGTATGAAATAAACATCAGCAAGTAACTTTTGTTCTCCGTTTTGACTCAACAATAATATTGATCCATTGCCTTTGATGTCGATTCTTGATTCGTCACCAAATCAAACATTACATGTAATTCTCTCATCAATGGACTTGAAATAATCTCGTTTTCCAGTCATGTGGCTGCTTGCCCCATTCTCAATATACCATACTTGATCATGGTCGTTTTTTGCATCGAAGTTCTTAGGTTGCACACCCTTTTCATTAAGATATACTACCTCGTGCATTAGTAAACCATCTGCTTCATGAGTATCATCGTTCTTGTTCTCGTACGCCTCCTGGAGCTTCAATAATCTATTCGGACAACTCGAAGAAAAAGTGTCAAAGCTTATCACACCTGAAACACGTGAGTTTTGACATGTCAAAGTCTCTATAAGACCTTCCACGACCTTGTCCTCTACCATATCATCGTCCTCCTCGCCTGTACTTCTTTAGTCTTCGTAAGATTGAGTATTTGGTGTTTCCAAGTTAGCGTACATTAAATTGTTTTGACCGCCTTGACCTTCTTCATCACCTTCACAAATCCCTTCTTCATAAGCCTTCAAGCGTCCAACAATGTCTTCAAAACTTGTAACCTTAATATCGAGAACTTGTTCTAGGGAAGCCACTATGTGTACATACTTTTTCCGGGCCAGAATTTTGAGAAACTTCTTCACAAATTTGGATTATTCGATATTCTCTCCAAGGGCGGCTGATTTTGAGGATATTTCTGATAAATTGCCGACGAAGTCATCGATTGTTTCGGTGTCCTTCATCTTTAAACGATCGAATTCAGCCATTAGAGTTTGAAGTCTTGCTTCTTGATATAGCCTATTTATTACCAGTTTCATGCCATGTTATAGGATCTATTTAGGGTCTATTATGTGTGTCTAGACTATTTTTAGGGTCTTTATATGTCCATGTACGTTTTGGAGATATATGGAGATACTTGAAGCTTTTGGAACATTTAGAGAAGAAGAATCCGTACCTTATCAGTTAGAGAGTCGAAGTACAAGACAGTCGTCGATCGACGACACAACCTTGTCATTGACCGATGATACAAGATCAAGATCGATCGATGCTGCACACTTGCCATCGATCAATAACCAATTCACAGACAGCCGATCTCAAGCCTAAGTTAGAGACAAATGACGAAGATACCCTGGACGAGTTTTGACATAGATTTTTGGGTTTTATATTTATGCTTTATGTATTACGCAAAAATAAGAGAGTTGAGAGGAGAGTTTAGTTTTCTATTATAGTTTTAATGTTTTTAGGGAAGAAGATTCATAACTCCTTAGGGAGACTTGTATTGGAACCCCAATATTTTATCTATGCATTATATTTAGACTATTGTTCTTACTTTAATTATGTATGAGTAGTTATCAACTAGATTTAGGGTTGAATGATATCAATAATGGATTAGCCCAAAAGTAGGATTGCTAGGTTAAGTTAATATCCATCAATTAAGTTGTGATTAATGCTTGCATTCTAGAGTAGCTAACTAGGATCTCGAAAGTAAGACATGAACGACTACGAAAGTAGGTTCTGTGCTAGAATAAACTCATTGAACTAGGTTGTTAGGCGCATGCGAGAGCTGGTCTAATTAGCTTGATGAACATATCAAATCTCGTTCACACTTGCTTCTGATAGCCGTCGATCGATGGTCTTTTCTTTTGCTCGCATACGAGAGTTGGAGTTAAAAGGTTCATAATAGTTAATATTTGAGTTCTAGAATATTTACCTTTCCGTGCTTCATATTCCTTATAATTCATTAAGCGTGAAACCCTAGGTCTAGCATACTTACATTCGTGTCTAGTTAGTTTAATAGTATATTTCATATTTGCATTATTATCATATTTCCATATTTTATCTATACCTCATGATAAGGAGTATTTCTTTAAGCTGATTAATTGCTACTAATATATATGTCTACCTATCTTAGTCTTTAGAAATAATAAATCTATTGTGTGCCATTGCTCTCAGTGGATTCGATCCCTAAGTACTACACATGATCTCTCTTGGTAAGAATTTTATTTGTGTATTAAGATTAGGGTTAATTTGATAGTTAATTGTTTAGGATATTTATACTCTGCTAGAACAATAAACACACCATGTCACTTCTCGAACTCTATTTGCTCCTAGATGTCCTGCTTTGATGTCCCACACTTTCTTTGCTGTGTCAAATTCTCCCACTTGTAGGATTAAGGCTTCGGGAATGGACTGAAAGAGCAACATGATAGTCATATCATTTCTCACTCTCAATCGATTCCGTCTCAGTGAACTCCCAAACCTTATGAACCTTAAGAAGTATCTTCATCCTTATCGAACACACTGTGTAATTCATGGTGTTTAGCATCGGACAACTGATCGATGAAAGGGACACTTCTTAAGGTTTCATAACAATGGTTGAGAGATCGCTCATATTTAGGTTTTGTTTGTTTTGGCTCTGATGCCAATTATTGTTTCAACCACAAAAAAAATGAGATCAATGTTTATAAAAAAACTCTTTCTTATTACCTTAAGAAGCTCTCTCAAAACTTAAGTTTTCACAAATTAATCTCTAATCTCACAAGTTATGCATCTCTTTATATAGAGATATATTGTTCCTAATCACTGTAAACATAGCTTATCTAGATAAGTCCTAGGTATTATGTATTTCCTTTTTTATAATGGCATTAGTTTAGTTTGAGGATCAAACTATCTTCAGGATTATCTTCAACAAGTGCAACATGGTGGGTTGTGGGATATCTTAGGGCTCGTGCTACATTGGGTTCCCTACTTTTGATGGATTTTATGTGGCTTTTATCTGTATGTCCACAGAGGGTGCTTTTACTGCACACGATGCTCAAATGCCAGATCTGGTGTCTAAAAGTGACACTAGTAATTTGTTGTTACTTAGGGAATCAAACTATTTGACACTCCTCATCCAGTTGTCTCAAGCACTAACAAAATTTACTTTGAAGTTTAATCTGTGGGAACACACAGATCACCGAGAACTTGATCGCAGTGACAAGGTCAAATGGAAGTGTGGTGCTATGTTTGGAAGAGAGAACCAAGTTGCCTTCCAAAATGAACATAAAAAAGACTGTTACAACCCTGGTGTTATGTCATTTGCGTGGTTCTTGGACGAGGATAAAAGCTCCTTTGGGTACAAGCTACATCAAATACTTTTTATTTACATGAGTTACTGAGACTTCCATTTCCAGCGGACGTTAATGTTCGGTTGCAAGAGACTGAGGTTATGGGTTTGAGAAAACTGGTGTTGTGTTCTCAATTTGCTTTTCATAATAATTATCAACGAATCCAGTAGGAGTTATCACTTGCTAATTATTTCATTTCGCCACCACATTCGTACACATTAATGTCTCTTTTCTCTTGATCAATGTTTGACGAAGCGGTTGTTTCTCAAAACACACAATCCAAGCGGTTGGTGTCAGCTGTGATGGACAACTGTCATGATCAGATTTTCTCTCTCGCAAAACCAGTCCGTTGTTCTTTCACAATTTTGCCATTTGTTGTTCTTAGTTTTGGGGGTTGGACAATTGTTTCTAGAGCACGACTCCATCACATCTTTGCTTGTTGTCTTCATCCAAATTTCTTTGAAGACAAATGGAAGTCCAAATTCAGCAGAAAAAGCGGTGTAGTTATCCTTAATGTGAACAATGAGACTTCGTGTTGATTTGATGCAGATAGCCTTAGAGTTGCCGTTTTTATCACTTCTTGTCGATGTTATTGTTCCACGCCAAGAGGCTGAAGAGTCTTGTGTGAAAGATACGGTGATTATGTTAGGTTCTCAATCAAGCCCTCTGATATACTATGGTTTTTACCAATAGTATAAATACTATTTAGAATCTTTATAATATATTTCAAATCTATTTTAGAGTTTTTTAGGTTTAAACACATTTTGGCATAATATAGAGATCTTGGAACCATTTGAAGTATAAAAATGAAGAAACCCATAGGTGTGCAAAAAAAAAAACAAAATTCATAGTCAAGATTTTGGAGGAGTTTCGTTCAACACCTATGCGAGTATACAATCCACCTCTATTTCCAAAATCGGATCTGGCCCAATATGATTGTCCATGACCGACTTTTAGACTTATATTTATAGTTTTTGCAACATTGTTCAGACACACACTTTAATAGAAATCATAGAAATTTTTTATTATTTTTAGATTTTTAGAAAAGAAGATCAAAAGACTCATTCAAAGATTTTGAAACTCCAATATTTCTATTTTATTTTTCTAATGTAATACATTCAGTTATTATTTATGTATTGCTTAACTATGTCTAAGTAGTCTATTTGTTAGATTTAAGTTTCTAGGGTCTTGATAAAATTATAAATTATAGAACTACTAGGGTTATCATATTGGATCCTTCACATGATTGTTCTTTTTGCTTATTTCTAGAATAGCTAACTAGAAACTTGATCATATGATTAATTAAGACACGTTGGAGCATGGTCAATTACTTGAATCTAATCTTTTTGAGCTAGGTTAATAAATACATATGAGAGTTGGTTTAGATAACTTAGTGAACAAATCGATCTGAACGATAATTCTTGTCTAAAAGTAGTATCTAGCAACATCATCGACTCTCCCTAATTCGCATACTAGAGCTGAAATTTTAGGGTTTAGACATCTGATTAGACTCACAAAAGAGTTGTATATCTTATTAATTGAATTCTTGTTCTAGGACGGTTCTTATTAAATCCTTATCATCTATAAATAGTACTTCTGACAACCTGTTTGAAACCATAAGTTTAGTGTTTTCCATATATCTTATAACTCGTTTTGTTACTATTTTACTAATTTTATTATTATCTGGATCTGAAAAAGATGCGAATTACCCAAAAACGATTAATATTTAGTCAAAATTCATAATATTTATCGATTTCTTTTTTTTAAAAAATAGCCAATATTGAACTATTAATCATTTTTACACTCTTAATTTGAAATTGAAAGTTTCATATTACTTGAAAATGTTATAAAAGTAAAGATTCTTTACAAAAAGACATTTCAACTAAATCACAAACTAAAATATAGAAAATAGCACACATGAAACTATAACTTTGGATAATCATGTTTTATTTCAGGTATTAAGCGGTTCTTATCGGGCCAGGTGTATTTGGATCAGTTATTTTTGGGTCCGGGTCTATTAGGGTCGGTTTTTTTCGGTTTCAATTCTTTCCAGGTAGAGAAATTTTGGACCCAATAGGTACTTATAAATTTTTGGGTCGGCTTTGGGTCGGATATTTTTAGGTTGGTTCCGGGTCGTATTTTTGGGTCTAGGTAAAATGCTCAGTCCTAACTCTTACGACCTATTTTCTAGTGGGACCTTTACGGTCTAGTTATTTATCGTGTGGAGATTTCCGAGCATGTTGCTGGCGATGACATTTTATATTAGACCTTTGTGAGCCTCAAGATTAGCTTTATAGGCTGTTTGTTTTTTGGATTTTTAAATTCGTGATTCATCTCCTTTTAAAAACACAAGGGCAGCTATATGCGGAGATAGAGAGAAACAATATGAGTTGTCATTTCATTTCTGACGCTTAGCGGATCGTGATACTTGTCGTTGTGTAAGATAAGAATATCCGAAGACTTTCGTTTGAAAAGTCTCATAAACACGAAAATATCAACAAAGAGACATGTTATGGAATCTCGTATAGGGTTCTTTGATACTATGCCTAGAGATGTCCAAGACCAATGTTCTGGGTTTACAACAAGATCTAGGCTTACAATCGGTTTAGGGTTTGCGATGACTATTTTGGCTTAAATCACCCGTTGCAGTTTTGACATGATTCCTTTTCAATATTGAAGTATGCGAAAAGTTCTCGGCTTATGTGACTTGCATCGATCGGGAACCGATCATCTCTCCAAATTCAATTTTTAAGTTTTCTGAAAATACTTACCAAAATTTTGAAATTCTTTTATAACGCGCTATTATCCTTGTGTCAAGTGTGTAAGAGCTGATTTATATGGAGGAAGATGGCTAAGTGTGTTTAGGACGTTAAAGTTTGTTTGTTGTGATCAGGAACAAACAAAATGGTAAGTGTTCGTGAGCTTACCGTTTGGGTTCAAACTTTCATGAATGATGTGTTTTCGATAGATTTTAGTGTGTATGATTGCTTGAGTTTCCGAGATGGAACTTTCATTAAGGAAGATATTTTACGTTGAAAGTCAGTTCTTCAAGTGTTTGCGACGTGTCACGGTACTAAAGATTAGGTTTTTCTTTCGAGCGAAATTTCACGTTATAAAAACGTGTTAGAGAAGTTTTTGCGTTTTGGTTTGATCTCCTGGCCAAGAAAAACTTCAGTTTGTTTGGGGATTGGGGGGGTATGCAGCAGAAGTTTGTTTGTATAGCGAATTAATAAAAATCTTTTTTTTGGATAGAAATATTATTTTGTATGCCGTGTTTCTTGTTTGAAACGTTTGCGGGCTTAGAGGTGTTTTTTTGCGGTGGCACAAAGGTTTTTTCTTAATATTGTGGCAAATAAATGTTTTGGTTTGTCTGCGGATGTTTCACAGCCAAAACATGTTTCTGTTTGGATGTCAAATCGTTTTATTTGTGACTGGGGAAATACGACCAAGGGGTCTCGTAAATTTTTTCCTGGGGAGAAACATTTTCTTCACTGTGATTTGTGAAGAGTTGGCCTTCCGAGATTTATCTCGTGTATTTTTAGAGAGGATGTTTCATATAAATCTAGAGCTTTCTTTGGAGTGTTTCCTTATTTTCCGCGTTTCTAGGTGAAACGTTGCGGAATTAAAGTGCTTTTGTGGAGCATGTAGAATTTGGTCGATTGACGAGAAGTACATATATTTCCATTAACTGTTTGATTGTTAAGACGTAGTCTTATTATGAAGACTTTACCGTATGATCTCTGCTTTTAGGTTACACGATAACTATTTTTGTATTCATCACTCGGCGTTTATTAGACAAATTTTGGATTTTCGTTTTGCCATTGAGTATTGGATGGAGCGTTGGTCGCTCAAACATTTTGGCGTGGCGTGAAGGCCATGTTCAGCCAAATATCCAAGGGCATTGTAGATCAAGGATTAGACCGTGGCAATTTCGTGTTAACATTAAGATCATCCTTGTTTAGAATTTTCCTTAAAGAGGATGCCGAGTTTTGGTTCAGGATTTTAAGGGAAGGCGTAACTGGCCAAGGGCTAAAAGAGCTTTTTTTGAGAGTGACAGACCAAGTATGCCGGAGTTTACAGCGTTAAGATGGCTGATGTGGTAAAAAAAGAATTTTCCACACCAGTTTTTAGTCATAAGAAGAGTATTTCGGAAAATGCTTCCTTTAGTCGTATGGAAGTTGTTTTCATATAACTTTGTTTCAGTTATGAAAGCCGTAACGAAAGGCTTTCATATGAATTTTTTTTTGTTTTTTCCCGAGGAAGACAAAGCCTAAGAGGCTCGATACTGAATCCTTTGGGAGTTAGACGCAGGAGTTTGTCCTGCTCGGATGTAAGTGAGGAGCAGAATCCAGCGAGCCGTAAGGCTGAAAAAATATATGTTAAATCGTAGTGATATACATCTTCTTATTTTGCTATATGAAAAATTGTATAAAACACTTCTTTATAACTCGATCTGACTATATGAAGGATTTTCCTGTAAGTTTTACAAGAATGGCTTCTAATAAAAGTCAATGGAGTGTGTTGCTCGTAGATTACTTGTGATGTTTGCGAGCGAAGATTATGTTATCCTCATTCGCGTTTTCTTATTACAAAGTTGTTTTGCATGATATTGTTCTTGTTTTCCCGTAGGCTATCTCATATAAAATGTTTTAGTTGTACGAAAGTAGTAAGCGACTAGTTGCATGAAGACTGTGAAGCGGAGTTTTGTCTGGATACGTCAAAGTAGCGATGTTTTCCGCAGGTTTAGGAGAAACTTTTTCGCTTTGATTCCAATATTTAGTGAAAGTTGCTTCATATCACTCTTGGAGTTTTACCAAAGGTTATTTTGTTATGACCTTTGCGAGAAACGTTTTTGTAGGTTTTTGAGAAGACTCACGGCATATTCGTTTCTTGATCGGAGCGAGTCTGTCAAGCAGCGATAGATCTAGTCAACGAGCGAGGAGAAGGCTTTCTCTTTGTTGTGCTCACTGCTACTTGTTGTCGTCAATTTTGCTTTGTTTAAAAAAAATGATGCTTTTCCGTGACTCACTTGGTTAAACGAAAATTGAGAGCAATGCTTTTGTGTTTGATGATTTCTTGTATGATTTTGAGAGTTATACAAAACTTATTTTGTTAAGTCGAAAAGGTCCTCATGACTTTGGTTAGCCATCGTATTATTATTCCGATGTTGTACATGTTTTCTAAACGCATGGTTGCGATATGAGATATTGTAGAGTTGTCGAGACTAAGTTTTTGACAATTTTCCGATCCCACAAGCATTTAGACGAATCATAGATTTTCATTTTCCTTTTGGACGATTCCTATGGGACATTGCATTGCCTAAGTGTTTTTCTGTCTAATGGTGGAAGAGTTTTCTTTGTCGAAAGCATTTTCTTGACGTCGAGGCAAATTTTTTTGAAGTATGGGAGTATACTTACCCACTCTCTGTCTTCTTTTTTTTATGAAGTAGAAAGGCCTAACTTATCATTTGATGGGTTGCATACTGTGGGAACCGAAATTCACACCGTCGATTTCTGTAATCGGAGTAAAGTTAAGAAACCCTAGCTTTCCCTGAAGTCCCAAATTTCTGCTGAGCCTACGACAAGTGATAATATTATATATAACAGAACGCAAGATCGATAATCAAATAATATTGCTGCGATGATACAACAGGTTTTAAGAGCTTCGGACACAAGAGCTATCGGCGTGTTCCTAGTTCTAGCACCTAAACCCTAAACCTAGTTTGAGTCGCAGCTCGATAACAAAAATGAAATTGCTACAAATCTTTCTAAGTGAAAGTTTTTTGTTGAGAATTTCTGTCTGTCTGTGTCCCTCCCCTTTGCTTCTCTTATATATGCCTTCGAAGGTCGGTAGTCTTTCTTTTTTCCGCCTCTGATTCGAGTTTATCTTTCCGCGGAAATCCTTTTTCTTCTCGATTTTTTTCATAATTATCTCAAAACTTGGAAATTATCTTCTTTTACATTTATATTATGCGGAAATATGGTAGACCATCATTGTAATTGGGATCATTCTTGTCTAAAATCGTAAGTGGTCTTTATTGCATTTTAGACCCTTTTGGGTCGTTTTGGAATTTAAACGATTTTTATGATTTTTTTCAGAGAAATCGTCCTTCATACGTTCACATGATGCTGGTTCCAAAAAATAATAAACCAATCGTATAGCCGAGATAACATTGGTGTTTAAGTTAACAGTTACCGTTTTATACGATTGACTCGAAGTTTTTACGAGAAAAAAATATTTGCGATTTTTATCGTAAAACTTCAACAAAAACTCCTATCGAGACGAAACAAGAGCCAGCCTAGTAAAGATCCAAAGGAGAGAGTGATGAAGAAGATATTGTCTAGTCACCCATGGGCGACTAGACCTGGCCGATAGTCTAGTCGTCCGTGGGCGACTAGACGTTGTACGCGTCTAGTCGCTCATGGACGACTAGACGTTATAGGATTATACTCACACTGGGAGAATAGACTTTGTTAATGGTCTAGTCGCCCATGGGAAACTGGACGTTGAATGTCTAATCGCCCACCAGTGACTAGAATTGGAAGCGACGTGGTTGTTTATACTATTGTACGGCTTGATCCATTGATCGTGACGAGATGGGTAAGGGGATAAGGATTTTGGGTGCGATGGCTTTTTTGTTTTCTTTTTACTTGAAAGAGATACAACGTTTCCACGGTAATTTTTAGGCATCAATTTTGTCGTGACCGTTTTTGACCCCAACACATATGTTCTTATTCCTAGGATTAAGATGATCGACAATCAAGGTCGGTTTAAGGAAGACAACGTGATTTGGATATTTGGTGGTTTTCAGGTTGACAACTTGGAATGAGTCTTTTAAGAAAACTACTAGGAACGAGTTGGTTTTAAGACGACGTTTGTGTCTAGTTCTTTCTTTCTTTAGGAAGCGATCTGAGTATGCTTGAATGCATGGCGATCATTTCTCGGTTTTTTGTGAGATTATATCTGTTTGCAATATCTGCATAAGAAGTTACAGAACAATTGAACAAGATAGGGAAAATCGGTTTGCTTAGACGATCCACCTAGATTGTAAGTTCCTTAAAGTTTACGGAAGTCTCCAAAATTTTTTTTATTTCTTAGTACTTTCCTACAAAAAAGTCAAGTCTGATTTCAAAATTTTCAAAGTCGGACATACCTCAGTTTTGTTGGAGATTCGGGTTTGCCTCTTCTCTGTTTTGCTTTCTAGTTTCTTATTCTTATCCTGGTGTCTGTCCACCCCTTATGTAAAGTAAGAATATTGATTCTTCCTAGATTTCTCTAATTTCCTCGTCGCATTTAGGCTGAAGCTTTTCTTGCGGTTTTTTTTTGTAGATCCATATTTTTTGATCTGGGTTTTAGTCTTCGTGTCGTTGGTTATACGAAAAAGACTAAGTATCTCGTTGAAAGCCTTTTCGCGTTTAGGAATAGCCAAGGGCGTTCAGGAGATTCCAGGGAGATCAGGAGATGCCAAGGGTAACCAGGAGATTCCAAGGGAAATCAGGAGATGCCAAGGGCAATCAGGAGATGCCAAGGGCAATTAGGAGATGCCAAGGGCGATCATGAGATTCTTTCCTCGATGTGTGGAAATTTTCTAGGCTCTTGCTTGCCTTTACAAATTTCCAAGGCTGATCAGGAAGACTCGTTGGGCGATGAAGCAGGAGAGAGAAAGCAAGGTGAGACCGTGGAGAGAGGCTGATGGGTGAAGTTTTCTTCTCAACTCTCGCTCCATATCTTCCCTTCTCCGGAAGTAAGATCTACGTTTGATTTTCCGAAGGTTGTCAAAATATTGTCGGTTTTAATTTTACAAAAGTTATTTCGTAAAATATCGCCGATTTTATGAATTTTTTTTTGTGAATGTTGTCAACCGTATTTTTAGACAAATTATTCCGTAAAATGTTTTCGAGTTTTGCTGTACGAGAGTTGTATTTGGAATAATCATGTTTTGCGGTTGTTCCGCAAATTTAGTTTCTGAGTTTTGTATCAGAAACTCTAGCTGCGATGAACTTTATTATTGCAGTCTAACTTAATATAAAAATTTTTTCCTTAGGATTGACCCGCATGAGTTTTGAGTTTTTTTTTTCAAAGTAGACTTAGTATACAAATAGCGAGAATCTGCAGCATATGTTCGTACAGAAGCGATGCTTGAATTTTTCCAAAATATTACGTTTCAGAAGGTGTTTTAGCAGTGAGGGATACAATCTCCCATTTTTCTTTGTTTTATGTTTTTTTTTTAAACGGATTTTAGTTTTGAGCGATTCCAGGGGAATCAGCTTCATTTTCCCGAATGTCTTTCGAAAGAATTACAACAGTGAGGGATGTGTAACAGATTTGTTGTGCTTCCTATTCTGCAAGTAATCAAGGGTTCCTTCGCAATCTTGGAGAAAGAAAGTTTTATTTTTCAAAGACTTTTTGACATGCTCTCGAATTACTCTATGAGAAATTTACTCTCTCAAATAAGAGGTTCAGTTGTAGTACTTAGGGACCTATCCACAGAGAGCATGGGCACGCACTAGATTTATAGATGTGTAGATTAAGCTAAACAGGTAATTAAATAGCAGTAAACAAAAAATCAGTTGATTAGATGGTTGTGAGACAATATGAGAAAATAGGTAGATCTAGGATTTAAGGTAATCATGATTATAGAGATACATAAGCTAATGGTGTGTGTGTCTCTGTATGTGTGATATTCTAGAACTCAAACTAAATTGTATAGATATCCAGCTGTCGCATGTGAGTCTAATAATTATCGAAATCTAGTATTCTAGCTTTCACTAATGAACATGGAATGAGCCGTTGATCGATTGTAGGTGCTGAGCATCGATCGACTTAAATCGGTTTTATTTTCCTATTCAATTTGTTCACTAAATTCCTAAACCAGATGTCGCATGTATCTAGCAATCTGGCTCAAAAGAATCAATTCAGGCGAGGACCTATTGTCGTAATTGTCGACAACCCTAAGATCATGGTTCTAATTAGATACTTTAGAACACAAGCATTAATAGCAATTTAAATGATGAATATCTCTATCACCTTAGTAATTCTATAGTTTTGACTAATCCTTCATAACTCTAATTAAACATAAATCTAACAAAGAGAACTACTCAGACATAACCAACCAAAGCATCGTAATAAACAGAATATCATAAAATAGAATAATGAATAAGAAACAATGGAGTTCCAATACAAATCTATGAAAGCGTCTTGGATCTTCTCTCCATATCAAACTAAAAACTTCTAAGTATGGAATAGTATGAAGGTGGTGGTTTTTGTGGTGTAGTTGGTGTATTACCCAAACAATAGCAAAACACCTAAATACTAAGTATAAAGTCTTCTATGGGCAATCTTGTAAATATGTGAAACTTATGGGCTTTCAGTTGGTCATCAACAAGTCGGCCCATATTGTGCTTCGTTGTCGATAGATGAAAACATGGTGTTGTTGATCAACACTCTTCTTAAATATATACTATGACTTCTGATTCTTCAGCAGCTACGAGTTACTCCTTCACAAAGCCCTAAAATACTCCATGATCTCCACATTACTTCAAAACATACCTGGACATGAAAATCCTAAAAAAGACTCCAAACACATATATTATTTCCTAAAAATCACATATACTATGGGGAAAACGGGTAAAATCCATTATATCAACTCCCCCAGACTTATTTTTTTTTGCTTGTCCTCAAGCAAAGTATATCTTTGAAAAAGGTTTGAAAACGCAAGGGCTCACAAATCTTTAACTTACCACTATTACTCTACTATGTTGCAGCTACATCAAATAAGTGCTAACCTCAAAGATACTTTATATACCATATCCTAGCTTAGCAACAAAATTCATTCTACCAGAAACTTAGGTAATAGTGTTGACTAGCCCCTCTATTAACCTCATTTTTTTACATTAAAAAGTGCAGGCTTTACCTTGTGAGTATCGATCAGAGGACACATGGACTCTTACTCAAGCAAGTTTCTGAGCACACAAGCAGTCTTCTCTGATCCCTTTCCTCTCTCTATCTTATTCTTCTTAGTCAATGTCTCCACTGTTTGAAGGGTATCATTTTTTTATTGACTAATATATTTTGGACATGTTTTCATGAATCAAGCCCTAATGGTTTTTGCCACCAGATTATGTTCACTTCTTTTTGACATTTATCTCTTTCTAGAATCATATAACTCAAGCTTTAATTGTTGTAGCCACCATATCTTGTTCAAATTCTTTTAATCTGAAGGGAAAAAAAGAGGGGAACCAGAAACACAGAGACTTTACCTCTAAACTTGCAAGAGCAATCCGATCCATTGTATAACAAGCCCCAAGACAAGCAAATAAAGTCAAATTAAGTTGGAGGTCAGCTTTTGTTCCTTCAAACATTCTTAGAAAGTGTGGATATGACAGGCAGGTGATCCAGTTCGGTATCTCTAGGTAATAAGTAAAAAATTAAAAGGATCATAATCCCTTTCTTGACTCTATATTTTTTTAAATAAAAGCCATAAATATGAAACTTAAAATAAAACACACTATCAGTAAACTTCCCCCAAACTTAAAAAAAAGTGTCCTCAATATTATACATTCTCATATTGGTTGGAAAAATAAATCAAAAGTATGAAATTTAACAAGCAAAAATGGTGTACATGCTTTCTGATATGAGTGTCGATCGAAATAGTTAAGTGGCGATCGATGCTCGGGATTCTCTGTCGAGAGACACAGACCGGTTTCATCGATCGATGCTGGTCTATCAATTCATCTTCCTTGGATCTTTTTTTGCCATGTAATAAAATAAACATGGAAAATCAGTAAAGTTAAAAATTAAAACGAAATTAAAACCTACTAATTGGGTCACCTTCATCACGCGCTTGTTTATAGTCTATAGCTTGATGTTTGGATGCTTTGGACTAGTAAGAAGGTAAAGAAACATTTGCAGGAAAACAAGTATCCACATATTCTCTGCTCATCTCGGACCATGTGTCTAAAAGTTTCTTATGGCTTCGTCGTCTCTGGTTTCGTACTCCTGCTGTCTTTGGATAATCTCATGTGTGTAACCCACTTTCAGCTGTAGCTCTTACTCTCAGTTACTCCATAATTCACCAGTCATAGCCGTAGATTTATAGTGGTAGACATGTCATTTATCAAACTTAATGTTTACAGTGATAAAATTACATGTTTACTTATAATGGTGGTAGAATTTTGTGTTGCTTACAATAATGGTAGAGTTTCTATGTTTGTATCCAACACTGATATATATGTTTAGATCTAATGATGAAAAAATTGTGTGCTGACTTGCATGATAAATAAAACAAATTATAATGCAAACGTCGATCACAAATATCGATCAATATACAATTCGACCGTCGTTTAGAAAACACATCTACCATAATCCCCAATATATTAATCCTGGAGCATTTGAACTTTTAAGTGTAGCCACGTTTCATCACCAGGATGATTCTCATAATCCTTAGAAAAAAGTTAGTCCATCTAATTATAGATTATACTTTTATTAAATTAACATATATATTGATTAGTAGTGCATAAAAGGATATTTTACATTCAAAAGCTAAAAAAATACCTAATATGATTAACATATATGTGACAATTAATGTTTTGAATAATAAAGATTTGATAATATATTTTGTATTCTTCATCATTTTTTAACTTATATTATTAAAAATTAAACAATCACATTAACCATATAATAAAAATCTAAATTTTTTTCTTACATGTTATATTATGAATTTTTAAAAACAACTATAAATTACTAAAACAATAAAAGCATTACAATCAAAATTTTGTGAACAATGTTTTTATTTTTTTGTTATAAAAAGATACAAATGATCATAATATCATATGAATATTAAGTAGCATTTAATATATATTCAGATTATATATATATATATATATATATATATATTGTTTAAATTAAACTCTATATCATCTAAAATACATATATGTTAATTATATACTTAGATAAATCATTACAACATATTTTGGTATACACATGTCATTATAAGATATTAATATACGAGCTATATATATTAATCCTGGAATATTAAAATATTTGAAAATAAGTTATCAATCCTAAGTAAGTTATGGGTTTCTCAATTATTTAATATATATATATATATATATATATTATTTTATTATTTTATAATATGTACGAGCTCTATATATTAATCATAGAGCTATATATACGAGCTTTTTTGGTAGTCACATGTCATCACTACAATGATTTTTAAAATCTTAAAAAAAAAATTTAGTCCATCTAAATATATATTATACTTTTTATTAAACTAATTATCAGATTAGTTATTCGTGTATAAAATAATAATTTCTATTCTTTTCTTAAATAAAAGCTACAAAATTACCTAATATGATTGACAAATATGTGACAATTAATGATTTTGAATAATAAATATTTGATAACAATATATGTATCTTCCATCATTTTTGTTCAATTTTATATTCTTGAAATACATTTAAAAACCACATAAGTATATAATAAAAAAATCTAGATTTCTTCTAATTTTCTATATTTTGAATTTTTTTTAATATAAATTACTAAGGCTGTTAAAAATCTACGATGAAATTTTTTTGATCAATTGTTTAACTTTTTTATTATAACAAGATGTAAATGATCATAAAACCATGTAGATATGAAGTTTCATTTAATATATATACATTTATTTCAATATTGTTTAAATTAAATATATATATATATCATATATAAAATAAATAAACATGTTAATAAAAATAATATTTATATTAATAAAAATAATATTTGTGTCACAACAATTATAAAAATGTTAATAATCATATGAGTATCAAACCTCAATAAATAAGTATTTATATTAAATATATTATATATCTATATCAATATCATTTGATTTTAATTATATACTATATAAAATAAATAAATGGTTTATTTTATTTTTTATCAACAAAAATTTTTGTAAATAAAAAGAAAGATTGTTTTTATTTATGTTCTTACTCGAATTTAATTGTATATGTAATAGTATTCGCTCCTCAATTATTCAATATATTTATTATTGCATAATATGTAAATTAATACAAAATAAATAATATTATCTACAAATAATTTGTATACATAATTAATCTTCATTCTGCGCAAGCATGAATATCAAATGTTACTTGATCATATCATTTCAAAAAATACGATTCTTCATACCGAAGTGAGAATGTGAATTATAACATTCGAATGATATCATTGAAGCCCAATGTAAATTAAATAAATTTTAAAAAACATATCAACAAACATCATCCTACTCATCAACATTATATTGACGATCCATAACCATAGCTATACGTTTGGAGACTTATGACATCATCATGGTTAAACAATCAAATTAATATTCAACGATAATTAGTATATTAATTTCATTTCGCGCATGCCGCGCGGATAATCATCTATTATCAAATGTAAACGTGAGTCACAAACGTCAATCGCATATTTAAGTCATAAATAGTAGCTGCTCCTAGGAATAGCGGGTGACCGTAGGGTAGGTAATTGTTTGCGGGGGAGGAGGAACCTCTTTCGAGTGCTCATGGGATGCAAGTCCCAAGTAGCACTGAAACCGACATGAGTAGGGGCGGACCCATTCTAAGAGTGGTGCCTCAAAAATCAATATCAGAGTTGGTAAAATATGGTCATTTCACCCCCAAAACAAGGGTTCTATTTCCACCAGTGAGCTCTTAAATTTATTTTTGACCTCAGTCAGATTCACTCATGGTCTGCCATTGACATGAGGGAGCACGAAGATTTTTATTCCCTGAGACTCACCAAAGTCAAAAGTCAATTTTGTTATACTCAAATGGTTATTCGGAAAGAATATAGGGTTTTAAATGGGGAATTCGTCCGAATTTCAAACTTCATATATTTCTAAAGTGTAATAATATTATGAGCACAACTAGACTGCACACTAAAAGAAAAATGGCCTTTAATAGCATAGCGGGATAGCACAAATTTTCAAACTGCTATGATAGATAATATTTTTGATTTTGGGACATATTCATAGCATTAACTTAATGCTTTCGGGAAAAATTCACAAAGCGGGAATAGAAAAGCACGCGTACCGCTTATACTTAGTGAAATTTTGAGAACCATGAAATACTAAATCGATTCCCTCTTAACTGTAACACTTAGGCTACATAAGGATAAAAAAAATGGTTGTCGACAAGTAAATTAAAAAAAAAAAATTGAGTAACTCTCTCTCTCACTCGAGAAAACCCTAACCCCTTTCTCCCACACCCGAATCTCTCCGTCGACACCTTGAACTCGATTTCGTGTTCTGTAACTTGTGATACTCTCCAGCTCTCTCTCTATCGAGAAAACCTTAACCCCTTTCTCCCACAACCGAAACTCTCCGTCGACACCTTGAAGCTCGATTTCGTACTCTCCAGCTCAAGTCGATTTGAAGAGGATTGAACCTCGTATTCGAACCGAAGAAGTTTATTTTCTTCGATATCTGAGTTTCCCTTGATTCTCATTTTTTTTATTCTGATATGTTTGATTCTGATTGAAATTGTTCAATTCTCGTGACTTTACTACATGTTTATGGTTTGTTTTAGTCTCGGCTTAGTCATTACATGCTTCTGATTTGTTTTACTCTTTGCTTAGTCATAACATCATTCTCATTTGTTTGACTCTCGTTGGCTACTTTACTGAGTGTTTTTATTTTCTGTGATTTTTTGAGATTTTAGCTTCACACGGTTTCTATTTTCTGTGACCATTTTACTTGTTGGTTATTTAGAATTTGTGTTTTCTTTGACCATTTTACTCGTTCTAATGGTTTTAAAGAAGTATAGATCAAACAATGTTGGAGAAGGCGTGGGTTCATCTGTCAAGGTAAGAAATCAACATATATTGATCCATGTCAGTACTCAGTAGGGGATTTGAGTGTTTAATGAATTGTTCTGTTTTGTTATGTTATAACTGCAGAGTTGATCCTGCTTATGAGAAGGGTGCATGGGACTTTGTCCAAGCTGTGTCTGCTGGTGATGGAGGTGATAAGTTCATTATCTGCCCTTGCACAGACTGTCGGAATGTAGATCGGCATTCAGCTACAGATATAGTTGATCATCTGGTTAGAAGGGGAATGGATGAGGTGTACAAGCAGCGTAAGGACTGGTATCATCATGGAGAAGTATACTCTGTGGCTGAAGGCGATATGAAAGAGAAGCAGTGGAATGAAGAGATTGTTGGGTTGTACAGAGCTGTTGAGAATTTAGATGAAGAGTTAGCTACAGAACGTGACTTCTGTGAGATGGCAGAGGGAGAAGACATGAAAGAAGATGAGTTCTTGGCAAAGATTGCAGATGCTGAAACCCCATTATGTCCAACCTGTGCAAACCATAGCAAGTTATCAGCCATCATGTCATTGTTTAGGCTGAAGACTAAGAATGGCTGGTCTGACAAGAGCTTCGATGATCTACTTGAGACGCTGCCGGAGATGTTACCAGAGGATAACGTGTTGCATACATCACTGTACGAAGTTAAGAAGTTTTTGAAGTCTTTTGATATGGGCTATGAGAAGATTCATGCATGTGTTAATGATTGCTGCCTGTTCAGAAAGAAGTTGAAGAAGCTCGACAGTTGTCCTAAATGTAAGGCCTCAAGATAGAAGATTAACCAGCACACCGGTGAGATCAAGAAAGGTGTCCCACATAAAGTATTACGATACTTTCCAATAATTCCACGGCTGAAGAGGATGTTTAGGTGTGAAGAAATGGCCAGAAACCTAAGGTGGCATTCTACTAACAAAAGCAGCGATGGAAAACTAAGGCATCCCGTGGATTCTGTGACATGGAAACAGATGAATGACAAGTATCCCACATTTGCTGCTGAGGAAAGGAATATACGGCTGAGACTCTCTACAGATGGATTTAATCCTTTCAACATACAGAGCAGTAAGTACAGTTGTTGGCCTGTGCTCTTAGTTAACTACAATTTGCCTCCTAACCTATGTATGAACAAGGAGAATATCATGCTAAAAATGCTCATTTCTGGTCCACAACAGCCTTGTAATAGTATTGATGTCTACTTAGAGCCATTAATAGAAGATTTAAATCAGTTGTGGAGCAAAGGAGAGTCAACATATGATGTTGTGAGTAAGTCTGCATTTACTATGAAGGCAATGCTCCTCTGGACTATTAGTGATTTCCCAGCCTATGGAAATCTAGCTGGATGCAAAGTGAAAGGAAAAATGGGTTGTCCAGTGTGCGGGAAACACATTGATAGTATGTGGCTGAAGTTCTATAGGAAGCATGTGTATATGTCTCATAGAAAGGGTCTCTCACCAACACATAAATATAGGTCGAAGAAGACTTGGTTTGATGGACATGCTGAACATGGGAGAAAGTCAAGGATACTTTCTGGTCATGACATTTCCAATAACCTGAAGAACTTTGTTAACAACTTTGGGAATTTTAGAGAAGCTAGAACGAAGAGGAAAAGGACAGTGAGTGTTGAAGAAAACTGTGATATTGGGGACGTTTCTAGTGAATCTGAGGCAGAGGAAGAAGATGAAGTTCATGAGGAGGAGTTGTCAAGATGGAAAAAAAGATCAATATTCTTCCAACTTCCTTATTGGGAGGTGAGTCTTATATTGAACACATAATATTCTTTGTATATTATTATCTTTAAGAATCTCACAGTTTTGATTGATAATTTTGATTTTGCTTTGTATTGATATTTAGGAACTACCCGTGAGGCATAATTTGGATGTAATGCACATAGAGCGAAATGTGGCAAAGAGAATTATCTCAATGTTACTTCACTGTGGGAATTCGAAGGATGGTCTCAATACACGTAAGGATCTGGAACATCTTGGTATTAGAAAGGATGTGCACCCGAGGGCCAAAGGGAAAAGAACTTACCTGCCAGCAGCACCTTGGTCTTTATCGAAGAGTGAGAAGAAAATATTTTGCAAGCGACTTTCTGATTTTAAAGGACCTGATGGATATTGTTCAAACATATCTAGGGGTGTTTCAGTAGATGAGTGTAAGGTATCAGGTCTCAAATCACACGATTATCATGTGCTGATGCAACAGTTACTCCCGGTTGCAGTTAGAGGATTATTACCTAAAGGCCCGAGACTTGCAATATTACGGATGTGTGCATTCTTCAACCGGTTATGCCAGCGAGTTATAGATGTAGAGCAGATTTTAAAAATGGAAGAAGAAGTTGTGGAAACTCTCTGTATGTTTGAGAGATTTTTTCCTCCAAGCTTCTTCGACATAATGGTTCATTTGACAATTCATCTTGGAAGGGAAGCTAGGCTATGTGGTCCAGTCCACTTTTGGTGGATGTATCCATTTGAGAGGTAACTTATACTATATTTAAATTTTACAATCTCTAGACTGTGACTAAGACTTTTGTTTACTCTATGTAGGCACATGGAGATCCTAAAAGACTATGTTAGGAACACTGCGAGGCCAGAGGGTTGTATTGCTGAGTCCTACCTTGGAGAAGAGTGCATGCGGTTCTGTAGTGCGTTTCTTAAAAAGACAACCAATGTGGAGGAGAAATTAGATAGAAATACTGACTATGAGAGCCAGACAATCCTAGAGGGACGTCCAATATCGGCACCGAGATCAATTAATCTGTCTGAAATGGAGAAGAAAACAGCCCACCTTGCTGTCCTACAGAACACATCTGTTGTTGAGCCTTATGTTGAGTAAGTGACTGCATTTTTTTTAACTTCGCATCTATAAGCTACTTATGAACTGAAACTTTTTTTTTTGTGTCACAAGCATGCATCTACAGTTTCTTCAAGACACAAATGCAAGATGCAGACGTGATGCAACATATTTGTGGAGTACACATACCCTGAATTTTGCTTCTTGGTTAAAAGAGCAGGCAAGTTTATAACAATTGTTCTGTTTTCTTAATTAATTGTTCTTCTATTCTAACAATTGCTTATACTTTTTGCTAGATAAAAGTGGATTCAGAAACACATGTAGAGACTCTTAAATGGTTGGCATATGGTCCATGTAGTAGTGCAAGGTCATATACAGGCTACATAGTGAACGAACAGCGCTTTCACACACACTCAGTTCAGAGGCTGAGCCAAAACAGTGGAGTATTTTATGAGGCTACTGCAATGTGTAGAGCGAGTGCAAAAGACACTTCACAAGTTTTGGATTTGGTATCATACTATGGGAGAGTTACAGAGATTATCTTGTTGGACTATAATGTCTTTTATGTCCCTCTATTCAGGTGTCAATGGGCAGTACGAGGAAACAGAGTTAAGGTGGAATATGGTTACACACTTGTTAACTTGAATCAGTGTCAAGTTTCCTTTAATAGGGATCCATACATATTAGCTTCTCAGGCAAAAAAGGTGTTTTACTCAAGGGAGGATGATACATCCAGCTGGTATGTTGTCCTAAGAGGTCCATCAAGAAGATACAATGAAACAGAAGAAGAAGATGTCAACACAGATATTGGACCATTGCCATCAATCATTGATATGGATGTTGATATAGATGAATCTCACAATGCCCGAGTTGATTGTGAAGGCATATATGTGTCATGCATGTGATATGTGTCTTCTTTGATGCTTGACTGTTTTGTGTGCTTTAGTGATATCTTCTGTGATATGTGTCTTGTTTGATGCTTGACTTTTGTGTGTTCTTTTTTTGGTGATGACTGATGTAGTTTCATATTCCTTTTTGTATCTTGTACTAAATAATTTGTAATTTGTTTCAGGTGAATTAAATGGGTCGTCCAAAGGCTACATGAACGAAAAAGAATGCGCCTACTAGTAAGGTCACCAAGAAAGACACGAAGATCACAAAGAAGGGCAGGAAGAAGAAGTCTGATGTGGAAGTAGAATTTATTGGTACTGTAGAATTCCAACCACAACATGATTCTGAAAAAGATCAGGAGCATGTTGTTGATAAGGAGCAAGAAGAGCTCCGTGAAAATGAAGAAAGTGCAGAGCCTGAAGAGGCTAACAGGGCTGTGGAGACTGACGTTAACGAGCATGAAGAAGAGCCTGAAGAGGCTAACAGGGCATTGGAGACTGACGTTAATGAGCATGAAGAAGAGTCTGAAGAGGCTAACAGGGCATTGAAGACTGACGTTAATGAGCATGAAGAAGAGCCTGAAGGAGAGGTGGAATTAAGTGAAGTTCAGCCTAAGCAGAAGAAACACCGAGGACTAACCAAGATGAAGCACATCGCCAAAGATCCAAATGCTAGAGAAAGAGTGGAGTTCAATGATTTTGGAGATCCTGTTGGTGAAGGATCAGTGAAATTGTCTTCATACTTAGGTCTACTAGTGCGGGAGCATGTACCTGTCACAATTGATGATTGGAGAAAAATCAGTGAGGAAGTTAATACTGTTCTATGGAAATCTGTTGAGGTGACTTTCTCCTATTACATTTTCACATTTGCTGGTTTTGTATCGATATATGTAATTCATTTGGTATATTCGTGATTGTAGGCAAGGTTTAAGCTTGATGAAGAGTATCAGAAGAATGCTGTGTTGAAGCAAATGGGATGTTTATGGAGGGCCTCAAAATCAAGACTTGTCACGCAAATAAGGGGCAAATCTACTAACCAAGAGAGGATGAATCTGAGACCAAAGAATGTTAATCCAGTTGAATGGCGAAAATTTGTCAAGTGCAAAACCAGTCCAGACTTTAAGGTAGTGAGTGATAAATACAAGGAGAGGAGGAGCAAACAAATTCCTCACACTTGTAGCCGTAGAGGAATGGTTAGGGTAGCGGAAGATATGGTACATTTCTTCACCTTATCTATTTTTTTTTCTCCACTTACCACATTTGTCACATCTGATGTGATGTTTTCATCAGAAACAAGAGAGTGGTGGAGTATCGAAAGTGAGTAGGCTTAAAGTGTGGGTCAAGTCACGTACAAAAAAAGATGGAACACCAGTCAATATGATAGCTGCGGATAAGTTTGTAAGTAGTTTTATTTGGTGCTTCAAAGATATTACTATATGCTTAGTAACATATTTTAAGTTAACAGAAAAAGGCAGCTGAGATCGTTGATAATGGTGCTAACTCTAATTCAACAAACCTTAGTGTGGATCCACTTTCAGTACTATTAGGACCTGACAATCCTGGTCACTTGAGGGCGATGGGAAGAAACATTGGGAAGATGAAGTTAGCTTGTTTTCAAGTGAAGAAACAATTTATGGCTGAAATGGAAGAGAAGCACCTTGGTTTGCTGAACCACGTTAACGAGTTGCAATCTGAACTTGCTAGGATTAAGAGACATGTTAGTTATACTAAGCATGTTTATATTCTTCGATGTTAGTTATGAGCTGATTATTTACATGCATTTATGTTACAGCAAGAACCTGAGATAGGTGAAAACTCAGCTACTGCAAGAGCAAGAGTAAGTAATTTATATCTTCATATTATTTGGTTAGTAATTGTGAAGTAAGTAATTCACTGACATGTTTTAAAATATATTTATGTAGAGTGTTAACAAAAGCGCACACCTTAAGTGTGTGTTGGTTGATTGGTGTGGTTCTGATGAAAACGTTGCTGAGGGTCGTGTTATTTCATCTGAACCGGAAGACTTTGTGAATGACATCCCCTTAGATCCTCTTGCTGTTAAAGTATTGGTCGAAACGGCAATCAAGTCCGATGCTTTTTTATGGAGGCCTGCAACCGGTATGTGTATTGTTGAGCAAGCGATTGGCGAGATGGTTGCATGGCCTGCCAATAACTGCATTATTTCAGACCAGGCGGTGTATTCTAAAGACACTCCTCTTAGGGTAAGATGTGTAATCAAGAAGCAAGTTTTTTACAGTTTACTTTGTTGTTTTTTGTCTGAGTTGTTGTGATCATTAACATATGCTTGTGTCTGCTAGAGCCCAACGGCGTATTCTGTCAACAAATGCAAACTCCTATCACCTTGGACAACTACTGATGATGTTGTTGCTGAAGGCCGTTGGCAGTGTCAAGAACCAAAAGCATTGGTTGATCGTCTCCCTCTTGGACCAAATGCAGTGAAAGTATTTGTAAATGTGGTGCATGATCCTGACACATTTCTGTGGAGGCCTAGTCTAGAAATGACATACCTTCGGGATTCTGTTAAGCACTTTGTAGCATGGCCTGCAAGTAAGTGTGTGTTTGAAAACACTACAAATTCAACACGCCCCACATCTCCTAAAGCATCGACTGCTACAAGCAAATCTCCAGGGCACACATTTTCTGCTTCGTCACCAGTTTCTAAGTCTCCAGTGCACCAACCTCCAAAAGCTAGTCCGAAGAAAACTCAAGCTGCATCTCCTCTTCGAAGATCTCAGGTAAAGTTCGTCATAACTGTTTGTTTGTTGTTATATATTTCATTGACATAAAATGGTTTGTCTTGAATACATTGTAGCGTCATTGTCAAAATGATGCTGGTCCCAAAGAGAACCAGAAGTGCAAGTTGATGTCCATTGGGGGGAACAAGCAGGTGGTTGCAGAAGGACGTTGGGCATCAGACAACCCAGACTAGACTGTTCACTTTGTTCCCTTGGGACCAAATGCAGTTAAAGTTTGGATTGATGTGGGGAAGGTGACTTTCGCAGAGGTTTGGCGTCCATCTTTTGAGATCGAGTGTTTGGGAGATGCAATTGGCTCATGCATTGCATGGCCAAAGGAGAAAGTGATCTTGTGTTAAGACGACTATCATGTGTAATGTACTACTCTACTCACTCTACTTGGATGTTGTTGTGTTCTAGTTTGGATTGAGACTTGTTGCCTGGGTTATGTTCTAGCTACCTTGTTGTTGTTCGGATTAAGACTTTGTATTTTGGAACTTGTGTATGCAACAATGAATGTGGCAGGTTATAAGATTTTAAATTGAATAGGAACAAATTACATAAATAACAACAAATTTATGGCACAAAAAGACTACTACGATATCGAAAATATAGCATTACCAAAATTGCTATCATATTACAAACCACAATGGTAAATTGTGCAATAGAAATATATATAATAACTTCTAAAATTTGCTATCATATAGAATATATAGCATCCTATATACATGATATTATAAATATCACTCAGTAATAGCAATCCAAAAAAACGCTATCATAATGTAAAACTACAATAGCATTTAAAAAGTGTTATAATATAGGGGGGACCTATTATAGCTCGGGCAGTCATAGCGGTTTCAATAACGCTAACAAAAGCATATAATAGCTTTTTCCTTACGCTACAAAAGGCCATTTTTCTTGTAGTGGCAGTTCCTTCATTCAGTTTAGAGTATTCTCACTAAAAATATTTCTTAAAGGGCGTCTCTCTTAGATCATTCCCCTTTTACAATATGATGATTTATTGTATATAGAGGATGTTGTTTGATGCATCATCTTTAATCTTGACTTTAATACCTGCTTTTCTCAAATTTTGTGGAAATTATATTTGAATGGGTTGTAGAGATGAGAATTTTACCTGGACTCAAAAATCCAAATAAGAACCAACCTGAAACCGAACCCAAATTTTACAAGGTAGATCCAAAATTATTCTTTCTAAAAGAATCGAAAACAAAAAGAACCAACTCAAATAAATCCGGACCCGAATAACCTGTATAGACCTAATCTGATAAGAAATGATCCATACTCGACTTAAAAACATGAATACAAGACTATGACTCCATGTGTTCTATTTTCTATATTATAACTTTATGATTTAGTTGTAGTGAAATTTAGTTTGCAGTCTTTATTATTATTTTTGTGACACACTGAAGTAATAAGAAGCTTTAAATATCAAATATAGAGTGTAAATATTTTTAATTTCAATTATTAATAATTTCTTATGGTTATTTTCAAAATTTTAAATAAATATAACATATTTGCTTAAATTTATAAGGGCTATGGATAAAATAACCAAACCGATCTGGAAGCGCATTATACTCGTTTGAGTATTTATAGGTATAAAGTATTTGGAACCGAACCAATCCGGAACCAAGAAGAACGGTCTCAAAACCAGACCAAAAATTTACAAGTACCAAGATAGGTTTAAATCTCTAATATCATAAGGATCCAAACCTGATGAGAACCGACCTAAACCCGAACCTAATATCCGAACACGCATGTCTAGTTTGTATTAGGGGTGTTCCATCCAGTAAAATCCAACCAATTACAACGACCCAAACTGAACTGAAATAGAGAGCTAGGGGTGGGTGTTTGGATACCCTTTCGGGTTTGGGTCGGGTATTTTGGAGTTTTTGGTATCTCAGTATAGAGGTATAGAAACCGTTCAGATATTTTTATACTTCGGGTAGGGTTTTTGGTATTTGTATTTTGGGTTAAGGTAATTTGGATTGGATTCAGTTATTTAACACTACTTTCAATAGCTCATGAATCAAAATAAAAAAATATATGAATCTACGCTGTAACATAGAACAATATAGAATTAAGCAAACAACAACAACATAGGTTGTTAACTAAGAGCGGGAAATCAAATACTCAAATATGAAGAGAGATACTTCACCAAAGCAACTTTAGAAAGAGTGTATCCTCTAGTAAGAGTGAAAGATGTGGAGAAACTAAAGACAAAAGCATTAAGGTTTAGCTTGAATAATGAAGAGGAAATGAATGAGGCTAAACTATTAGGTATGTAGGGTTACTATATATATTTTCAGATATATTGGGTATTGGGTATTCTCTGATCGGATTCAGGTATAGGGTATTATCTGATCGGGTTTGGGTATCCAGTCTCTTCTAACTTAATATCTATTAAGATATTTTTATAGATCGGATCGGGGTCGATTTTGGGTTTCTTTTGGAATGGGTTTGGTTTCGGGTATTGGGTAAAATGATCAGAAGTATAGAGAATGTGGTTTGGATTTGCTAATACCGTAAACTGAATGGATGTTATTTTAAAAAATCGAAGTATATATTAATGTGAAAAATATATAAAATAATTTATAATAGATATAAAAATTAGTTTTGTTAATATGATTTTCATATTTAAAACCTTGATTTTAATAATTTGCTACTTTGTTTTAAGTTAAATTTTGCTTTGGATTTCTTTCATTTTCACCTAATTAAATAAAATCTAGTTTTTATTTTAATTTTCGTTAATAATATTTTACAGTATGAAAAAATTATTTTAATTTCATGAAGATTACAATAATCTTAATTATTAATTATTAATTATTTTTACTTTTACTAATTATTTTTATTAATAATGATATTTGTGATATAGGCTCTAACATTCAAAGTTGAATTGGTTAAAGTTTATATTACCCTTAATGAATATAATTATATATCATTTTATTATATATTAAAATTTAATTTCTATATGTAAAAATTTTAGATTTATTTTTGATTCGATATTTTATTGTAATGTATTATAATATAATAGCCAAAAAACTATTTAAAAAATAAATAAATAAGATAATTAATTATTAAGTAATATAATAAAATAGAAAAATAACAATTTATTTTTAAAATAATAAAATATTTCTATTACTTTGTTGATATAAAAATAAATATTTAAAATACATTTTAAATTTAAGAAATAGAATGATCCATAGTAAAAACTAATCAAATAAAAAAACAAAATGAATGTATTGAATAAAGAGATTTCAAAAAAATTATAATATGTGAGTTTTTATAAGAACATAACACAATAAAAAATATATATATTTTGATGATTTTTTTTTCATAAATTAAAAATTTGATGATATATTTTAAATATTTAAAAATAATGAATAACTTATGATGTTTACCTTTGAATTAATTTATTTTAAATAAATTCTTGGACTTAATAATACGGGTGTTTTGAAAAAGTGAGTCAAAATTTGAAGTTAAATGCAAAACTAACCCATCATTTTTTGGAACTTTCATTTGCCTTATTCATCCTAGCTTTTCGAGTTATTCACAAAAATACCATTGCTTTATAAAAAAAAAATATTTTACTCTATCATCCTCATCTTCACCAAATTTTTACAATATTGCCATTGCCATCAATCCCCAACTACCATGAACAACCAATTTAAAGGTATTAATGACAAAAAAAATTTTCTCTTGCTATCTAATTTGTTGTGCACTCAAACAACATCTCTTTCACTTTCCTTAAAAATTCACCCAAAAAACCCAAAATTTTTATTCGAAACTTTGTAATGTTCATAGAGACGTCGAACCTCATGTATTTTTCGTCATTAATAGATTGGTAGCTTGAGTATTGAAGTTCTGTGTGCTTGGAGAAGCCTAAGCAAGTCATGTGACGGTCCAAGGTATGAAATGAATATTGTTTTTCAAATTTATTCGCGAAGAAGAATTCTAGAGAAGTCTTTCTACGTCTAGAATACTTCTAAAGAAGTCTTCTGGTCAATGCATAGGTTAGTTTTGTAATTGATCTTCTGCGTTTTTTGACTAGAAGACTTCTAGGGAAGTCTTCTAACTTTCATTTGATTACAAAAAAAAAACAAGAAGAACCGAGAAGACTTCTCTAGAAGTCTTCTCAGATAAACAAGTTGGTTTTTCAATTGACCGAAATTTGTCAGAAATTTGACTTTTGCAGAAGACTTCTCTAGAAGTCTTCCTGCGGAAGATCTTTTAGGGAAGTATTCCTACGGAAGATCTTCTAGGGAAGTCTTATTTTCTATAACATGAAGTCTTCTCAGCGTCGCTAGAAGTCTGCATGGGTTACTTTTGTAATTGAGAATTAATAGCAAAACATTAAATATTAATGAGAAAACTTCTCGAGAAGTCTTCCGGCGGAAGACTGCTTAAGAAGTCTTCTCAAGTTTTATTCTGGGTTTCTGGTCAAACATTTGGTAACGAGAGAATACTTCTTAAGAAGTCTTCCGCCAGAAGACTTCTCGAGAAGTCTTCTCATTAATATTTAATGTTTTGCTATTAACTCTCAATTGCAAAAGTAACTCAGACAGACTTTTGGCGACGCTGAGAAGACTTCATGTTATAGAAAAGAAGAGTTCTCTAGAAGTCTTACGCTAGAATACTTCTAGAGAAGTCTTCTACAGAAGTCAAATTTCTGACAAATTTCGGTCAATTGCAAAACCAACATGTTTATCCGAGAAGACTTTTAGGGAAGTCTTCTCACGGAATTTCGAGAATTTTTCAAATTCATAAGTAACCTCATAATTATAATCATTTTAGAAGTCTTCTACGTTTAGCTAGGAACATTAATAAACATAAAAAGTTCAAATGGGATAGTTGACAACAAATAGCTCCTGATACTCCTCTTATTTATGTTACAAGTGATAGACAAGTTCAGAACTTGATCAAGATAAGTAAAACACATGTTGTACGTCTTTGTGTATTAAGCCGAGGCAGAATGAGGAATATTAATGATGCCAACGCTAAAGGAAACCTAGTTGGCCAAGGAGAAGAAAAAAATGGAGGGGGAAAATAAAATGAAGTGGAAGATGATGATAATTTGCCTCAAGATATAAATGAGGAGGAGGAGAATTATGTTGCTGAAGTGGATGATGAGTTTGGAGATTACAGTGATTATGGAAGAGTTAAGGATGAGGATGAGGAAGAGGAAGAGGAAGAAGGTATATGTTTGGAGAATTTCAAAGAGACATATGCTAATGAAGGAGAAAGCTCAAATGGGATAGTTGACAACAATATCTATGTCAACCAGAGTTTTATCAGTAAAGGGGCATTGGTTTTAGAGTTGCGGTTGACAGCGGTGAAGCATAAATTCTCCTCAAAATATACAAGACCACTAAAACTCTACTTGTAGCAAAATGTCGTGTTCATGGGTGCAGATGGAAGCTTAGAGCGAGTGTGAAACATGGAACAAACACATTTTGGGTAACAAAGTATTTGAAGACTCATACATGTTCTGTGTCTGAACGACGAGCTCACCGGAAACATTTTACTGCGAAGTATGTTGGTAAGCTTTTCATAGATTGCGTTGGAATCATTGATGGGTTAAATTCGAAGCATATCCAAGATGCAATGAGGAACATGTTTGGCATGACTATATATTACACCATTTCATGCAGAGCATTGTTACATGCTCAAAAATTGGTAAGAAGATCAGCAGAAGATGAGTATGAGAGGTTGCCTTCATATTTGGAGCAAATCACGTTAGCAAATCCGGGTTCTAAGACTAGTATAGAACTTGATGCTGAGAATAGATTTAAGTATCTATTTATATCATTTGGAGCTTCTATTGCTAGTTTTCAATATCAGAGAAGGGTCATCATGGTGGATGGGACTCAGCTAAGTGGGAAGTATGAAAGTGTTATGTCAGTTGCAGCTGCACAACATGGTAATTTTCAAATATTTCCATTGGATTTTGGAATCGTAGATATAGAAGATGATGCTGCTTGGTAATGGTTTTTCACAAAACTGAGGAGTTGTGTATCTGATCAGCATGCTTTGATGATAGTCTCTCACCTACACCCAGCCACTAAAAGTGCGTGTGATAAGGTGTTTCCTTGGGCAACCCGAGGAATATGTTATTATCACCTACAACAGAACATTGTCCAAAAGTATAAAGGAAAGCATCTATTGTACTTGGTTAAAGGCGATGCTTATGCTCATTCACTCTTCGACTTTAACCGCTACATGGAGGAGATCCGGAGTGCTAACCCGGCACTGGCAACATATTTTAGGAAGCGGATGTGAGACTATGGTCACCGGTTCATTGTCATGGAGAAATGTACAATATAAAAACGAGCAACATAGTTGAATCTATTAACTCCACTCTCAAGAAAGCAAAAGGATTTCCCATAGAGGTGGTATTGGAAAAGGCGAGAAGATGCTCTGAGTCTCACAACTGAACATAGTCGGGGAGTTTAATACTCATTGGCGATTCATGAGGAGTTAGCGGATACGAGGACTGTCCAACCAATTGATGGATGTCGATTCTTTGTGGCAAGTGGCAAACGTGACTGTGTTGTTGATTTGGAACATATTAAGTGTGATTGTGGTGTCTATGGAATCGAGAAAATACCTTGCTCGCATGCTATAGCAGCTGGAACCTTTGCTAATCGGCATATTGCAAAACTTGTGTGCCCCTATACTCGAGGGAATATTTGTATGCAGGATACTCGCAGAATATATATCCTTGTGGTGGAGAAGTTGAGTCCCAGACTTGTTTTCTTCCAGATGTAAATCGTGGTCCGGGGCGACAAAGAAATCAAGATGGAAATCTTGGTTCGAGCTATCTAGGATGAGAGGACACAAACCGCGGAAGCTACACAAAGATTATAGCTGCTCAAATTGCAGACAACCTGGTCATACTCATCCAAATTGTCCAAATAGTGAGTACTAATCTTCTCGGAAATCTGCTGGAAAGTCCTCTGTAAGTCGTCTGGACATCTTTTGTAAGTCTTCCTTTAGTCTTCCGTAAATCTTCTGTAAGTCTTCTAGAGGATGTCTTCTTGAAGTTTGCTGTAAGTCTTCTGGAAGTCTTCGGTAAGTCTTCTGGATGTCTTCTGTAAGTCTTCCGGAGGATGTCTTTTTGAACTCTTCTGGAAGTCTTCTGGATGTCTTCTGTAAGTCTTTCGGAGGATGTCTTCTTGAAGTCATCTGGAAGTCTTCGGTAAGTCGTCTGGATGTCTTCCAGCTATCTATTATGACTTGTGAATTTATGTCTTATGAACTTATCTTATGTCATATGTATTATGTCTTGTGAACTTATGTCTTATTAACTTATCTTATGTCTAATATCTTATTTCTTGTGAACTTATGTCTTCTGAACTTATCTTATGTTTTATGTCTTGTGAACTTATGTCTTATGAACTTATCTTATGTCTTCTTTCTTGTGTTCGAATAGGTTTCTTCATTAGAATTAGTTGTATAATCTAGTTCCCTACCCTGTTAATGTATTTCAAGGTTACAAAAGCATCGAACACAAATTACACATTCAATCATACATATCCAAGCCCTCGATACTGGTTTCTTTCTCATTGTTCCCAGGGGTTTCATCAAATAGCTCTGTAGCCATCTTCTCCCTAATACTCTTGAATTTCTTATCACAAAAGGCAGAAGGAAATGATTCCATTCCTAGAGCATGACACTCAATGTACTTCAAGGTGAACACACCACAATCACCAGCAAGACACCAATATCGGGCCCTGATCTCTTAAACTTAGGGTACTCAAACATCCACATCTTACTAAACCCATGATCAAGAAAGCAAAGCCTATCGGTCCTAAAATGCTCTGGATTCCTATGGAACCGCTGCCTCAGTAAATTGATAAAACCATCCATATGCTGCATTGAAAACATAACAAGTCAGAAGACTTCAAGAAGACATAACAAGTCAGAAGACTTCAAGAAGACTTCCAAAAGACTTCAAAAAAACTTCCAGAAGACTTCAAGAAGACATCCTCTGGAAGACTTACAGAAGACATCCAGAAGACTTACCGAAGACTTCCAGAAAATTTACAGAAGACTTCACGAAGACATCTTCCGGTAGACATACATAAGACTTCCAGAAGACATCCTCTGGAAGACTTACACAAGAAATCCAAAAGACTTACACAAGACTTCCAGAAGAATTCCAGAAAACTTCCAGAAGACTTCCACAAGTAAACCTTAAAAATTTTACCGAGTTGTAGAGCCATTTTAGGGTTGTTCGGATGGTGGAATACCACAGACTTGGTCCGGTGGTCTTTTATCAAAGCTACTTTATGATTCTTGAAAACAAAAAACTAGATCAACAAACAACAACAACCAACTTAATGTTCTGTGGGAGATTATTACTTACGGATCATTTTTTCAAAAAATCAACAAGCAACTTATTGTTCTTCTTCTCAAGGAGAGCAAACGGATAATAGCCAAGACCAGCCTTCTTGTTCAGTACGATCACTTTGGATGTGATGTTGTCCTGATAAGGAGACTGTTGTGATGCAGCAAGCTTCCTATCTCGCTCACTCTTTCCCCTGAGGAATGCAATGGTAGCATCTTTCTTTACCTGGCGTCTCTCTTCCTCCCTATTTAAATCTGATGTGGTTGGTTCAGTTTTGTACATAATGACAACACTTGGGTCTTACACCTCCGGGACCTGAGGTGCATTGATACTACTCTTTTTTTTTTGGTCTTTGTTCACACTTCCTGCTTTCTCCTCATTCACACTCTCACTCTGCAAGTTCGAGTTCAATAGAAATGTCAAGACAAGTACCAAACATAACAACTTCAATCCAAATAAAATTAACTTGGCCAAAGGTTCCAATCAACAAATGAAACACATGTATCATCCATCCAATCAACAAATGAAATAAAATATATACAAATGAAACAAAATACAACTTCCACTTCTTATTCTTAGTATTTCTCTTCACTTTGATTTTGGGAGAGGTTTCAGTACTAACCCCTAGTTCGTGCGTAACCTTATCCGGTTCTGAAACTGTTAGTTGAAGTTCATTGTGGTTGATTCCCACCTTTTTCTCCACAGCTTCAATCCTATCGGCAAGAAGCTTGATCTCCTTTAAGCACTGCCCAAACCCATCAGTCATAACTTTCATCAAGTTCTTGGAACTTTGTTCAAGATCTTCTTTCTTACCCCACTCCACGAAACAGAAGTCTCAGTACAAGCCTCAGAACGAGCCTCATAGACTGTACGAATTTTCTTCCAGGATCTTCTTTCTTCCTTCAAAGAAAGCTCAAGAGATTCATCATTAACAATGATAACCTTTGGATTGGTCCACGGCTTAGTACCATGGTCTTCCCAACACTTTATGCCCCACTTCATCTTACCTTCACCACCACACATGAGATTCATGAGGTTTTCAACCGCCACATCGGTGTTATCATTGTCCCAATGAGGGAACAATTCACCAATCTCCTTCACCACAAGGTTTACCACGCGAGTCTGTAGGAAGTAATGAATATCAAGTTAGATACTGAGACAATAATCATTACCATACTATTGAGAATAATCAGACATACCTATGTGTTGATACCCTCTTTGACAAATTTTCGTCCTTTATGTCCCTTATAAGCCATCAAAGGAGGACTAGGTTTGTTTCGTATGGGCTTTCCATACTCCGCAGCAAAGTCAGGCAGAGCAAAGTAGATTAAGACTTGGAGTAGTTGAACAAACCCATCAATGGTATAATATTTTGTCAAATCCTTAGCCTTCATAAAGTTCATAAGGACATTAAACGCCAATCTCCCCCATGGGTAGGTCTCAAAGTTTTCTATTACTCACTAGCCTGGCAGGACTAGCCCATGTAGCGGATGTGGACTTTCATCCTTCAATGAGTCCTGTGTAGATGGCTAGGTATCCCAGCCTCATGCGGTCATCCCAAGACCACTGTCCACATCTCCCACACGCCGTCAGCTTGGACCAGAATCGATATCAACACCCATCAACTCCTCTATCAGCCCTACATGAGGATTATCCACATGCTCAACATACTCGCAGTTGAGACCGGTCAGATGTTCGAACTCAATGAGTGAAAGCCTCACCGGCTCTGAACCAATGAGACTCTAAAGCTCGTACTTCTTCTTGACATCAAGATGAAAACAAAGCATAAAGTGAACCAGCCTTGACGCCTAACCAAATTTCAACTCCCAAAACTTTATGAAGACTCCCAACCTAGAGTTCATCAGCATGGATATCATCCTTTACAGCAGAAAGTAATCTGGGGTCATCGGTATGATATCCAATGCTCTTTAATGGAATGAGCTCTTCCCCTAGGGTGAACAACCTCTTCGGGAGTTCTGGTAATTCCATTTTATAGTCTGCAAAAATGACAAAAAAACATCTCAAACATAAAAAAACAGACCAATAGTTCTATACTAACATCCAGACTCTGGAAAACTTTGGAAGACTTTGGAAGACTTACGGAAGACTTCAGAAGACTTCGGAAGACTTACGGAAGACTTACCGAAGACTTTCCAAAGACTTACCGATGACTTACGAAAGACTTATGGAAGACTTACCGAACACTTACGAAAGACTTACCGAATAATTACCTATGACTTCCATGAAGTCTTCGAGATGACTACCATGAAGACTTAGGGATGACTTCCATGAAAACTTACGGATGATAATCTTCCATGAAGTCTTCCGGATGACTACCATGAACAATTACGGATGACTTCCATGAAGACTTCCGGATGATTTCCATGAAGACTTACGGTAGACTTCTGGGAGACTTACGGTAGACTTACGGTAGACTTCCGGGATACTTACGGACAAATGGGTCAACTTGACGTCGGAAAGGAAAGAAATAGAGGAAGAAGTCACGGGGAGAAACGAACGGTTTTAGATCTGAAATAAAAAGGAACTCGTTAGTTTAATCTACTATAATACACTTGGGCGATGAAGGAGATACATTATTGACTGGAAAAAACAAGATTACATAGAGTGAAAACGACAGAGAAGAGATTCTTCGGAAGTCTTCACAATAATCGCCTTAGAAGAGGAGGCTAGGGTTTTCACCAACTTTTTTTTTTCTGAAACACCGAAAAGTGAGAAAAAAGTGAAAATACTATTTATATGTACGGTAAATTATCAGGTTATGTTAAATATATTTTGATTTTTTTCGGTTAATTTCAAATTGAATGTAAATTAATTTCCGTTTTTGTTTGGAAGACTTCTTGAGAAGACTTCTCGGAGTCTTCGAGTAGTTAGAAGACTTCTCGAGAAGTCTTCTCGGAGTTTTCCGGAAAGTTTTCCAGTTCAGAGTCTTCAAGGAAGTCTTCTAGGAGTTAGAAGATATCCCGGGAAGTCTTATGGAAGTCTTCCGACACCCTATATCAATTAGCTAACCAAAAAACACATCTTTAAACATAAAATAAACTTAGAAAGTGTTTAAAATCATCTTATTAGAGGATCACTAATACATATTCGTCAAATTCAAAAAATAAAAAGTTAAATAGATAAGATTTCAAAATCAACCCCTAAAACTACCTACAATACTATAACATATGTTACTAAACCCTAAACCAATGAATATCATGACTCATTCTACATTAAATCATCTAGGTTGAAAACAATTTAACTTTAGTTGATATAAATCTACATCATTTAAAAATGTTTGTAGTTATATGATTTCTTTTTTTTCCCCATATAAATATTTTTTATAAATTTTATAAATTATTTTTAAGATTTATTGTTTGAGAAGACTTCTAGAGAAGTCTTTCGGAGAATACTTACAGGGAAGTCTTCTAAGAGAAGACTTCTGTAAGACTTTCGAAAGACTACTAGAAGACTCACGGAAGACTTCGGGAAGACTTTACCATTAGGCGGGAATTTGAATTTCACTGAAATTCAAGCGGGAAAATCGTAAAGTTTTCTCTAATGTCTTCCATGAAGTCTTCTACTGCATTATATTTTTAAAAAACTTCCCGGGAAGTCTTCTAAAGGTCTTTTGGAACCTTAAAATCAATTAACTAACCAAAAAATACTTCTTTAAACATAAAATAAACTTAGAAAGTGTTTAAAATCATCTTATTAGAGAATCACTAACACATATTCGTCAAATTCAAAAAATAAAAAGTTAAAAAGATAAGATTTACTAAACCTACAATATTATAACATATGTTACTAAACCCTAAACCAATGAATATCATGACTCATTCTACATTAAATTATCTAGGTTAAAAATAATTCAATTTTAGTTGATATAAATTTACATCATTTACAAATGTTTGTGGTTACATGATTTATATTCCCCCCCCCCCCCCCCCCCCCCATATAAATGTTTTTTATAAATTTTATAAAATATTTTTAAGATTTATTGTTTGAGAAAACTTCTAAAGAAATCTTCCGCATAAGACTTACAGGAAAGTCTTCAATGAGAAGACTTCTAGAGAAGTTTTCCGTAGAAGACTTACAGGGAAGTCTTCTTAGAGAAGACTTCTCTAAAAGTCTTCTCACGCGAAAATGTTATTATGGTAAAACTGAATACAGTTTTTTTATTTGCTCACAAGGAATTTGTTGTATTTTCAATAGCTTTTGTTTTATTTTGCATTTGATTGAATTTAGGGTATACTTTAGCATTTGAAATCAAGTTTTGAGTTATTTTTAGCAATTTCCCCTAATAATACTTGTATTGTGCAAGAGAAATACATAGTAGTTAAATAAAATAAATAGTTTTGATTTGAAACTAGAATATTGAAAATGTGTATGTTATTCTTATCAAATATAATTATATAATTTTTATATTATTAATTTTAAAATTTATTTATTAGATTAATAATTGAGTATAAGGTAATATAATAAAAATTCTCCATAAGAGAAAAAGGTATTTTAAAAATAAATAAGATATTTCCCATTTTTTGTTATTATAAAAAATATTAAATAATATGATATATAATTTATTATTTAAGACATATTAAAAGTATTATATTTAGTTATTTTATTTGATAATTGATTATAAAGTAATATAATAAAATAGCTAGACAATAATAATGTATCTTAGACCTAAATAAGATAATTTTTATTACTATGTTGTTATCCAAAAATTATATTTTCTATCAAGAAATTTTAAAATTAATAAATGGAATAATTCATAATTAAATACTAATCAAGCACTAAAAATACAATGAATTTAATATCTAAAGAGATTTCCTAAACTAATTATAATATGTGATTGTTTCTACAAATTTTAACGCAATAAGCAAACATATCTATTTTGATGAAATTTTTTCATATTTGATTTAATTTTTTTGAAAGCATAAACTGTAACCTATTATATTGGTTTTTGAATTAATAATACTTTTAGTAAAAATGTTTGTTTGATGATTATGTTCGTATGGGCAAGAAAAATACCTAGTAATTAAATAAAATAGATAAAATATATTGTTTAACACCTAGAATACTTGTGTTCTGATAAATTCAGTTTCTAATCATATATATTAAAATTCAAAAAAATATTATATAAAAGAAAAGTAACTATAGTTTTTATATATAAAACCAATAACTAAAAGAATATAAACCAACCAAACTAAAATAAATCTTTTATTAATATGGTAACTAACTTTTATAAACTAAAATCTAAAAGAAAAAAAAAAGCAAACAGAATCATAACCAGATCCAAATTGGGCACTCCGAGTTTGTATGCTCTCTCCGTGTCGCTTCTCGCTCACTGGGATTTTTGAGAAATAGTGCCAAAAGGTTCTGATCATGTATCATACGTAAATTAATTCTCATCCACATGGATTAGTGAAACTGATTCTGATTATGTATCTTATGTAACTTGGCCTACGTAAATTCGGTTCCAGCATACACACAGTGTAGATAATTATTGTGAAATTAATCTCTTTTAGGAGCTACAACTTTTTTTTTTCTTTTTCCTTGCTATAAAACCGTAAACAAAAAAAAAAGTATACACGGACAAACAAAATTTATCAATTGTTTCTTAGTTTTGAATGGAGTCTATATATAGCCTTCAATTGGTTGTCATGACAGAGGGTATATCTATCTTATTAAAGTAGAAGTACTTTAGGATTTTGTTTGGAAACATGGATAATGAGGATTGTTTGGATACATGGATAGCAGTATTAAAAATAATTTCTTTTATTTACAAACTTAGCCTTTACATTTACAATAAATCTATCTTATTAAAACTGTAGTACCCATAAAACTTCACGCTTATTTTTTCTTCTTATTTACCATTATGTGCCATTGAATAATTGAAAAGAAATTTTATTTACGGGCTGACTTAATAATTTTTTTATCTAACCGAATAAATTCAAAAACAAGCATAATATTAACAAGATAGATCCAAAAATCTAGCCCTTACGTTAACAATATTTTTTATTTCCAAATTACAACCCACAAAATAAAAGAAAATCCATCAATCAATTGAAACTAAAATCTAGAGGTTTTCATATATGAACAAAACGTAATAAATTGCTAAAATTGAGATATTCACTTATTCTTATATTTTAAATCATATATTTTCTGTGTTAGACAACCATATTAATTTGTTAGTTATACATTTTTCTTATTTCAACAAAAATCTAAAATAAAAAATAGTATTTATATGAAATAATTGAATATTACATAAATTTTATTTTCTAATAGATCAAACAATAATAAAATATGAACAATTTCAAACATATAAAACACATATAAAACCAAACACAATTATATATGTTATATATTACAATTTACTATAACACTAATGCGGGTGTTAGTCATGGTCATCTAAGTACCCATCGACTACAATTCGGTCTTTCTGAATGTTGGGGTTCAAAATAGTTTTACATGAATATACGGACGGTGTCGAGTAGGATCATTCAAGGTCCAGCTAAGTTTGTAGGAACCTAAAAATATTTTAAAACTGTTGGTTTACAAATATTATTAAATAAAAATCAAAATCAAAATCAAAATCAAAACCCGCGCTTTGTAAGCGTGGGTCAAAATCTAGTTTAACTTAAGACTAGTATTATACTCAACCGTTTCAAAATTATGTATGTTTTAGAAGGTATATTCAACTGAAAATTTGAAGTGATTTGTATCAAGTGATAAATTTACTGTTTTTCAAATATGAATTTTAAAATCTCTTTTAAAATTTAATGTTATTGAACTTGAAATTTTATAAATTATTCTGAAATTTACTGTTATTGAAAATATTTTTAATTGTGAAGTTTTAAAGTTTTCAGGTGATTTTAGAGTGTTTGAGTGGAGTTTCTTAGTTAGAAAAAAAATAAAACTCAAATCTCATAGTTTTAGGTAATATTCTACAGTGGTTTATAAAATCAATTTAAACTCTACAATTTAAAATCATTTAAAACCTCATCAAAAATTAAATTAGCTCAAACTTTAGATCGAATACAGTTCCCTCAGCGTTTTCACACATAATATGAAAATACATTAAATAGTGATTATAAATGCATTATTTTTTATGATTAGCTATTTCTTACAATTTTGAGTCACTCAAAATGTAATAAAAAAATTAATTTTATTGAAGATTACAATTTACCATTATTACATTCATAGAATATGTTAAATATGTATATGTTAAAAACACAATTAATGTTTAGAAACAATGCGTAAAATATGGATTATTTTAAACAGATGGAGTACATAAATGAACTTGTATAGATTTCGGTTTAATCCATTCATATTTAATGGATAATATGTTTGAATGTATTTGAATGGAGTCTAGTTTATATTCTTATATTTCGGTCTATACATTTCTTTGCTACTGTTTTAATAATTTTACTATGAGAAAAAGTTTATTACTATAAATAACTGGTTTAAAAACAAATGCAAACGATATTAACAATTGCAAAACAATATTCAAATTAATTGTGATGTATGCATAAAACATTTTTGTTTAACTGATGCATGTACATAGTACAACATTTTCATTGAACTAATTCATAATTAAGTTTCTCAAAAATCATATGAAAATGCTATTAATAATATCTTTTTGATTGAATGTAAAATTTATTCTAACCCAACCATTTGTACAAATAATATGATGTAATGTTTAAGCATTATAGAGAGAGTTTGATAGGTCTAAAGATGAATTACATGAGTCTTGTTTGTCATGAGCCTATTGGAGAGAGCTCTTGGTCGTATATCATTGCTGGATACTATCCTCGAGCTTCAAGCTTCCCGATTTTCTCACAGAATGGACTATGTTTCTGACATTTTTGTTGATTGAATCTTGTGAGGACCGCTGATGTTGTTGGTTATTCCCCATGCCTTCTATTGTTTTGTTCTCTCTAGATGTGGTAAATTGCTGCTTGGAAAAGGCGTATCGATATATCGTATGTCATTATAAGAGATTGACGTTATTAATAATATCACTAATATAAGAAACATATGACAATTAGGATATAACTAAACTGTTGATTCGTAACTTGTTTCTTCCACCAAATGAAACTATGATATAAAAACAGATTCAGTGTATTGAAAAATAGTATTTACTGTCCTCGTGAATAGCTTGGAGTAAAAATGACCTATTCTTCCACTCACGCCAAATTATTCGTATCTGCCAGCACATGATTTTTCTTTATATCTTTTCAACTAAAAGTCGACTTTGAGGTATCCAAAGGAAGACAAATGGAACTGAAGCTAGAAGTGACCGGAAGAGAAGTGATCAAGCCATCTTCACCCGCACCTCACGATCGCCTCCAACTTTCCTTGTTCGATCTCAGCTGTCCAGCAATCTACGTGGCAACTACCTTCTTCTTCAAATCCATCACTGGAGAGTCCCTTGAGATCATATCCCTAAGACTTAAAACCTCTCTATCCGAAACTCTTTCACGTTTCTTTCCTCTAGCTGGACGACTAGAAGGCATCTCCATATGCTGCAACGACGAAGGAGTCATTTTCACCGAGGCACGCACCGATCTCCTCCTCTCAGATTACTTGAGAAACCTCAACACAGACTCTCTTGCAGAGTTTCTCCCGGAAGTCGAGCAGGGAGAATCAGCGGGGACATGGCCGTTGCTAAGAGTCATGGTCACTTTCTTCGGGTCGGGATCAGGAGTCGCGGTCACTGTCGGAATCTCTCACCAGATCTGCGACGCGGCCTCACTGTTGACCTTTGTCCGAGCCTGGGCCACTACAACAAAAGGGACAGCAACAAGTGTTCCTCAGTTCGCAGGCACTACAATCTATCCTCTTCCTTATATCTCTTACCAGTCTCCTTCACTTGATGACCTTTACGAGCTTCGAGGAAAATGTGTAACCAAAAGACTCGTCTTCAAATCCTCTAAGATCGCTGAGCTTAAACGCAAGGCCGCTAGCGAAAGCGTCCCCGTGCCTACACGTGTTGAAGCCATCATGTCACTTGTTTGGAGATGTGCTACAAAAGCCTCACGGTCTAACTCGGTCTCTCCAAAGTCAACGTTGATGACTCAAGCCATGGACTTGAGGCTTAGGATCCCCACTAATGTTTTGCCAGAAAACGCCATGGGCAACCTACAATCTGCTTTCTTTCTCAAGAAAGAGGCAGAGAGTGAGTTAGAGATTGGTGAAATTGTAGCCGAGTTTAGAAAGACCAAAGAAGGTGTCAATGAGATGATCAAAGAGAGTCTTCAAGGCTGTAATAATGATACTACTACCATCACCAACACTACACTTGGTCAGAACTTGTTGACTGCGATGGGAAGTTTCATGTCAGAGTACTTAAGACCGGACATAGACTTGTACACAATGTCTAGCTGGTGTAGAAAGCCTTTCTACGAGGTTGACTTCGGATGGGGTAATCCAGTCTGGATGGGACCTGCTTCACATACCATCTACAATAACATAGTGTATGTGGTTTTGATGGAGTCAAAGGATGGTAATGATGTAGAAGCTTGGGTAGGGATACCCAAACAAGACATGGCTATTTTCCTCTGCGATGAAGAGTTGCTTGCTTATGCCATCCTAAATCCCCCGGTGCTGATCTAAATAAGACTCCAACCCAGTCAATAACATTTCAGTGTATGGGAGGAAAATTGTCATGAATATCTCATAATTGCTATATGATTGATTTAATAATATGTTTGGCTTTTTGGATTTCGCTATGGTTTGAATAGTGTTTTATGTTGATTTACTTGGTGTGCGTATTACTTTAATATTTGTTATACTCTCTGCTTTGTGTTTGCCACCTTGCTCCGCCAATTACGGATAACGTATTCAATCATAGTTTCCCACTTTTCATTTTTTTTTATTTTCCTTCCACTTCCATCGTTTCTACATTCTAACAGGGATAAAAGCCTAAAAATTCACGAACTCTGCTACATGAATTCTAAATGTACACAAACTAAATTGCAGTGTTTTGAAACCTGATCCGGATCCGTAGTCGAACCATCAAATCCAGTGACCCGATATGTAATTCAATTTGATTTTTTTTAAACCATTATTTAAAACACTGGTAAAACCTGTAAAAAACTGTTAAAACCCGAAATCTAACTATCGTTTGTTTGAAGTACTGGTTGAATCAATACATAACTTTACTTATTTTTTTTTGATTTTAATCAGTTACATTATTTGAATATGTTTTGTGTTTTAGTTAGGAAGTTAGGTTTTTAGTTTTAAAAAAATAAAAAAAATCATATGATCATGTAGATTATGAATCTATTGAAAAACATAGTTTTAGATTGGTAGAGAAGAAGAACATATTAAACTTAGTTATAATATATTATAGAATGTTGTTTCTGAAGAATATCTCAAAAGTGATAAAGTGTCAACCCAAAAAGTATTAACGGTAACTTTTAAAATTTTAATTGAAATATTTGATTTTTATCATATACTAGGGCTAGTCTTCGTTACCCACGGGATATGTTTTATGTATGATATATGTAACTATATAATTGTATAGTTTTTTTTGTGTGCGTTTTATGTAAGGTTTTGCAAGAGAAATGCATAATAACATTTATGGTTTTTAAGAATGTCACGGTGTAGAAAGATTATTTAAGATTAATTATGTTTGATTTCAATATTTGTGTCTATATTAATAAGTTATGGCGTATAACAAATTATTATTTGAGTGGATGAGGTTAGGGCTGGAAGTATTATCCGGGATCCGGATTCGATCCGAGATCCGTCCCGGATCCGTTCCGAAAATAGGATATCCGGAGTGCCCGGATCCGAATCCGGATAGTAAAATTTTGGATCCGTCCAAACCGGATCCAAATTCGGATATCTTAATTTTTAAGTCCGGATATCCGGATCCGGATCCGTGTTTTTAAAATATATTAAATTTTGAATTTTATTAATAATTATATTTGATATATTAGTATTTATACATAAAATATTATTTTAATATTATATTTAAATTTTATTAATATTATATCCATATATATATTCATAAATTTTGTATAAATATTTAATTTATGTTTTATTTTTAATTTTTTTATATTTTTAAAATATTTTTTATTTATTTTTAATTATTTTTACGGATCCGGATCCGAATCCGGGTATCCGCGGGTATCACAATATCTAGACGGATATCCGAAGTCCGGATACCCGGAAGACGCGGATCCGGATCCGGATACTAAAATCACGGATCCGGCGAATCCGAATCCGGATCCGGATATCCTAAAATACCCCGGATATCCGGTCCGTCCCACCCCTAGATGAGGTACAGGTGATTTTCTAGTTTTATGTTTTTGATAATTCTGAATCCATAATTAGTTAGTCCATTTTGGTTTTCTATATTTTTTGGGCTTTTAAGAATGGGTTTGTGGTTCTCATGATTATCATTTGTACGGATATATTAACCTCAACATGACTGCATTTCATTACGGTTTATGTTAGGAAATATATAATATTGAAGAGCTGAATAAAATAGAAAAGGTGCAAATCTAATTGTTTATAAATTAACACTTAAATGTATAGTTAAAAAATTTCATTTCAAGTATTTCAATTCGTTTAAGGTAATATTTTATAAAACCAAAAATACTCAACTAACAACATGATGAAAATAGATATAACTTACTTTTTCTTTTTTGTCGTTGAATTCCGCATATTTTTAGTTTGAGGTGATGGGTTTTCTTATATATTCTAATAATTTTTTATTTATTTTTAAAATTTTAATAATCTTTATATATCTAGAATATTAAAATTCAATGTAAAAAATTGAAAATTTTATGGATTTTTTTTAAAAATTTGAGATTAATTTTCCGTATATTTGGTGTTTTCTATCTTTCTGAATAGGTCAATGTGATTTATCTCGTAAAAACATGTGGTGGTGAAGTGAAATATTGTTCATGGTGTTATAAGGAGAGTAATAAATTTCATGCATTGTTTAAAAAGTTAGTTAGTAAGAATAAAACTTGGTAATACACTTATAGTGAAATATACGATACGTTGCTCAGAGATTTTCGATATTTTACATGCTTAATTCATACAAATAGACAGTACATTGAACAAACTAACAACAATTACAGATTTGCTTCTTTGCTATTTGGTGCAGTTTGTATATATTCTTTCATACTGTTCTTCCAGCTCTCAGTTTCTGATTTTGATGCAGCTAAATGAGTACACAGACGCTACATGAGTATATCAGTGACCCAAAGGATTAGATTAACATCTATGTAACCAAAAATGAATCCTCTAATCTCATTATCAATCTTTCTTCTCGTTGAATCAATACGTGAAAAGAAATTGGCCTAGCTCAAACGTTAAAAAAAAAAGAAGTCACACATCGATTAAATGAAAGCAAAATGGGCAATATATATATATATGTTCTCACCCTTGTCTTGGTTCAAAGGCTTGGGAGAGAGGAAGGCTTCCCACACGCGCGCCGTCCGGCTCGACGTGGACTTGGGTTTTGGGTCTTGGTAGGCCTCAGACCCAATAAGATTTTTTTTGGACCAAATTAAGCTCAACGTTTTGCCATTTTAATTCCAAAAAACGACAAGAAGTTTATCTGTTCGATAAGAGTCAACAAAAGAGAGATCTTGCAGAGAAAGTTTCTCAACGCACCACTCCCGAGATTTTTGAGAGATTTTTGCTACCGGTTCGAAAAACCGCTCCACTACTCTTCTTTATAAACTCGTCTCCTCCTTCCTCATTTCTTAACGTTTTTTCGCAACAAAAACCAACAAATTTCCCAGCGTAAATTTTAGAGAGTGTTCGTAGATTTATTAGTTCGTTAGGGACGTTCAAGGGTGAAGCGTGAATCGTCTATCATGGTTGTATCCTGGTCTCTATTTCGTACAAGTCCGTCTCACTACGGAGCGAATATTAAGAGTTATGGAAATAGATTGTCTCGACTCCATGGTCTATTTACAAAACATTTTCGTATCGATTTTTCTTTCGTCTTTTGAATCGTATATTTCCTTAACATCGCTTTATTTATATCGTTTATTTTGATTCGGTTTTCCGGCTTCTACAGTCTTAACTCTTAGTCGCTTCTATTACATATAAGCTTTAGTCGGATTGATCTTAATACATTTTTATAAAACGATTTCAAGGATTTATAAAATGTTTATTTTTATGTTGAAACGGTGCTTGCAATTTGCATTATGCACTTCCGCGAAACGTTTCTTGCTTATCTGAAAACGGTTTGCGTTTTGCTCTGTAGCTCTATCGCAAAACGTTTTTTGTTACTTGAATCATAAAAATGTTATAAAAACGATTCGTTTTCACAATAGCTTTCTAAAACGAGTTTGTGAAACAATCTACAAGTCTATACAAATGGTTTCTGCGAACGCTTTTTAAGCGAGTTTTACAAAACATTTTTCAGACTTGTATCGATATGATTTGGTGGTTTGTAACGCTTTAAGCAATATACTAAAAATACCAAAAATGATAATCTGTTATAAACCTTATGGTTTTGGGAATGCACATAAGTGGGCTTATCTACTTGGTCTACACTTAGGCCATCGGCCCATATGTTATGTCGGATTGGGCCAGCCCATTTATCACTTAGGTTAGCCGACATTAAGGCTTGTAAACTTGTCCCACATCGACTATAAGATGTGGGCAAGTCGGCCATATGCTCATATATATATGTATCCCCTTTTGTACTTATTTGACACACAAGAAATCAATAAGAACAAGTCATTAGACACTATCTAACCTAGCCGCCTACTCTCTCTCTCTCTCTCTAACGTAGTTCCTATCCGAGTTCAACCTCTAGTAGACACGAGATTTATAACACGTTATCAGCACGATCCTGCTCTAAGCCCAACCATCTCGAGTCCTAGATAGAAGCTCTACCAGCCGGCACACCTCAACACCAACCCAGAACCCTAAATCGGCGAACCTCTCTCTCTCTTAGATTTGATCGATTATTTCATATAGATCTAAGAACTAATATTTTGTATCTTGTCTTTGGTTGATTGTTTAAGTTTCCCAAGTGGAAACCAAAGGAGAAAATCGATCAAGGATTAAGGTATGTCATCCAACTCATCTTGAGGTTCATCGATTTTGTTTAGAATTGTTGTTAAGGTTGCTACGGTTTGGTTTTTGATTTTCGCCATTGATGAGAACCATTAGGTTGCTAGATTCATTGCTAGGCTGCTAGAAAATCGAAAATACCAAAACCCTAATCTAAAAAGGAAAACCTAAATCAATCCGATTTAGGAAAACCTAACCTAAAAGGAAAACCCTAATCTAAAAAGGAAACCTAAATCAATCCGATTTAGGAAACCTAACCTAAAAGGAAACCCTATTATAAAAGGAAAACATAATCAGAAAAGGAAACTTTCCTAAATAATAAACTTACATAAACTTACCCAAACTTACCTAAAATAGAAACTTACCTAAAATGGAAACTTCCTCGAAAAGGAAACTTTCCTAAAATGGAAACTTACCTAAAATACCTAAACTTACCTAAAAACAAAACTTACCTAAAATGGAAACTTTCCTAAAAAAGAAACTTTCCTAAAAAAGAAACTTTCCTAAAAAAGAAACTTACATGAAAAGGAAACTTTCCTAAAAAGGAAACTCATCTAAAAAGGAAACTTTCCAAATTTCTAAAATTATAAGATCTAAATCTTAAACCCCTAGAATGGTTAAGGAAAGTTTGTTTTTATACTTTGGTCGATGATACTAGACCCATTGGTCGATGATGTTAGACCCACTGGTTGATGATGCTAGGCCCATGGTCGAGGATGCTAGACCATGAACCACGAATGATCGGTGGTACGTACCGTGCAGTACGAACGGGTCACGAACGCGGATGAATAGACGGCACGATCAGTCATGTACCATACAGTACGAACCCGCGGTGACCCATACGAACCACGACCCATGATTAAAACATGAACCGCGGATGATACATACCATGCGGTACGGACGGACCACGAACGCGGATGATGAAAGGTACGTACCATGCGATACGACCCGTCACGTACCATATTGTATGAACCCGCAGTGATCCGTACGAACCACGACCCGCGGTCATACCACGACCACATACGGTCGATCACCTGCACCATGCGGATAGACCAAGGTCTGTACAGGTCGATGATGCTTACCCTCAGGTACGGCTAAACCCTGATCCGCAACGATCGATGATGCGTACCCAATACGGCTAGATCGCGGATGGTCGATGACCCGTACCAGTACGTACGGATAGACCACGAACCACATAGGTCAATAAAGCGTACCACGACGTACAACCAGACCGTGTGCTTGTCCAATCGGTTTTCAAACTGATTTTCATTACGATTTTAAATGGACAAGAGATGTGGTATAATAAGACCTAAGGAATCTGAATCTCATTTTCATATGCCAAACATCACAAACTTGGACTTTGCACCCCTCAATGTCAAAGGTGACTATTACCTGCAATGGGCATTAGACATTGAGATATCTCTTGGAGCCAATGGCCTAGAGCATTGTATCGTTGAGGATAACAATGCCAACAAGAGAGAAAACTCAAAAGCCCTTATGCACATCCGACATAACATAGAGGAAAGCTTGAAAGCTCAATACCTCACAGTGAATGATCCATATGAGATATGGAAAGAATTTAAGATGAGATATGATCATCAGAGGACTCTGGTTCATCCAGCAGCAACCTATGAGTGGATACACCTCAGGATTCAGGACTTCAAGTCCGTGAACGAGTACAACTCAGTCTTGTTCAGGATAGTCTCACAATTGAGGCTATGTGGCGAGATTGTAACTGATACGCATCTCTTAGAAAAGACATTCCAGACAATGTCTTCAAGCAATATGTTGCTTCAGCAACAATATAGACAAAAAGGTTTCAAAACCTACAGTGAACTCATTCACTGTTTATTGTTTGCAGAACATAACAATGAGATGCTCTTGAAGAACAGTGAGCTTAGACCCCCAGGTACTAAGCCTATCCCAGAGGCAAATAATGCCCAGCCTAAGGATGATACAAAGGCCAACCATGTCCATTATGACCAAAAGGGTCGCAGTTCCACATATGGTCGAGGCGCGGCCGCGGAAGTCAAACGCGAGGACGTGGACGTGGTAGCCATAACAAAGGGCGTCCTACCCCTTATGATCGTCCAAACCAGTCCAATCATGGACATGGTAAAGGCAAAAGCACTGGGATATCTTCAAGAATTCAGAATCCTAGGACTTCACCTTGCCACAGATGCGGGATGTCAAACCATTGGGCAAAGAATTATTGAACCCCTAAGCATCTGGTCGACCTCTATCAAGAGAGTCTAAAAGGCAAGAATCTAGAAGCTCATATGATGTATCAGGATGATGAGGGTGACTTTGATCACGACAAAGAAGATCCTACAGATCACGAAACTGATCATAGCAAAGACGATCCTACGGATCATGAAACTTCAGACATGTTGAAGTAATAACCAAGTGATGTTTTGGTGTTTAGGCTTTTATATTTCTAAGTTTTTTTATTTTATAAAGTGATTGATTAAATAACATAAGGATAGTCAATATTATACGACCACAAAATAACAAAAGGCATTCACCCAAATGAAAGACCCATTGAGTTATATACTTCAGTATAAATGGTTTCCACATTAAACCAATGGGCAAAGAAAACACCAGTTCCTTTCAGATTATAAAGGAAACATCAGTTTCTTTCAGATTATAAGCCTTATAAGAAAGTGGTCAAAGACTATACCTATATACTCTAATCTATACTATGCTAAGGATCAGTATGATACGAGCCAAAGAGCCATGGTAACCAGATTGGTATACCACACGAAATTACACTTAATGGCATGACCGGATTAGCCATCCAAGTCCAAACTTGATGCAAAGAAAGAAAAGACACAAAGAGTTATCCCATAAAATCTCACATTGTGAAACATGTACACAAGGGAAACTCATTTAGGCTTTATTGTACTAAGCATCACAAAATTATAACTATGTTCATGAGGGGGAGTGAGGACAAATCCCGTGGTCCATAAACACACTAAAATTTCGTGTACCATGGTATACTACCATGCTATAAACGGCTTAGAGTTCTCAAACTCTCTCGGTGGTACATCATCCACGTCAAGCTTAATGCTTAAAGGACATCATAAAATTACATGACTAAAGATGCATCAGTCCATATAAGTGAGCATATATATTCTCATCTCAGATCAAGGGTCATAAACCATACATATACCATCTTAAGGAAATCTGAGTATTCCACCACAGACATATGTGCCACTTAAGATGGAACCTCAACAGAGGATTGAGGATGAGAATATATGTTGGATGGGAGTATGACTTTATCCCACGAATCTTAAAGGACTTTGAGCCAAATATGGGTGATCAGACTAAGTGGCCAGGTTCACGGATTGCATCAGTAATCCGACCATCCAACATTAAAAGGAGAAAGTTATAAGCTGGTAAAGAGAATGGTATCAACCATAAAGAGAATGCTATCAACCATCATTGTCTTGGCAAGATCCTCGGACTAATATAAGACGTCCAAATGATACAAAAGCTAGTAACACTAGATGCCAGAGACATTGACCCGAAAATAATACCAGCTTGCACCAAATGAATTGTTGTCCTAGAAGAGACACAATCAAGTTGCTACAGAGTCTATACAAGATAGACCAATATGTTCTATAATATAAAGGAACCTCAGAAGGAAATGAAATGGTGCATAGAAATTCCCGAGGTCATAAAAGGAAATCATTTCCAGACATAGAAAATAGTCGACCACAATACAAGATACCATACAATGGACTTTGGGATGCCAAACTCCATGGTACTTAAGGTGATTTGGGACGCCAAACACCAAAGTATTAAAAGCCATAAGATTGCAATCTACTATGTCATGTCTGGAACACAATGGAACACAGAAAAGGGTATCGATACCAATGATATAAAAATGCGCATACAAAGTAGCACTTGAATATAAAACGAGGATCACAACCCACATGAAAGTACTCATACTCATAAGAAACGTGGGGTTTATAGGTTTAAAGAACCTATTGAAATGATGGACGTATTGGCCATAGAACGCCATCAAACCAGTGAATGGGTCGTGTGAGTAAAAGAAAACCGTGAGATAAAAGGACATGGTCATGTGGTCTAAGACGTGCATGTTCCTATTTACAGCATTTGAACATAGCTGATTACACAAGGTTACTCACAGAGACCAAGGAACAAATTATAACATATATAAGATCTGTGGTGGATGCTACTACAATCTCAAAATGAGAATGTCTGGAAAGAAATGATGATATAGTAAGCAATATATTAATCACTGGATAAAGGTACTAAATGTACCATAAAGAAGAGAAAAGAATTTCTCAAAGAACGGCTTTGTTCCTTAGCCATCTAAGAACTAATACAGCTGCAGCTGCATATGATATTATCAATCAAATGATAATCAGTGAATAAGTTCTATAAGAACCATCATAATCAGTTCATATATTCATCATAAGAATGAAATTCCTTGTGTTCACAAACCAATTTGATTCTTAGACAAGTTATGGTCATAATATTTGGATCTTCAGATCCTGGTCTATATGGCTTATGGTTGTTCCAAAACTAAGAACATATTGAAAGAAATATGAAACGGTCATAAAGAATGCTTGAGGCGGACTAGCTCGTGATTAGGAAGAATGAGATGTATTTGGGAAAATGGTATGTTAAGGATAGATTGGTCAAGACAAATGTAATGACAGTCCTGCTGAAAGTTGTAGCTCCAAAAGTTTCAATGTATAAGAAAGAGTCAATTGCTTATTTGGTTGAATCTTTTAATATATGGCATGAATGATTAGGCCATGTAAACCACAAATCGATACAAAGATTAATGAATCAAAATTTAATCCCAAAATGCAAAACAAGTAAACACAAATGTGAAGTATGCATACATGCTAAGCTCACAAAAACGCTCTCACCTCGTGTTGAAAGAACTAATAAACCTCTAGATTTAATTCACACATATTTATATGACTTAAAATACATACAAACTAGAGGTGGGAAAAAATACTTTGTGACTTTCATAGACGACTGCACAAAATATTGTTATGTATATTAATTACATAGCAAAGATGAAACTTTAGAAAAATTCAAAGAATTCAAACTCGAGGTCGAAAAATCAGCTTAAAACAACTATTAAAATAGTAAGAAGCGACAGAGGAGGTGAGTATGATGGTCCATTTAATGCATTTTGTAAAGAACATGGAATAATTCATCAAACTACAACTCCTTATTCACCAGAATCTAATGGAGTTGTTGACCGCAAAAATCAAACTCTAAAAGAGATGATGAATGCAAGGTTGCAGGAATCTAGGTTGCCCCAGAACATGTGGGGGGGGGGGGGAAGCGTGTTTTACCACTAGTTATATCCTCAACAAAATTCCACACAAAGCAACTGGCAAAATTCCATATGAACTATGGAAAGATAATTTAGCTTCGTATAATACCTCAAGGTGTGGGGTGCTTGGAAAAATTGTGGTACCGCCACCAAAGAAGGTCACTATTGGACCTAAAACAGTGGATTGCATTTTCATCGGGTATGCACATAATAGTACTGGCTATCGATTTCTGGTACATAAATCTGAAATATTAGATATTCATGAAAATACAGTAATGGAGTCAACAAATACTTCATTCTTCGAAAAATTTTTTCCTTGCAAGGAAAAACAAGGTTCAAAACGAACTCGAGAAGAAAGAGATGACCACAATGTTTCAGAAACTTAGTCAAATGTCAAAATTTCTGTTAACGATATTTCAGAAATTGAAAAAGATGAATCTAGAAGGAGCAAAAGAGCTCGAAAGGAAAAATCTTTTGGTGAAGATATCTTAATGGCATTTTTAGTACAAAATGATCCAAAAACTTTGTCATAAGCCATGGCTTCACCAGACGCTCCATTTTGGAACGAAGCTGTCAGAACTGAATTCGACTATATCATGCAAAATTATACATGGTATATAACGGATTTACCACGTGCAAAGCATTAGGGAATAGATGGATAATGAAATGAAAACTAAACCCTGATAGAACACCTGGTTTACACAAAGCTAGGCTTGTAGTTCAAGGATTCCGAAAGAAAGAAGGCCTTGACTATTTTGACACATATTCTCCAGTAACGAGAATAACCTCAATAAGGCTGATGATAGCAATTGCTGCTTTAAGAGACCTAGAAATCCATCAAATGGATGAAAAAACCGTCTTTCTAAATAGTGATTTAGAAGAGGAAATTTACATGAATCAACCTGAGGTTTTGTTATTCCTGGACAGGAAAACAAAGTATGTCGACTTGCAAAGTCACTTTATGGGCTTAAACAAGCTCCTAAACAATGGCATGAAAAATTTGACAGTGTAATGATGTCAAATGGTTTCAAAATTAACGAATGTGATAAATGCATATAATACAAAACTACCAAAAATGCGTATGTTTTGCTATGTCTATATGTAGATGATATGCTCATTACTGGAAGCAATAAATATATTATCAATCACGCAAAAAAACATGTTCAAAGGGAAATTTGAGATGAAAGATATGGGATTAGCAGATGTTATTCTCGGAGTTAAAATCAAAAGAAATTCAAATGAAATTATCTTAATTCAATCTCATTATGCTCAAACAATATTAGAGAGATTTAAAAACTACTCTAATAGTACGACAAAAAATCCGTTAGATCCCCAAATGCACTTGACAAAGAATTCAGGTGAAGCAATTTCACAAAACGAGTATGCACAAGTGATTTCAAGTCTCATGTACTTGACTAATTGTACTAGACCAGATCTAGCGCATGCAATAAACGTATTTAGTCGATATACAAGTAACATAGGTCATACACACTGGAAAGGTATAACGAGGGTACTCAATTACTTGCGCTACACCAAAGATTTTGAACTCCACTATGGTAAAGAACCATCAGTTTTAGAAGGATATAGTGACGCTAACTGGATATCAGATTCTAAAAACTTAAAATCCACAAGTGGATACATCTATACACTAGGAGGAGCATCAATATCATGGAAATCTACCAAAGAAACAGTGTTAGCCAGATCCACCATTGAATCTGAGTTTATAGCCTTAGACAAAGCAGCAGAAGAAGCTGAATGGCTTAGAAACTTTTTGGAAGATATTCCCATGTGGGAGAAACCTGTACCAGCTATACGAATACATTGTGATAGTCAATCAGCTATAGCTCGGACTCAGAATAATCTCTACAATGGTAAATCTCGTCACATCAGAAGACGACATAAGACCATTAGACAACTTATCTCAAATGGTGTAATCACAATAGATTATATCAAATTGGCTGACAACCTAGCGGATCCATTCACTAAAGGTTTACCACGAGATATGATTGCTAAATCATCAAAAGGAATGAGTTTAAAGTCTATAACGAATGAGGATGCTTGATTGCAACCCTACCTATCATGACTGGAATCCCAAGATGTAGGTTCAAAGGGAAAACAAAATCAAACAGAATCTACCAAAAGCACTCTAAGACAAAGAAGTCTCTTCGCAACCCCTAAGATGATAAAAGTGCTAATGTAAGAAGGATAAGCATATGCTTTTAATGATTTCATAGCTTTTAAAGCGGAGTATTACTCAATACTTTTCATGCTCAATCACCTAATGAGTGTGAAATGAGGTTGTTTCTAGGAGAATGAATGCAAGTCTATATTCTCTAAGTTCACTCATGAAAATCAGGAATAGTTCATAGCCACAATGAACACAATAGAGAACTAAGTTCTACGAGAAAATGAAGCTGAGTTATGTATGTTGTCTCGGTCTACATAAAACACCGGTTGGTTCAAGACATCATGTTCACCTCCTGGTAAAGTAAACTCGACAGATATTAAGTATGAGTGGTTCAAAGCTTAAACATGCCACCAACTCAAACACAATGATTTTTTCGCAAACACTCTAGATAAGTCTGTATGTCTAGTCAGGATGAGTATAAATATAGTAACTAGAGTCTATCGAATCTGCATTTAGTCTGCATATGTTTAGAGTCATTTCTATTCATGTGGGGGATTGTTGGATCAATATGTGAAAAGAAATGGGCCTAGCCCAAATGTTAAAAAACAATGGGAAGTCCCACATCGATTAAATGGAAGCAAAATGAGCAATATATATATATGTTCCCACCATTGTCTTGGTTCAAAGGCTTGGGAGAGAGGAAGACTTCCCATTCGCGCGCCGCCGTCTGGCCGGATCAGCGTGGGAGTGGGCTTGGGCTTGGTCTTGGGTCTTGGTGGAGGGCCTCAGGCCCAATAAGATTCTTTTTGGACAAAATTAAGCTCAACGTTTTACCATTTTAATTCCTAAAAAAAACATGACGTTTGTGTTTTAAACGACGCGTAGTTCGTCCCAAAACGACAAGAAGTTTATCTGTTCGAAATTGGATTAGAGCGAGTCAACAGAAGAGAGATCTTGCGGAGAAAGTTTCTTAACGCACCACTCCCAAGATTTTCGAGAGATTTTCGCTACCTTTTCGAAAAACCGCTCCACTACTCCTCTTTATAAACTCGTCTTCTCCTTCCTCATTTCTTAATGTTTTTTTTCACAACAAAAACCAACAAATCTCCAGGGTAAGTTTTAGAGTGTGTTCGTAGATTTATTAGTTCATTAAGGACTTTCACGGGTGAAGCGTGAATCGTCTATCATGGTTGTATCCTTGGCTCTATTTCGTACATGTCCGTCTCACTACGGAGCGAATATTTAGAGTTAAGGAAAGAGATTCGTCTCGAATCCATGGTCTATTTACAAAACATTTTCGTATCGGTTTTTCTTTCGTCTTTTGAATCGTATATTTTCTTAATATCGCTTTATTTATATCGTTTATATCGATTCGTTTTTTTTTGGCTTCTACACTTCTAACTATATTTTCATAATATCTTAATATAAAACCTATGATAAATTATCTCTGTTTCCACATATATATGCGTTCCTGCTTTTCAGATTGGAATGATGACGCATAAAGGTGAATTTGACATACGAGTTACACACATCAAGGAAAAATTCAAAATGAAAAAAAAAGAAACTAATCTTACATTTCCATTACTTGGATATGACAATTTGTATGTTAAAAGTAATGTTTTCTTCTTAGTAGGAGAAAGATTTTCTTAGTCTCGAAGATATTTAAAATCAAACTCGTTTCCAGACTTTGGATCTTTCTCTATCCGACTCAAATAACCACTATAGGATCCGTTTCCATCATTTCTTCTCCTCCTCCATCTACCATCTACCATCATCATCATCATCATCATCATCATCATCATCATCATCATCATCATCATCATCATCATCATCATCATCATCATCATCATCATCATCATCATCATCATCATCTACGAATTAGAGTCCAGGATACAACCATGATAGACGATTCACGCTTCACCCATGAACGTCCCTAACGAACTATAAATCTACGAAACACTCTCTACTAATGGACTTACGCTTAGGGATTTTGATTGCTGGTTTCATTGTTGTGAAACGTTAAGAAATGAAATGAGAAAGAGACGAGTTTTTAAAAGAGGAGAAGACGAGCCACTTTCCGTAACTGATGCAGCGAGTGCGCACGTTAGCGGAAATCTCGCGAGTATCACGGAGTTGATGCTTTATTTCATCTTATCGTCAAAAAGAGAAACTGCGTGTTGTTTTTATTTTTTAAAATGAACTACATGTCGTTTAAAATAAAAATGCATGGTACTTTTGGGCAAAAAACGTTTAGCTTAATTGGACCCAAAAAGAATATCTTGTAGTAGCCCAGGAACCACATTTACCCAAGCCAAAGCCAGACGGCGGCGGCAGCGCGTGCGTGGGGTGCCTCCTCTCTCTGAGCTGTTTACACTATGCTATCAAGAAGTCATATATATACAACTCAAAATCCTTTTTTCTAACCAATGTGGGACAAAACTCAACTTGTGAGTTTCATGTGTTCAAGATCACAACTTCATCACATCATTTCTCATTCAATTTAAATCCGCTTTTTACGTTTCAATATATCAGATTGTAGTACTCGTTACAAGCTTTACGACCACCGGTTTGGCCGGAAAAACCACCGGAAAAGTCGAAAATATCACTGTGTCAAAAACTGTTTCCAACAATCGTCCCATGCTCCGTGTAGTTTTTGTACTTGCGGTTCATGAGAACCCAATCCTTGAAAATGTCTGTTACGTGATCAATGTATAAACACAACCCTTAAGATAATACTCTTTTATTCCTCACAAGATAAAGTCAATACAAAGAGTTTTACACAGGAGTCTCTCTCTCCCTCCTCAATGATCGAACTTCTCTCGATACTCTCCTCTCATTCTCTCATGACACTTATAGTAAACAAAATACGGGACACGTCACTCGACCACCCATGTGCTCCTTCCAAGGTAGTTGCTAACCTCCTATCCCAGTCTCCTTATTCCTTATTCTCCTTCTAGAAGGTGTGTGAGCTTCTAGAAAGTCACTGGTTCATCCGCCACGTCACTCCTCTGTTGCTGGACTGGGCCTCTTCTGCTGTATTGATAAATAATCGGTGGCCTGACAGGCTTGTATGTATCATTTCCTCCCCCATTAAGACCAACCTTGTCCTCAAGGTTGAGAGCTGGAAACTGGTTGGCAATGACACTCTTCCACTCCCACGTGCAGTCACAGGCAGCCATTCCTTTCCATTTAATCAACAGTTCCTCCTGCCCTGAGCTACTATTGATACGCTGGTCCAGGACTGCTTCAGGTTCGACCTCCAGAATACCCTCAGCAGTGAGTTGAGGAGGAATAGAAACCGGGGTGAAGGAGCTCCCCACCACCTTCTTGAGCTGAGAGACATGGAAAGTAGGGTGTAGACGAGCTGTCGGAGGTAAGGTGAGTCGATACGCCACCTGGCCGACCCGTGCTTCAACGACATAAGGACCGTAATAGCGAGCGGAAAGCTTCTCATTAGCACGGCGAGCCAAGGATTTCTGACGGTAGGGCCTGAGTTTGTGATACACCATGTCCCCCACCTGAAACTCGACATCCCTCCTATGTCCATCAGCTTTGGATTTCATAATCTGTTGAGCTTTGAGCAGTTGTTGTCGGAGTAAAGCGAGTGTGTTGTCTCTGTCCACCAGGCGCTCCTCCAACTCGGCATTGCTGGTAGAACCATTTTCATAATGCAGCAGTGAAGGAGGTTCCCTGCCGTAAACAGCTTTGAAAGGGGACATCTGTATTGCCGAATGGAACGAAGTGTTGTAACAGAACTCTGCCCATGGCAGATACTGGGCCCATGTCTGAGGCTTTTCCCCCGCAAAACACCGGAGGTAAGTCTCCAAACCGCGATTCTTAACTTCCGTCTGGCCGTCGGATTGAGGGTGGTATGCCGTACTGAAAAACAAGTTGGTTCCTGCCAATCGAAACAACTCCCGCCAAAACTGTCCAGTAAAAATCCTGTCCCTGTCGGACACAATTGTCTTCGGGAACCCATGCAGTTTGACTATCTCATGCACAAAAACCACAGCAACATCAATGGCAGTAAAAGGGTGCTTGAGACGGATGAAGTGAGCATACTTGGACAGCCTGTCGACAACGACGAGAATAGTATTAACCCCTTCGGAGCGTGGTAGTCCTTCGATGAAATCAAGCGAGAGATCTTCCCAAATTTGCACTGGGATGGGCAACGGTTGAAGGAAACCCCCTGGTGCCAAGGTTGAGTACTTGTGGCGCTGGCATGTGTGACAAGCTGCAACATACCTACGAATATCCGTAAGCATCCCTTGCCAAAAGAACATGTCACTAATGCGCTTTTGTGTTTTCAAGACCCCTCCGTGACCCCCTTGCTTGCCGTCATGGAACTCACGCAAAATTAGTCCCACCAAACCCGAGTTTTTGGGCAACACCAACCTGCCCTTCCATAGTAACCGCCCCTGAACCAGCGAGTAATCCGGGTGAGAGCCAGCATCGACTTTTAGGTCTGTGATGATCCTGCTGAGTTCAGCATCGGCCTCGACTTCTGTACTGATGTCTTCCAACTGAATTGCCACTGGAACCGAGAGTGCAAACAGTTCTGGAACCGCTCCCTTGCGTGACAGAGCATCGGCTGCCTTATTATCGAGGCCTGGTCTGTACTGAATATCGAAGTCGAATCCGAGGATCTTGGTCAACAAACGCTGATACTCCATATTAATTTCCCGCTCCTCCAAAAGAAACTTGAGGCTCTTTTGATCAGCGCGCACCACAAATCGCCGGCCTAATAGGTAGTGACGCCATTTCTGAATTGCAAAAACGATTGCCATCAGTTCACGCTCGTAGACCGATTTCAGTCGCTGTCTCTCAGTCAAAGCCTGATTTCAGTCGCTGTCGTTGCATCAACACTGCTCCTAACCCCACCCCCGATGCATATGACTCCACAACAAATTCCGCAGTGAAGTCTGGAAGAGCGAGAACTGGGACGGTTGTCATGGCTTCCTTCAATTGCCTAAATGCCCTAGCCGCTTCCGCAGACCACTGAAACTGGTCTTTACGCAGCAGTGTAGACAGTGGTCTGGCAATATCTCTGTATTCACGAACAAACTTGCGGTAATAACCTGTGAGGCCCAAGAACCCCCAGAGTTCTTTGACGTTTTGGGGTTCCCACCAGTCCACCATGGCTTGGATTTTCCCTTTGTCAGCAGCCACCCCGTCCTTCGTAATCACATGTCCAAGATACTCGATGGAAGAACACCCAAACTCACACTTCTTCCGATTGGCATACAGCTTATGTTTCCTATATACTTCCAACACGCTCCTGAGATGCTCCTCGTGCTCAACCAGCGATCTGCTATAGATAAGGATGTCGTCGAAGAATACCAAGACAAACTTCCTCAGAAAGGTGCGGAAAACCTCGTTCATCAGTGACTGGAATGTGGCCGGCGCGTTCGATAGTCCAAATGGCATGACTAAGAACTCGTAGTGCCCGTCATGAGTACGGAAGGCCGTTTTCTGCACGTCTTCTGCCTTGACCAGAATTTGATGGTAGCCCGATTTGAGATCAAGTTTGGAGAAGATGACTGCTCCCTGAAGTTCATCCATCAGCTGGTCTATCATCGGAATCGGGTAGCAATCCGCAATTGTAGCCTTGTTTAGTGTCCTATAATTCACACAGAACCTCCAGCTCCCATCTTTTTTTTTAACCAATAGCACTGGACTAGAGAAGGGACTGTTACTATCCCGGATGATGCCTGCTGCCAGCATTGCGGATACCTGCTTCTCTATCTCTTCCTTCTGAGCTTGCGGGTATCGAAATGGTCTAACACTGACTGGGCTGGCGTCTGCCTTCATTACAATCGCATGTTCTTTTCCCCTTGCTGGCGGCAGCCCAGTAGGCTCAGCGAAAACCTCCGCAAAGTCGTCTAGAATTAACTGCATCCTCGGTGATGTAGGGATTTCGTCGAACAAACTTCGGTTTGTAGGCCATTGTACTCGATCAACACACCCTCCCCCTCATACTGTAGGACCTTCCTCATCGCCTTTATTGAAATCGCCGTACTACAAAGACTCGGGTCCCCTTGGAGAATATACTTCACCCCGCCAATTCTGAATTTCATGAGTTGCAGTTTCCAGTTCACCTTCATATTTCCCAGCGTTTCCAGCCATTGTATACCCAGTATCACGTCCGCGCTTCCCAACTCTAATGGCAAGAAGTCGGAGATAATCGGGCACTCTTGTAGCTGCAGCCTTAACTCCTAACACAGCCCCGCCCCCTTGATCCGGACTCCTCCTGCCGTCAACACACTGTAGTTGCGGGTACTGTTTGTTGATAAGTTCAGCTGCTTCACCAACGCCGTTGAGACGAAGTTGTGCGTCGATCCACTGTCGATTAGCACCACCACCTCCGTTCCCTGAAGTGAACCCTTGAGCTTGATGGTCCTAGACGTAGAGATGCCCACAATCGAACTGATTGATATCTCAGCTACTTCGACCTCCTCCGTCTGAACCGCTTCCTCTGCTTCCGCGGAACACTCGGAGACATCGATCTCTGTTCCATCCTCCAGCACCATCATGACCGCCAACTCCAGTTGAGCACACCGATGCGGAAAAACATACTTCTCGTCGCACCTGAAGCATAAACCCTCCGCCTTCCACTTTGCAATCTCCGCCGGTGTCAACCTTCGAAAAGGGGGTTTCAATCTATTGTGGGACGCCCTCGTGCCTGAGTGAGTAAACGATGGAGCAGCCCCTTGTCTTTGTCGGTTGGGTCTGAAATCTCCTATTATTGGCCCGACTCGCACAAGGTCCCGTGCCTCACTCCGTCGATTCACCGCCAGTAGCCCAATCCTCGACCAACTTTGCCACATCCATCATCTTTTGTAAACCTCGGGGCTCCATCATCTTAACGCCTGCCTTAATCTGGGGCCGGAGTCCGTTTTTAAACGCCATCTCTAGAATAGGGTCTGGTATTTCCGGTGCATTCGACGCGAGAGCGATGAAATCCCGGCAGTAGCTCCGAGTTGTGTCTGTCTGCCGGAGATTCAGAGGTCGTTCCCCTGCACTAGTGTCGTGCGTGGGGGAAAACTGCTCCAACACTCGCACTTTCATCTGTTCCCAGCTCAGGAATGGGTTCCGGTTCCTCTCCCATCGGTACCAAAGCAACGCTTCGCCGGTGAATCCCATTCTGACTGCCCTCAGTTTCTCTTCCTCTGTGAAATCTCCGATCTCGAAGTATTGTTCTACTCGTAAAACCCAGTTCAAACAACGGTATCTCCATTCGGCGAGTCAGGGGAATGTTACGATCGTCCGGTACCCTTCCCACGGGATGCTGAGGTACATACGATCCCACCTCCGGACCTGACGCCATCACGAACCTCGCCTCCAAACCATTCAGGGATCCATCGTCAATCCCCTTTCCGGATCCTTCTCCGAAAAACGCCGCTGTTCTGAAAGCCCCGATCGGGTTGGAGAGGAGATCAGAGGATAACGGCCCTTATTCCCGCCGTACGTTCCCCATGGTCTGCTCTGCCATCCGCGACTTGAGCCTCTCAAAACTGCTCGTCATCATCCTCTTCATTTCTTCCACGCACTTCTCCAACGGTGAGATCTTGCTCACCTCCTTCTCCATCGCAACCATTCTTTCATCATATCGCTGGTTTAACTCAACTCCCTTTTCCCCATCATTCTTTCTTGGTGCCATGCTGCTTCCCGTTCACGATCAAGCTCTGATACCAAGTTGTTACGTGATCAATATATAAACACAACCCTTAAGATAATACTCTTTTATTCCTCACAAGATAAAGTCAATACAAAGAGTTTTACACGGGAGTCTCTCTCTCCCTCCACAATGATCGAACTTCTCTCGATACTCTCCTCTCATTCTCTCATGACACTTATAGTAAACAAAAGACGGGACACGTCACTCGACCACCCATGTGCTCCTTCCAAGGTAGTTGCTAACCTCCTATCCCAGTCTCCTTATTCCTTATTCTTCTTCTAGAAGGTGTGTGAGCTTCTAGAAAGTCACTGGTTCATTCGCCACGTCACTCCTCTGTTGCTGGACTGGGCCTCTTCTGCTGTATTGATAAATAATCGGTGGCCTGACAGGCTTGTATGTATCAATGTCCCAATAAATATTGAACACTATTGCAATGCTCGAAGTGGTTACAGCCACCGTAACCGTAAGCCTGTAAGTCAATTTCTTCAAACTTTGTTCTAGTTGCAACCGCTAATATGGTGGAGATATACTTCAGTTCATTTGGCCATTCATTCTCCTCAACCAACGTCCATATACACTGCAAATAAAATAAGAGTTTTAAACATTTTGAAAGGACGCAAACAATGCTTATTTCGTTTAAAGTATGAATTTAGTATAGTACTTGAGCCAAGTGGAACAATTAAAGAATGATGGCAACAACAATGTAGAGTTCTTTGTAAATTTTTCTGATTGTTTGCACATGCGAAACCAAAACGTTAGGATTTTCTGAGGAGGAAACACTAACTTTATAACAAACTAAGTAGCAAAAAAAAAATTTACATAACACACAAACAATGTTCATGATTATAAATATTAAGTTACCTTGCAACTTTGGTTTGCCTCGGTAGATAGTAATGAAGGGTTTTCAATCTCAGGGGATGTTGTCTATTTGTTAGTTCAGATGTTGCTTTTTGATCAAAGTCCATGAAAACTTCCCTGTGCAAACAAAGCAAAAGCACTTGAGATTCAAGGTCGTTTGAAGACGTTACCATAAAACTTTGATTCTAGTTATCTTAATAATTGTCTTTTGGAAAGAATGTATTTACTACGCAAGGGCTCAGACATGCTTAATAACTGGAAACTGAATTTAAGAAATAAGAGCATTAACAATCCACAAAGAGCAGCAGGCTAAGCAAAAGAGAGTTCACCACGTACTTGTCATCATGGAAAGGAACTCCACACTCCTAATCGTGGAAAGCAATGTAAGATTGGTCTTTAACATGAATAAAAAAAATCAAAGGTCAAGTCATCCCTCCAAGCCGAGATGATGTTAAGCCCTTCAATCAAGGAAACGATAAATAAACTAATCTCTACGTTTCATGTCCATGTTTTCGTTGCTCAATAGATATCTCAGAAATACTAAAGCAAAGCATCAATGACAAACTAATACAAAAGCAATTGTATTTCTACAAAAACGGGAAGGGAGATTAAGAAAATATTATTATTAGATTGTCATCTTTCTCCTCCATCAGATCCCTTCTCAGTGAAGATGAATAGTTTGAACGGGTACGACACAAAGCCCTCTTCATGCTCGAAGAATATGATATACTTAGGGGTTGACTGGTTTTCCCGCTACCACCCGCAAACGCAGCTTTTGCGATTGATAGTGGTTGTTGGCGTTTTGTAACAATCATACAAAACGCAATAAATTGCTTCAAATCGCTTCAAACCGCTATAAACCTCTAAAATTCAAAAGCTGGTTCCAGCTAGCGTTTGCGGTTGCGGACGGTTGCGGGCGGTTGTGGGAGGGTAAATATTTTTTTTTCAAAAAAACTATATGATAAAAAATAAAAATAATCAATTAAAATTTTAAATTAAATAATAAAATACCAAAATATATACATTATATTGTAATTTATATTATAAAACTTTGAAGAAAAATATTTTTATAATTTTAAAATAATTTAATAGTAAAATTTTATAAATATAATTTTTATATTTAGTATAATAATATGATTTTTAATATTATTATAATTATATAAAATATAAATATTGTTAATGTATTATCAAACCACTGCGGCATTTAGTAGTTAACCAGTCATAAATATCCCGCAAACGCAACAATTTTTAACCGCTTTACCAGTCGTCCAAATCTCTTAATAACACATAAAACCGCAACCGCCCGCATCTGCAAACATCCGCAGTCGCAAACGCAACCGCTGCGGTTACACCAGTCAGCCCCTTAATGGGAAGACACGCCGCGGATGGATAACATGCATTCGAGATACCATTTCGCCTCAGATTTGAAGGCTTTAGAGGCGAGAATCACAGCATTTTCTTAAATAGAATGCAGTAAAAGTGAGATCTTGAGATCTACCAGCCATCGGATTCTCTAGAGATGTATATGACGATGTGTAATGTAAAGGCCAATAGCAATCAAAAGAAACTTAAATTGGGATGTGAGACAAGATTATTGATCGTCTTAGCTGTAAGTTTGTAACCTTCGACGGGGTTGACTGGTTTTCCCGCTACCACCCGCAAACGCAACTTTTGCGGTTGGTAGCAGTTGTTGGCGTGTTGTAACAATCATACAAAACGCAATAAATCGCTTTAAACCGCAATAAACCTCTAAAATTCAAAAGCTGGTTCCAGCTAGCGTTTGCGGTTGTGGGAGGTTGCGAGAGGGTAAATATTTTTTTTTTCAAAAAACTATATAATAAAAAATAAAAATAATCAATTTAAATTTTAAATTAAATAATAAAATACCAAAATTTATACATTATATTGTAATTTATATTATAAAACTTTGAAGAAAAATATTTCTATAATTTTAAAATAATTTAATAGTATAATTTTATAAATATAATTTTTATATTTAGTATAATAATATGATTTTTAATATTATTATAATTATATAAAATATAAATATTGTTAATTTATTATCTAACCACTGCTGCATTTAGTAGTTAACCAGTCATAAATATCCCGCAAACGCAACAATTTTTAACCGCTTTACCAGTCGTCCAAATCTCTTAATAACACATAAAACCGCAACCGTCCGCATCCGCAAACACCCGCAGTCGCAAACGTAACCGCTGCGGTTACACCAGTCAACCCCTAAAGAAGTTTAAATAAGTGGATAGAAAAAGGGAGGTGCAAGGATAACATCTCTAATGAAGATAAGATTAAAGAACGGGATGATTTATTAAGATAACTACAATAAAGTTTAGGATATTTTCCTATTTATGAGAAGATAATGATATATCTTCTCTAAGACCTACTTGAATTGGGAGATCTATGTTTGTATAAATACCTAGCTAAAGCTATGGGATGAATAACACATATTAAACAATCCATTATATGGTATCAGAGCAAACGATCTCTTAATTTTTGTTTAAGAATTGTTTCAATAAAGAAACATGGCCACCACCGGATATGGTATGATCTCGGCCACATCGGGATCCATTGATTACGGTAATTTATTGCCTTATTATCTACATCCTTCAGATATCCTGGCGTCCTCATAACCTCTGTTCTACTACGAGGAGATGGACAATGTTCAGACAAGTTTCTTAGGAAGCAAGTTAGCTTCTCAAAAGATGTGAACTTTGTTAGTGGAAATGTATTCTAGAAATATGAGAACCAGAGCAACAGAAAATCTTATGCCAATGGTTAGAGGAGTAGGTACAACCAAGGATCACAACAGTAGAGACCCTACAACAACAACATAACTTATGGAGCCTCCTACTATTAGAACACCCCATCAAATACCTAGAAGAACAAAATTGAAGCCATGACTGACAAGTTTCTAAAGGGACAACAGAGGATGACAGTGGATTTCAATGGAAAGATTGATGCTGTCAATGCAAACTTCAACACTGAATTTGAAGCTCTCAACACCCATGTGAAGAAGTTAGAGAATCAAGTGGTTCAGACCAGTGAAGTTAAGAGGAGACAAGAATCTTTGATCAAGGAAAACATTGAGGCTGGACAGAAGCACCACGTCAGTGCCATCATAGATGATGATTTTTGGCAAGTCGTGGAAGAAGTTAGGCACCAGGAGGAATAAACTCATGAGAAACTCTAGCCTTGTTCGAACGACCATCGATCGACATCCACATCTAATCATCGATCGACGGTATGTGGGAACCAAAATTCGCAGTGCCAATTTCCATGAACTTAAGAAAGTCAAGAAATCCTAACTTTCTAAGAGGTCTCAGATTAATGTAAAGCCAAACATCAAGCAATCAAACAATAAAAACAGACGAAGTAAATAATCAAATGAATGAGAGAGCAAAGAAGGTCTTATTCCAAATTTGTGAATGAGTGTTACAACAGGTAAAGCCTCGGCCGCAAGAGCTGTTTGCGAGTTCCCTAATTCTAACCACCTAAGACTTTGTAACCTAGTTGAGTCGCAGCTCGAGAATAGAAAATGGAAAATTTCCTGAAACGCTCTAAGTGCTAAGTTTTATGCTTTGTATTTCATGTGTCTTGACTCTCTATCTTGGCATTCCTTATATGCTCCTCTTAAGGCGGATCCATCTTTCTTATTCTGCCCCCGATTCGTGTTTATCAATTTGCGGAAATATTTTATTTTATCTGATGTTCAGGATTATCCCTCGAAACTTGACATTTATCTTTTGGACTTGGCATTTATCTTCTCCTGAGAACAATAGATAAACCATCATAGTATACTTTGGCTTAATCCCATCTAAAACCGTAAGTGGGCTCTTAGCAGCGTTTTTGAGACATTTTTGGCCTGTTTTTCAACTTAAACGTTTTTACGATCTTTCCAAGAGAAAACTTTCTGTACAACGTTGGTTTTGTAAATAGCTCAAGTTACTCGTATAGTTGAGGAAACTTTGGTGTTAAGTCAACCATTTCTGTTTTATACAAACCAATTAAATTCATACGAGGAAACAAGTCTTTAAAGTTTTTATCGTAGAGTTCCAACGGTAACTCCGGTAGAGACGAAACAAGAGATAATGTGATCGAGGTTCAAAGAGATATTGATCGGAACCGAGACGTATGGTGCTGATCCAACTCATCTGATGGCGAGTTAGATGTTGTTGATCCAACTCGCCAGCAGCAGAGTTGGATGAACTGATCCAACTCACCCTCAGATGAGTTGGTAGACCAGTCCCATCTCGCCTGATGGCGAGTTGGACGAAGACCCTCTAACTGACCATTAGGAGAGTTGGGCGAGCTCCTCCAACTCACCTAATGGCGAGTTGGGCTTGGTCCGTTCAATTTTTCGTCGAGCACCTTGGACACGGTTGCTTTGGTCATTTTGTTGCTCGATTGTCCTTTCTGATAACTTGCCGTCCAATCCTTTTTTTTTAATTTGTACAAGGTTCCAGTTGTGGTTTCCCGTGCTTTTTGTTTTTCAAATGTTCTTTTGGGAATTTTCAGCCCTTCATTCCGTCGTGACCGATTTTGACCCCGCTAGTTAGCTCCCCAGCTCGTTAGAATCATGACGTTCTTACGAGCGGTTAGATAGGTTAGATGGGTTAGGCGGCATTAATGGCTGAAAGTCCGAAGATGAATAGTAAGTTTTCTTGCCTATATGTATGTGGAGTAAGTTTTCAAATTCTTTACTTGCTTCATTCCACAAGAATTTCTCTTAAGGTAGAAAGATCTTTCTCTTCATTTTTTTTCTTTATTGTCGTTGATCATTTCATCAAGCCAGAGAGCTTCAACCAAGGATTTTCCTTCTTTCTTCGACCCGATCGTACCAAGGATGGTGGGGTTGCCGTGATAGTCGTATTCGTGGCACACTCCGTTGATCTTCCGGAAGCCAATGCGTATTGGCTGGCTACGTTCAATTTAAAGGCTCGGCAACATGAATCGTGGTATCCACACCTAGTTCGTACCAAATGAACCCCTGGTTGTCCGAGTCACAGTTATCCTTTGTATCTTGACGTCATTCGACGTTTCTGCCATGTCTCGGACTCGCTAGAATTTCGACTTCCAAGGGCTGGAGAACGTGCCGATGCTCCTCCGAATGGTCACTTCACGTGTTACGAAATTTTTCTGCTGTGTTGTCGTTTGTGGTTTCCCATCCCGATGGTATTCGTTCAAGTCCTGGATCGGTTTAGATGGTCGATAAACCAAATCAGTCCTACCAGCTTGCAACATCTTATTCGAATTTTGGTTCCGAGTTAGGAGCACGGCATGACTACCGATGCTGATTATTTCAAGGCTCTGTTGAAGCCAGTGGGGTCGGAGACATCGATCAGATGTCGTTTGAACCCAAAGAATGATGTGGCGATAATCAGGGGGCTTGCTTCAAACTCTCATGAGTATCGAAAGAGCTATTTTTTGTGCGCGTAGGGAGCGAGTCCGTCAAGGAGAGCTGCATTCCTATTTTTAAGAGTAGATTCGGCCGAAAGGGTATCTTGATTAGATATTTGTTGGTGTTTTTCATTTTGAAGATATATAACCTCGCACTTGCTTTCTTTGTTTTGCAGTTACTAATCCTCTTCACCCATTTCCTGAGGACCTGCCTATTGTTAGGGATCTTCTTCGGGACGGTCCATATTTTTGGGGCTATTTTTCTCCGAGACGAGTTCGTCTTGCGGTGGCGTATCATCATTCTCGACTCCAGCCCGATTTATCGGTTGAAGAAGAATTGGAGCCAAGCATGGACGAGTTTGTTCCTTCTGAAATTCCGAGGGAGAGGTCGAGGTCTCCTAAGGAAAAACACATTGTCGGGACCGGGGATGGAGATGCCTGTTGACGTGTTGGAGTTCCCTTCGGACAACATGTTCTTCACTTTTATCGCTGGCCAGGCTAGTGGAAGCGGTACTGATCAGGATTATGTACCTGAGCTCGGTATTCTGTGCCCCAAACTCGAAAACCTATTCGATTTTGGGATGCCCTCGACCAGAGTGAGCCCGTTGTGTCGCCACAGTTTGCGAAAGCATCGAGGATGGTCAACGGGATTAGTCCTTGCTTTCAGACGTTTTTTTGTTTTTTGCCAAAATTTTTGCTAACTCTACAATTTTGTGGGGTCTCCATATCATGAATGAGGCGCTCAACGCAAGTCGCTTGGAGGCACGCACAGCTCGGTCAAGGCCAAGACAGCTGAGAAACAGATTGCCCGCTTCAAGGGTGAAATGGCAGCGAGTTCTCTTCGCAAGAGGGAGCTGGACGCGAAGGAGGTTCGTCGAGCATACTAGAGAGGGAAGAGGAAGGTCATCGTAATCATATAGAACCGCCGCGTCCAGTTCACGAACGAGTTCGTTAAAATATAAAAGACGTACAAGTCCTTTGTTTCGGTGCCGTTGGCTGATTGTATCTCACGCATAACTCTGAGTATTCTTACAAAGAGGCGATGGACAAGCAGTCGAGTCGCATGCGTTGGAATGAGAATAGATATTCCATGATTCCCCAGATCGAAGGAAGGATTTGGTAGCAGTGGACTCTAATTCCCGTGTCTCCTGATTCGGAGGATATCAGAATGGGAGTCCCCGGCAAGACTGGTGAGGTAAACCAGCCAGTGGCCCTTGTTTTCGACTGCTTGTTTGGGAGGTCGATGTCTGGACACTATGATCCTGATCTGTAGGATGTCGTCAGACTTGATGAGAAAAGTGTTCCCTCTCATTATTACGTTTCTATTTTATGTTTGCCGAGTGTGGCCTGTTTTATGTATGCTTAGACCGGGTTTGGCTGTGTTAGATTGTTGGGATTGGACACTCGTGGCTTCGAGTCCCTTGCCGCCTCGCGGTTTGATCAAATGAACTATGCTTCTTTTAAAAGAACTTTGGAGTGTTTTGATTGAGCATGGAGAGAAGAATATGAGTTGTCGTCTCATATCTAACTTTGGGTGAGTCATTCCATTTGTTGCTCGTTTAATATGGCAATGTTCGAAATGCTTTCCAAAATTTTGCGAAGTTTCGTGAGCTTTTATATATGAACAAAGAGACATGTTTTAAGATCTCGTATCGATTTGATATCATGACTTGATATGTTATAGACTAGTGTGTTGGATTTAGGGCAAGACCTAGGTTTACTCTCGGTTTAAGGTTTTGTGATGACTAGTCGGCTGTTGGGTTACCTGCTGCGATTTTGACCTGATTCGTACCGATTTCAATTCCGCGATATGTGCTCGGCTTATACGACTTGTATGGTAAGAATCGAGCTTCTCTCAAAACAAAAATTTGAAGTCATTTGGAAGTGCTGATCAAAAAGATGGATTTCTTTTATAGTGTGGTATTATCCTTGTCGGATGTATGAGGACCAAGGGAAGGTCTATTTTGTCGTTCTTTTTAGAGAACGGTCAATGTATTCATTGGGGCAAGTTGACAAATATGATGTAAGAGCAAGTGCTTGTTTATAGTCGTGGTTGGACTATTTTTGCGTTTCAAGACTGAAGATATATGTTCAAATATTAAGCGCGACGTCTCCCTTTGTTTCCCGAAAATATACCTTGCGTGAAAGATGGTTGTGAATGTTTGAGAGTGGTTGTCTCGTATTTTGGTCAGAAGTTGGTTTCGACCGTGTAACCGAGAAATGTTTGTGAAATATTGACGAAAATGTTTTTTCCGTTTTGAAGTTTAAATAGTTTTCAGTAGACTGGTTTTATCATAAAATTTCTGTTTCGGGATTGTACGATAGATGTTTCGTTCATACTTATTTTTTCTCGACGTGTCTTGTGATTTTTTTTTGCGATAAAAGAGACTTGCGAGGCTTTCTGAAAATCTTTATTGCGTTTTCTTATTACTGAAAGAAATTTTAAAATGTCGAGTACAAAAGTGAATATTGAAAATTTTGTAGTACATGTGTTTATGTCTATGTACTCACCCCCCCCAGTGAACTTGTGTTTTGACGAGCTGCCTACGTACCCCTTTCAAGGATCAAGCGATCTCGTAGTTGAGTTGGTGCCGCGAGTGTGTTTATTCGATATCTGCATAGATATTCTTGGTTGTATCCAGGTCGATGAATTCTTTCAGGTTTATCTCCTCCGGTTGGGTCAGGGCATTAGGCTCCGAAACCTGCTGGTTTTTGGTGTCTGAAACCGTTGCTTAAGTAGACGATGTCGACTCGTATTTCTTTGAAGTGTTTTCAGCCAATGGCTGAGTTATCTTCGCGCGTTTTGGTTACCGTCGTGGTGGCTGTGACTTGCCTCAGCTTATGCTCGGCTAAGTAGCAAAGTCGCGATTGCTTCTGACATCCTCAAATTGTGGCAATTCCGTTAAGAATTAGGAATTTGATGCCTAGATGATATGGCGACGGGACTGCCTTCATGGCGTTTATCCAAGGCCTTCCCATAATTACGTTGTAGATAGTTGGGTGGTCGAAGCCCGAAAATTCGATGTTTTTCTTGAATTGCTTTGCCATGACTGGGAGTTTAATCGACCCGAGAGTCATCGATTTTATGCCTGAGAAGCCCATTAACGGTTTTGGCATTGGTATGACTTCTCCCAGCTCATCGTTCATCCTTTTGCGAGTGTCACAGAACATGAAGCTGACCGTGCTTTCCGTGTCCATGAGGATTCTTGCGACTTCAAGATCTCTGATTACGATCGATAACGAGTGGTTCGCTGTGGGGCAGGTCGATTCCATAAGCTTACTCTTCTTCGAAGGTAACAGCTCTGTTTGGAACATTGCGTGGTGGAGACGATCTTGGCCAGCTTGCACTTAAATTAGCTTTCCGCTAACAGGATTTCATCGACGAAACTGTATCGCTGTTGTAGTGCGAACCTCCGATGATCATGTTTACTCTGCGATTATTTTTGTCAATGCCCTTTTCATTGTGTCTCCTTCGGCGTTTTTCGCCCGACTGATTTCCCCGAGATGAGTTCTCTGAATGCGGGGTCTTATCAGTCTTTGGGGGACGATCGGACTCGCATATAAGGTCCTTTAAGCTCGTTATATCGAGAGATCTCCCATGAGAAACTTTGTGGCCAACCTTGCCCCAAGAACTTTGCAGTTAACGGGCGTGTGACCTCGGGTCTGGTGGAAGTCGCAGAAGGTATTCTCGTTGTAGTTTGAATTTTGAGTCCATGTGTTTCCCTTGGTCCGCCCATGTTTTGATCCGGAGTTGATGGCATAGTTATGTGCTCCCTAGAGATCTTTCCTCTCATGATGGACATACTTGTCGTTACGAAGGTTTTTCTTTTTCGGCTTCTGATCTGATGCCGAATCTTTCCAGTGGGTCTTCGTCGGCTTATGATTTTGCGACAAGACCTTGGTCCCTTCTTAGATGATGATGTAGTCCGTGGCTTTGTGGAGCGCATCGTGGATCATGTGTGGTTTGTCGAGGGTTATCTACTTCCTAAATTTTGACATGTACCAGAGCGTTTTGCGGAGTGCGTCTATGGTCACCTTGTTGCTTATTCTGCTAACCCTGGACATGATTATTTTGAATCTGTTCATGAAGTCGCAGAGAGGTTTTTCTTCCTTTTCAGCCAGGATCCAAAGGTCGACGTCGAAAGTTTCTCGATCTATGGACATCAAGTATTTTTTGAGAAAATATGAAGCGAGTTGGCGGAATCTTCCGATGGAGTTTTGCCTAAGTCGGGAGAACCACTTAAGCACTGTTCCTTGGAGGTTCTCGATGAAGAGGCGGCAATGGTCAGTGTGTCTTTCATTTTCTCTGAATTTTGCCCTTTCCATCGCGATATGGAAGGCTTGTAGGTGTGCCTTGGGATCAGTCGTACCATTGTAGGTGTGCCTTGGGATCAGCGTTAAATGTGGTAGCATTCGTTTCTGGGGTGTTGATGTCGTCGCTGATGCCTCCATTATCGAGAGTGTGTCGGCTGGTCTGATCGTTAGTAGACTTATCGGATCAAGCGTTTTTGGCTGAGAGTTAGATTGATCCGTACCTGATACGTCCTAGATTCGGACCAGATCACTCAAACGGTCTAAGGGGTTATGAACTCGCCAAAGGGAGAACTGGTGGAATGAATGGTGACACAAAGGCCCAATGATTCTACCAGACTTCGATCGTTGCCGGATGTGACGCACCGGTCCAACAAAAGAAGGTTCGAAACTTGGAGATAACCTCACCAAGAAACTAAGAAGGGTTCTAAACAAAGAACTAAGAGATAAACTCAAATAAAAGGGGAAAACTCAATCTCATTATTTCGTGGCTTGTGATTACATATTTATACTACTTGTGGTCAAAGAAAGACTAAGAGTTTTTGTGGACAACTAGAAACTTAGAAAACACAAACAAAGACTAAGACTTTTGACTAGAAATAAGTATGTTGTTGAATGCCCCTTGATCTGACCACGACTTTGACTCATTTTATTTATATTTCTTGATGCAAATGGGCAGAAGACCATCACCAAAGGCCTGGTCGAATTTGGAGTAAAACAAACCCAAATTGAATTTGTTATGAATTTTTCCGTGGGCTGGAAAAGGTCCATTTCGCCCAGCAACTAAATCAGCTCCATCTTCAGTATCACTTAGATCATTCAGATCCAAGTTAGTGTCACTTAGCTTATCCATCTCCAAAGTAATGTCACTTAGCTCACTCAGCTCATGCAACTCATCTACTCTCACTTTAGCTATTTTCAGCTCATGCACACTCTCTTCAGCTGGTTCTAGCTTGTGCACACTCTGTTTCAGCTCGACCTCAGTCTCATCAGCTGGACTTAGCTCATCCAAGGTTGCATAGAGGATAAGGGAATTGACATGAACTGATGAGAAAACCTCGGTTAGGTCTAGTTGGTCGACAAGATCGCCACCTTGGGCTGTGTCCATGACCCAAGCAGGTCGGTGATCGAACCGAGGCGTATCATTCCCTTCCTCTTCAAAAGGATTTGACCTCAAATCCATTTTACCTGAAACAAAAGAAAATGAATCAGACAAAAAGAATTTTAAAATCATGTAATATTCAATGAAAGAAAATTTTGGAAAGAAACTTCCTTGGGGTTTTAATGCCAGTTTCCTTGAGTACATGCATCTCCAAATTTTAGGCTGATGAGCACGATCAATGCTATCACTTTTCTGAGGCTGAACATGTTTATCCTAGACACTTAAAACAAACATTAAGATACCAAGATCATATGTGCAAGACATGTACTTGTTCAAATCACAAATCAAAGCTTCTTTCCTTAGAACAAGTTTCAGCCTTCCAAAGCTCACATCAAAATAAGAATTAATGACCAGAAGGGTAGGCAAGTGATTACATGGTTCCTAAAGAACAATTCCGAAACATGCACAAATTTCTCAGATTTAGAGCACAAAAGATTTAAACTGAAAATTATTTATCCAAGGCTCAACACGTTTATCAAAGAAGGTGTTGTAAATCAGAATACTTTCAAGGCATGAAACACCATATACCCTTTTCAAAACGTGCCTATCAAGATCAGAAACAAAACACAAAAGAGTAAGTTCAGATTGAGAGTCATTGATCAAAAGTTCAAGGCGTTTTTCAAAGAAAGTGTTGTAAACCAAGATATCATCAATGCTAAAAACAACACAATTATCACGAAATGATCTCAGAAAATGCCAAGTTTTATCAGTTTTAGAACACACAAGATCAGGCTGCAAAACCGAATCAAAAAAATCAAGATCACAAAAATCAGTTTCAGTTTCAAGTTGTTTTTGTTCCAACAACTTGTTAATCAAAATTCCGTCCAAGGCATAAGAGGATGCAAACAAATCATCAGTGATCATTGCATGTATAGAAGAACTCAGATCAAAGCCATTTCTTTTGAAAACAAACGAATCAAAAGATTTTCTAGCACAAAAATCAGTTTGTTGCAAATCTAGATCAAATGACTTTTCAAGAGGATGAAAACCTTTGTTATGTTCCAAGAACTGATCAAAGTTCAAAATGATTCTAGAAGTGACGCCATTGACCTTTTGAAAACTTGGTTGATGAAGAAGTTCATCAGGTTTAAAAATATTAAAAGAGTTAATCATGTTTTCAAAAACAGATTTTGAAACACAAAATTCTTTCACCTTGTTAAGACCAAAACGAGTCACATCATGAGAACTGATCTTGAAAAACATGTCATGCAGAGAATTAAACAAATCAGAAATTCATCACATTGCTTTTGAAGATTAGGAGACAAAGGGGCAGAAGATGTGTCGGGATCAAAGCATAAATGACTCTCCATAGCGATGTATGTGATGCTTGTTGCTTCTTCATCAAAGACTGGACCAGGTTCGTCTTCCTCATCAAAGATGACACCTAGACCATCGTCCAAGGGTCTCCTAGTGTCAAGAAGTGGTCATTGATGTGGGTAGTCCAATGGCTCTTTCTCAAAAACCTGTGAAACTAGAACAAGACTACTCGGATGCTATGGTTCAAAATAGGTTAGTCTATTAGTTTCTTCATCATCAAACATAAAATCAGATTTTGGAAAAGGAATATCACATTTATCCTCACAAATGATCAAACTTTCCATTAGATCTTCATCATATTCATCATAAATGGGTAAATAATCTGAAAAATCTTTTAGATCTTTAAGGTGGATTTCAGATTTACCTTTGTGTTTTTCACTGATGAATATTGATGGCTCAGCTACAGGTGCACGTGTGGATGTGCTCTTTTTGTGGCTCCTGCTGACGTCCTTGAGTGCATTCACCAATCCCTCTACAAGGCTGTCACAAAACTCTTGGACTTCAGACTGACTGAAAATCCTTCTTTGAACAGCTTCATCTCTGGACGTTTTAGATTGTTCCTTCCACCTCTGGTTCGGCTTCTTATGTGGTCTTCTTAGAGTTGGCATTTCCTGGACAATAACAAACTCATCAAAAATATTCAAAGAATTTTGAGATGAAGATTTAAAGTAAGCATGTCGTTGGAAATTCTCTTTGCTACTCTCTTTGAGAAAACCGAACATCTTTATCCTAAAAATTCTCAACACAAAAGGTTAGCAAATAAAAATCCTCAGTCTCTCAGGTGTTTAATCTCCCTCCACTCAAGTGTTTCACTAAAAATTTGGATGGTCACTCAAGAGTTTCTTCTCAAAGTTCTAAGAAAGACAATCCAAGTTTCCCGTGGGTTTTCCAAGCAAACAAACAATGAAATGAGATAGGAAGATAAGACAATTTGGATTTGGGAATCTGCTTTAACCTCCTCAAAGGCCAGATTTCTCCTCGGCCAGCAGGCTTTCTCTTCCACCACCAAACCACAAATCAAACTTTTCGAAATCTTTGAAACTTTTATTTTATTTTTATTTTTTCGATTTTTTTTTTTATATAGTGGATGGTAATGAGGGGCCCAGATTCAAGATAGAAAGAAGAAGAAGTGTTTGAAGAAATTTAAATGGAAGATGAGAAGATAGTACCGGTTGAGTGGCTCTCATACCACTTGATACGTCCTAGATTCGGACAGGATCACTCAAACGGTCAAAGGGGATATGAACTCGCCAAAGGGAGAACTGGTGGAATGAATGGTGACACAAAGGGTTGCAGAAGGCCCAATGATACTACTAGACTTCGATCGTTGCCGGATGTGACGCACCGGTCCAACAAAAAGAAGGTTCGAAACTTGGAGATAACCTCACCAAGAAACTAAGAAGTGTTCTAAACAAAGAACTAAGAGATAAACTCAAATAAAAGGGATAAACTCAATCTCATTATTTCGTGGCTTGTGATTACATATTTATACTACATGTGGTCAAAGAAAGACTAAGAGTTTTTGTGGAAAATTAGAAACTTAGAAAACACAAACAAAGACTAAGACTTTCGACTAGAAATAAGTATGTTGTTGAATGCCCCTTGACATGACCACGACTTTGATTCTTTTTATTGATATTTCTTGATGCAAATGGGCAGAAGACCATCACCAAAGGCCTGGTCGAATTTGGAGTAAAACAAACCCAAATTGAATTTGTTATGAATTTTTCCGTGGGCTGAAAAAGGTCCATTTCGCCAGCAACTAAACCAGCTCTATTTTCAGTATCACGTAGCTCATTCAGCTCCAATTTAGTGCTACTTAGCTCATCCAGCTCCAATGTAATGTCACTTAGCTCACTCAGCTCATACAACTCATTTACTCTCACTTTAGCTGGTTTCAGCTCATGCACACTCTCTTCAGTTGGTTCTAGCTTGTGCACACTCTGTTTCAGCTCGTCCTCAGTCTCATCAGCTGGCTTTAGCTCATCCAAGGTTGCATAGATGATAAGGGAATTGACATGAACTGATGAGAAAACCTCGGTTAGGTCTAGTTGGTCGACGAGATCGCCACCTTGGGCTGTGTCCATGACCCAAGCAGGTCGGTGCTCGAACCGGGGCGTATCAGTACCCCCTCCCCTCCTTATAGCGCCAAACTGTGGGAACCGAAATTCACACTGTCGATTTTCAAAAAATAAGGAAAGTCAAGAAATCCTAACTTTCCAAGAGGTCTCATATTTCTGCTAAGCCAAACGTTAAGCAATCAGACAATAAAACAGACGAAGTAAATAATCGAATAAACGAGAGATCATAGAAGGTCTTATTCCGAATTCATGAATGAGCTTTAAAATTGGTAAAGACTCGGCCGCAAGAGCTGCTGGAGAGTTCCCTAGTTTTAACCACCTAAGTCTTTGTTAACCTTATTGAGCCGCAGCTCGAGAATAGAAAACATAAAATTTCCAAAAACACTCTAAGCGCTAAGTTTTCTGCTGTGTATTTTTTGTGGCTTGACTCTCTATGTTGGAGTTCCTTATATACTCATCTTAAAGCGGTTCCCTCTTTTCTTCTTCTGCCTCCGAGTGGTGTTTATTGCTTTGCAGAAATATTCCATTTTTCTTTGATCTTCAAGATTATCCCTTGAAACTTGAAATTTATCTTCCGGACTCAACATTTATCTTCTCCTGCGAACAATAGATGAAACGTCATAGTATCCTTGGGCTCAATCCCATCTAAAACCGTAAGTGGGCTATTAGTCGTGTTTTGGATCTTTTCGGGCCGTTTTTGGACTTAAACGTTTTTACGATCTTTCAGTGAGAAAACCTTTGGTACGACATTGGTTTTGCAAATAGCTCAAATCACTCGTATAGTTGAGGCAACTTTGGTGTTAAGTCAACCATTGCAGTTTTATACGAATCATTTGAATTTATACGAGAAAACAAGTCGTTACGGTTTTTATCGTAAAGTTCCAACGGTAACTCCAAAAGAGATAGAACCAGGGACAGTGTTATCGAGTTTCAAAAGAGGTATTGATCTCAACCGATACGGATGGTTCTGATCCAACTCGCCTGATGGCAAGCTGGACGTGGTCGATCCAACTCGCCATTAGGCAAGTTAGACGAGCTGATCCAACTCACTTGATGGTGAGCTGGACGTTGTCAATCCAAATCGCCATCAGGCAAGTTGGTCAAGCTGGTCCAACTCGACTGATGGCGAGTTGGGCTTGGTCCGTTGAACTTGCCGTCAGGTGGTTTGGACACGGTTTCTTTGGTTGTTTTGTTGCTCGATTTTCCTTTCCGATAACTTTCCGTCCAATCCTTTTTTAATTTGCACAAGGTTGCAGTTGTGGTTTACCGCGCTTTTTGTTATGCAAATTTTAATTAGAGAATTTTCAACCATTGATTCCGTCGTGACTGATTTTGACCCCAATACGGTAGCTGAAGAATCTGTGGAATCGTGTGAAGAGATGGTCATCGATCGACAGCCAGACCCTACGATCGATTGACCTATCAAAACGAAAAAAATTTGGTTACCAAGCATAGACATGTGTCTTTTATATGATAATAGGCACTCAAAACCCACCCTACCCAAACCCAGACAGAAAGATAAACCAATCCCTACGGTGATTCAGGAAGCTATGGATAAACATCCTATAAGAAAGAAGAAGGCCCCTAAGCATCTTAGAAGGAAAGCCAATAAGAAAGAGATGGAAAACTTTGCAAAGAGAGTCCTTAGAATCCCTTTAGAAACCCCATTCTAGGAAGCTTACTACACTCACAGATTGTGGATGTTCTTTCAAAGAAACCAAAGAGACTGAGGAGGACATTGAAATAATGTTCAATCATCTAAGGGAGAAGATAAAGCAGAGGGTCAAGTTGAAAAAAGAAGCAACCCTAGGAAGTTTGTGGTTCCCTGCAACATCAAAGGACATGACTACTCTCATGCACTCTGCGACACCGGTTCTTCAGTAAGCATTATGCCAAGAACCATGGCACAGGTGCTAACCTTAAAGGTGGAGTGTAACATCCTGAATTGTAATATATGAAAAATGCTTAAGAGAATTGATTTGGCTACCTATGTCACCAAAGTGCACTTACCTTTTTGGTCACACATCCGTTTAGAACTCCATGCTTAAGCGTTCTTATGCTGGAGTATTGAAAGGATGGGTGACCCATCGGGAAGTGATTCGCGATACCGTGTGAGTGAGGCCAAAGCACGGGGAAAGTTCGGGTGGTGATTGCAAGGTTAGTAAACAATTATTTCGAGCCTTTTGAAAATTTACGCACCGACCGTTGGAACGGGATGGGGCCCACGGGCCGAGAAAGCGGGCGTGGGTGGCCCATTAGCTGTGGACGGTCGTGGCGTTACAAGTGGTATCTGAGCTGATTAGCCATCTCGGTTCTGACCCATGAGGTGTCTTGAGACTTGTCGTGGGGCGCAACGAGGACGTTGCGTTCGTTGAGAGGGGGCGAATTGTAACATCCTGAGTTGTGATATATGAAAAAGGTTTAAGAGAATTGATTTGGCTACTTATTTCACCAAAGTGCACTTACCTTTTCTGTCACAGATCCGTTTAGAACTTCAGGTGTAAGCGTGATTATGCTGGAGTAGTGAAAGGATGGGTGACCTATCGGGAAGTGATTCGCGATACTGTGTGAATGAGGCCAAAGCACGGGGAAAAGTCGAGTCGTGATTGCAGGGTCAGTAAACAATGATTTCGAGCCTTTGGAAAATTTACACACTGACCATTGGAACAGAATGGGGCCCACGGGCCGAGAGAGCAGGCGTGGGTGGTCCATTAGCTGTGGGCGGTCGGGGCGTTACATGGAGACTTATAGTGATTCATTCACTTTTATGGATTGCTATAAGGTAAATTCAGGAGGCACAGTCAAAGACCTCCAAGTGAAAATCAGCGATACCATAATTTATATAGACTTTCATGTCTTGGACGTCCAAGTCGAGCAGCATTCATCACTGGTACTTGGAAGAGCTTTCACGGTGGGAGAAGTATGCGACATGAAGACAAACAGGTTGTATCCATCTCTTATTAATCAAAATAATTACTATGAGCATGTCCAAACTAGAACTAAGAATACTCTCAATTATTTGGTTCATGAACTCTGACTTATGGCTACATTTTTTTACGATTTTGAGCAAGAGAATGAGTCAGATGATGGAGAATCGATCGAAACAAAGCCAATACAATCGATCGACAGTGTCAACCAACAGTCGATAGACACCCACCCTTTGGCATCCATTGACGACGACCCTGACCTAGGACATGATACGACTAACCCAAATAACGAAGAATCTTATCTAAAAGAAGAAGCCATAGAGTAGCGTGCTCTTGCACTAGAGGAAGCTGGAAATTTCAGAGGATTCTATGAAACATTGATCGTGACATCGATCGACGGTGGCTATATTCCATCGATTGACGCTAATCTGGCATAATACAATGCAGATTATGGTTATCTCAGACCATATGGGTTCAGAATTATAAGGGATCCATAAGGATATACACATGTAATAGATGACATTGTCTAAGGAAGATATAGCAGACATACTCGCAATAACCAACGAATCAGGAAACCTCTTCAGAAATTGAAATTTATATTTTGAAAAACATTTTATTTGGATATAATATATTTTCTCTACATGTATAGTATTAGTGTGTGTTTTAATATAGTAGATAGATTGTATATGGTTTTAGTTTTAAATTTAAATATATAATGTTCATATATATAACTAATTGGTTGGTTTAATTTGGTTATGGATTGTAATGTCCTATTAGTTTTATAGAGCTAAGGATTTGTTTAAAGTGCACATTTTATATAGTTTATTAAAAAATATTTATTTTGAATAATTTTTATATATAATAATTTTAAGGGTACAAAATATTATTTTTAGATGCTTACAACTTTTTGGAGAAACAACAAAACTAGAGAAGTATAATATGTCGATTATTCTATGCATATCTCTTTGTTATCTTGCAACAGTTATGAAGAATAAGAAGAAAAAAGACATAGTCGACATGGAACATACAAATATAAGTTTTTAATTTTACTTAAAATGATAGCGATGAAGTATTATGTTAGTAGGGTAAACAAAATCTTGTTTGCAAGAATCATGTATCTTTACACTCTAAAAACAAAAAAACATCAGTAGGATAACTAAATTTATAAAATATATTAACATATATTAATAGGTTATTCTAACCATATCATTGGCTAAAATAAATTCTAGAGACCTTCCACCGAACTTTAGGTTATTCTAACCATATCATTGGCTAAAATAAATTCTAGAGACCTTCCACCAAACTTAGGTTGTTGTTTCCGCGAATGAACTCTTTATGTTTGGATTCTCCATCCTGATTTAAATGGTTTAGATCTTGAAGTAGGGTAAAACCTTTAAGAGGAGCCATGAAAAGAAGAAGAAGAAAAAACTGATATCCAATGTGTCGTTTATTTCTTTTTGTCACTCAAATGTGTCGTTAGAGTCCACATCGTTAGAGTATATATATTGTTCAGGTTCTAATCATTGTAGTGTATGCGTTTATAAAATTATGATTACAGTAACGAATTTTCTTTTTGTTAAGTAAATAGATATCATTATGAACTAAATATTTGCATGTATCTTTACTCTATATATTAGAAGATTTTGTTTGTTGAGGATACTTGCTGAGGCATTCTGTGGACGTATTGGTTATGGTGATGCTAAAGAATATTTTTTTTCTCTCCAAACTTAATGAAAAGATACTTTTTATAACAAATTTTCAGTTCTTTAAATATTTGGTTGTTATCGAAAAATTAGTTGATAACCACGCGTTAATGGTCGAGTGGTACATGGAGTCTTGTCCTAAGGGTTGTGGATTCGTATTCGTTGTCCTTGGATTACTCTAGCGTGTAGCCAAGTAACAGGGGTATAAACTCCTCTTGCGAAAAATCGGGTCTGACTGCACCGGTGGTTAGACTCCCAGAGATTAATCGGTTGAGTCATGACCCTCCCGGTATCCCAGGTCAACAAAAAAAATCAGTGAATATTAAAATACTTAAAAAAAAATGCCGTGGTTGTTATGATATATAGCAAACAATTTTTTTTACAGATTTAAAAGATAATGTTCCTCGTTTATAAGAATATATTGATTTGAATTTGATTAACCAAATTTTAATTTTCTTTTTCATTTGAAACATTTAGATTGGAAAAAGGAACAAAGGAAAAATTGATTATAAAGACTAAGACAGAGGTCGCCTTCTACATTTGCTGATATAGAGAATGAGCTTGAATAAGCTCTTGACAGAGGGGAAAATAAAGTGTGATATGTAAATTATATTATGACAATGAAAACCTAAAAGATAGGATATATAAATGGTTCTAGAAACCTTTTAAACTTAAGCTCATTTGATGAAATCAATCCAGACATGAACTATCTATCAATTATAATGATGTTTATCAAGATGTTAGTCTATAATTCTTATGTGATGGGTTGATAAGAATTTAGTCAATTGAATCAACCTAAGGATGATTAGTGTATATGAAGAGAAGTTTGTTGCTCTGGTTTGTAATTTATAACACTGATAAATCGTAGGTATGCAAGAGAAGTTGATGTTTAGTTTAGAATATCAAGTTAGATGTAAATGTATTACTAGAATAGAACCCGCGCCATGCACGGTTAAGTTTAATTTTTATAGTTAAACATTTATTTTGCTTTATAGACTGTTTAAGTTTGTTGTTTCTACCTTTTAGAAGAATCGTATGTAGTCACAGAGCTCTGAATATCTAATATAAATATTTGTATATGATGTTACAGCGAGAAGTCTACACCAACTCTAACTTTAATGTGTCACTTTGATCTAATAACCTTAACTTTAGATTTTCATTCCATTTCATATGGTTTGAGATCTTTTAGAAAATTAATTTTTATATGATCTATTTTGAATGTGTTTTACGCTTTTTAATTAAATATATTGTGAATATATAATATGTTAAAAATTAGATTTAATATACATGATTCTATTTATAACTGATTAGGTTTTTGAAAAATTATTAACATTAAGGAATGTAAGATATGTGAATTGTTTATTATATATATGTGATTTTATTTTTGAAATAATTGTGGTTGGTTTCGGATTAATGAATAATTTGATTTAAATTGGTTGAACATATTTCTGATAAATTACATGTATAAATAAATATGTTATATATGTAATCTAAATGATTTAGATGAACATGTGTTTAATAGTCCAAAATTAAATATAACACATGAAAATCAAAATATAACTCAAATTTAATAGATTAGATGTATTTTAATATATTTTTATTTAAATATAAATAAATATTTAAAATAATTCTTAAAAAAATTTAGATATACTTTCAAAATAATTATTTTAATTTGTAATTATCAGTAAAATATAACTAAAATATTTTTTATGTTTTAAAAATTTTGTTTTGAAATCAAAACTTAGTTAATGTTAATTTAAATTATATTTTAGTGATAATTATAATTTATATTAATTAATTACAAAAAAAAATTAAAAAAAAAGATTCTAATAAGATATTGTTAAATTTTTTCAGAAATTGTTTAATTCCTTTTGATTAAGATATTAAAAGATATTATAATTAAACTATGTATATTTTGATTAACTTTCTAATAGTTGGTCCAAATAAAAATATCACACATCAAAAAGTCAGAGGACTCTAATTTAATAGGTTAGATATTTTATAGTTTTCTTTTTTATGGTAAATATTTTCAAAAATACTCTTTTATATCTAGAAACTTTTTAAAAAATGTTATTAAATTATTTTTGAAAATATTTTTGTAACAGAAGAAATTGCATTTTTGAATTTTAGAATTATTATTTTTATTTTAAAGATCAACCCACCAAAACATTTTCTCAATGAAATGTTTATTACAAACACTTATATTATTATTTTCGTAAATTTAATATTAGAGTGACAACGTGCGGGTTAAGGTTTAAATTCTTAATAATGCAATTAGCACATTAACACTACGAACTATTCTTGCCTAGAAAGGTCAAATTGTAATACTTAGGGATCAAATCCACAAGCAAGAGCACACAACAGATTTATTATAATTCTAATGGTTAAGTTAGGGAAACTGTAAATAGAAGTTTTAATTTTAAGTTTATTAGTAATAGAAAAATAAAAAATACTAAGTGAATGTAAATATGGAAAAACGGTAGATCTAGGGTTTCTAGCAAGTGAATTATAACAGATATGATGCAAGGAATTATTAATATGCGAGAACAATACATGTTATCTAGTCCGACCCCCTCTTATCCCAACTCTCGTATGCCGACAGAGAAGTGTACCATCGATCGACGGCTAAGGCCTAGTATTGATCGACGCCAATCAGAAAGGAAGTTCGTCCACTATGTTAATTAGACCAACTCTCGCATATATCTAACAACCTAGCTCAATGAAATCAGTTATAGCACAAAACTAATCTCGTAGTTGTCGACGCCCTAAGTTCATGTTTCTAGTTAGCTACTCTAGAACATAAGCATTAAACACAATTCCATAGATTGATATTACTTCATCCTAGCAATCCTATTTTGGAGCTTATCCATCAGTACAATTATGAACCCGAAATCTAATAGGTGAATTACTCATGCATGATCAAAGAAATACATGATGAACTGAATAATATAATGCATAAAATAATAAATAGGGTTCCAATACAAATCTATGAAGAAGTTCAGATCTTCTCCCCTAAACTACTAAAATCTTAATGCAAGAAAACGAAAAGCTGTAGAATAAAACGTGTCTCCTAAAATGTGGTCTCCTATCTCACTAAACAGTGGCAGAGCCATATAAACTAGGTCAAAACTCGTCTACTGGCATTATCATAATTTGTCTTTACTTGGGCTTAAAGTCGGCCAATACTCTACGAGTGGACCGTCGATCGACAACAAGGATGCTGCGTCGATTGATGGTCATGCTTGAATTCGACTCGTACTTAGCTGAATGTGAACAGCTATTAGATATCTCTTCTGAATTCTCTACCCAGCTCCATAATCTCCATAATGCTCCAGAATGTACCTGAACCTGTAAAGACTCTAAAACACAGTCCAGACACACATAATAAACTCCAAATAGGGTCCAAATGCTGGTCTAAAACTGGTAAATAAGTAGATATATGAATTCCCCCAAACTTAACCTTTTGCTTGTCCTCAATTAAAACAAACGTAGCCTGTGAAAGAGATTTGAAAAGCGGGGACTCACATAATGTATAAGTATAACTATCACCCCTACTATATTGCTACCACATCAAATAATGTCAATCAAAGAGAAACTCTATATGACCTATCCTAGTATAGCAACCAAATCTATTTTGTCAACACCTCAACAAATACTAATTTGACTCACCCCTCTACTGATCTCATTTTTTGCATAAAAATAACATGCATGCTTTACGTTGGGAGTATCGACCAAAAGACACATGGGCTAAACTCCTGCAAATCTGCATACACACGTATAAAGTTTTTACTGGTCCTTTTCTTCCTTCTTTTCTCTCTTTTGAATCTTTTTAAATCTCAAACTCAGTGGACAATGATGCCGATACAGTCCATCTTGCCATCTTATTTTTTTATTGTTTTTAGGAAAGATTGTAGCCGAATAGTGGAGTCGTCGGTAATGTACATATCCCTCGATGTGATCATTCCTTTCTGAATTAGAATAAATGTCTCATAGGTAATTTACCTACCTCTCTGAATATTTTAGGAAATCAACTCAATCTTTTCTTTCTTTTTTTAGATGCTGATGAGAAAGAGAGAAGGAATCAGAAGCACACAAACTTGTACCTTACAAACTTGCAGAAGGAATCCGATCCGATGTATACCAAGCCCCAAAGCAAGAAAAATAGTCAGTATATATTAGGTTGGAGATCAGCTTTTGTTCCTTCAAACTTTCTTAGTAAGTGTGATCTAATGGCAGGATGAATCACTTTGGCATCTCTAGTAATCTCTAAAATAAACAAGTGTAAAAGCAGTGCTATAGTGTGGTTATTCAATAAATAAGTTCTGATCATAATCCCCTTCTTGACTCAATAATAACTTTTTGAAAAAAAACTAAGTAAATATAAAATAAAAGCTCAAAATAAATAAAAAATTAGCAAACTCCCCCAAACTTAAATAACATTTTCCCCAGTGTTATCCCGTCTGGTTTGGTAAAGGGAAATACTAAATCATAAGTAAAATTAGAGAGAAAGTCAAAGTTACCAAACTCCATAAGGGGTGTCGACCGAGGGATCATTGTCGACCGATGGTAAACCATTCAAGCCATCGACGAATGGTGAAGTGTTCATGTCGATTGATGGTGGTTTCGAACTTTTCTACTTCTTCCTTGAAAAACTAAAATAATTAAATAAAAACTGTAATTAATAACTAAATAGTGAAAAACCAAATTAATACTTACTACGCAGTTCATTGTCTCCCACTCAGCATTTGGTTATAGTCTTAAGCTCGATGTTTGGACTTCTGGACTAGTAAGGCGGTTCATCGAACCAATGTGGAAAACATGTATCCACATACTCTTTGTCCGTTTGAAACAATACACTAATGAAGCTCCTCACAACTTCTTCACTTATGGTTCTCTGGTTGTCCAACCTTATTTGAGCAGTCTGCATTGTACTCATCCATTCCTGGAGTGTTTGAATGCATCCTGTCAGCATGTTAAGTCTGTCATCTGTGGGCTCTGAAATATCATGCAATTTCTGGTAGATAATATTCATCATCAAGTCTTGAGAAATGTAAACGTCATCAAGCTTGTCTTCTAATAAATTTTATGTTACCATCCCCTGCCTAAATGATGTGTGATGACTATCGATCGATGGCCAAGTGTTGTCGTCGGTCGATTCTGAACTAATTGTTCCAATCGAGTGTTGTTGTTGAATGATCTGATGAATGTAGTCCATCTTCTGCTTGAGCTCTTCCATGCACGTGGTTAACCAGCAAATATTGTCGTTTAAAGGGTGGTACAGGTCATCAATCCTCTTGTGATAGTCATTCGTAATCTTCTCCTATGCTTTGTAAATTCCATGTACCATGTTGTCAACTTCTTATGTGTTGTAAGTTGATGTGTCTGGTCTGGTTCTGTGAATATCTTCTGCATACTCTGGCAAACATAGATGAGTATATTCATGCATGTTGGCTCTCTCAAGAATCTCCTTGATGTCCTCCTTTGACACATTGATGATTCTGCCATCCATGGCTCGTGCATTGCCATTCTCATCTCTGTAAACTCTAGACTCATCTTTGTTCTCCCAACGAAATCTTCTCTGGTTGTTGTTGTCAAAAACTGTAGATCCATATTTGGTGAGACTGTCGATCGATGGCGGACTTGTCTTGTCGATGATGCTGGATCTATGGTTTCGTTCAACCATCTGAAGCATCTAGATTTCCATAACTCAAAAATATATTTTGCTCAGCTACTTCTTGTGTGTAAATTTTCGTGTAATATAGGTTAGTGTGCTTTGGTGCCAACTCACGGTATTGCTGGCCACTGTAGACAATGTCTTCTGGAATGTCTTCTTCGTTCTGATCTGTGGCGTGAGCGTTGGTCGATGGTTGAGATTTGAAATCAACCAATTTTTGATTTTTGAGGCCGTTAGTCGACAATTGAGGCTGAATGTCGATCAATGCTATATCCGCAGACTCTTTGTTTAGCTCGAAATCACATAAACATGTGGCAATAAGACTTGCTTCTTCCATGTTAAGACCACGGTACTCAATAATTTCTTCTGCCTTGTAGTCCTCATCATACTCTTAGTTAGCCGGATCGTATCCTAAATCTGGATGGTGAGTGTCGGTCGGGGAAATCGGCTAATTCATACATTAACAGAGGACCGCGGTCCCAATGAGTACATAAACACGGATCCTGTGCTAAAATATACATCAACACATAATATATTCAAATTTCATACACGAACATAGATATTTAGGTCTATCCATACATTGACCATGTTTCTGTTAGTCAAATGTTAAAAGATGCTTATGTGGATTTAACGGGTGCTTACCTGAATTTTATTTTTTTAAATAATTAATTTTAAAAAGAATTAGCTGGTGGTTGGGGGTAATCGAACCTTGGTTCAGAGAAAATAAACATCACATGCCCAACCACTGTGCCAAAGAAGATCTTTGGTTAGGTTTCTATTGTACCTTAATTTATATCTAATATCTTTTATTCATATATTCTAATTATCTAGAATTAATCTACAAAAAAATACAAATTTTAAGTAATCATGTTTAATTAACTTAATTATTTTTGTTATGTTTTTTTTAAATTGAAAATTTCAAAATACAAATTTTTAAAAATCAGCCTCCTCAAAATTTAAGAAAAAAATATGAATTTTTTTTAAAAAAAAAATTGAATTTTTTTATTAAATGTTTAAATTTGAAACATCCAATTTTTTCATATTTTCAATGTTTAAATATATGTTTTAAAAATTGAATAGTTTTAAAGTAGATGTTTTTAATTCAAACTTCTAATAATAAATTTTTGATTTTTTCAAATTTTAAAATCTTTTTTTATATATATTTTTTAATTTAGAAAATGGTATTTCATTTTTAAAAAATTTGTATTCTGAAATTTTCGATTTTTTTAAAAACATAGTAACAACAATTAAGTTAATTATACATAATTATTTCAAATTTATATATTTTTAGATTAGTTCTAGATAATTAGAAATGTATGAATAAAGTATATTAGATATATATAAAGGACAATAGATATCCCAACCAAAGATATTGTTTATCCCAGTGGTTGAGAGTACTGTTGTATTTTTGTCTGAGCTCATGTTCGATTCTCCCCCTCAACAGCTTGAAAATTATTTTTATATTTTTAATTAATTATTTAAAAAAATAAAAGCCACGTAAGCACCTGCTAAATCCACATAAACATCTGTTAACATTTGACTAACGGAAACACGGTCAATGTATGAATAAACCTAAATATCTATGTTCGTGTATGAAATTTGAATATATTGTGTGTTGATGTATGTTTTAGCACATGATCCATGTTTATGTACTGATCGGGACCGCGGTCCTCTGTTGATGTATGAATTAGCCGATTTCCCGTGTCGGTCGATACTGAAGGGTGGGTGTCGACCGATTGTTGAATTTTATCATAGTCGACCGATTTTCTGGGATGAGTGTCGATCGATGATCCTTCATCTGAATCCTAATTGTGCTCACAGTCACATAAACACGTAGCTACAAGTCCTGAATCATTACCCAGTTCGATGAGAGAAACCTTGTTCTTGACTTTAACAGGTTCATAAAAATTATTTGAATCTATTAAGGATAGATATAGTCTATTTGTCTTCATGTCGCAGATAGTTCCCATTGTGGCCATGAATGCTCTTCCAAGGAGAAAGGAAGAGTTCCAGTCAATCTTGATATCCATCACATGGAAGTCTACTAGGACTAAGGCGTTGCAAATCTGCACTGGGACGTCTTTGTCTATCCCTCCTGAATTCACCTGGGAGCAGTCCACAAAAGTGAACGAATCACTGGAAGGATCCACTTTCAGGCTCAGTTTCTCTGTTGTAGCTCTAGGCATGATGCTGACTGCTGATCTAGTATCGCAGAGGGCATTGGGATACTCATGGTCTTTGACAAAACATGGAATCACAAACTTCCCAGGATCACTTTTCTTCTTGAAAGTGATCCTCTGCTTTAACTTTTCTCTGAGGCCATTGAACATGTGCTCTATGTACTCATCTGTCTCCTTGGATTCCTTGAAAAATATCCACAATCTATGAGTATAGTATGCTTCATCAAATTTAGTATCTAAAGGGATTTTAAAAACTCTTTTAGCTGTCCATCTCTTTGTCAGTTGCTTATCTGCACAGATGTTTAGGAATTTGCTGCTTCCTTATGGAATGTCTTTCTGCTGTCATTGGCTCAGGTGTATCGAATTTCTGTTCTGGAGTCTCCCTATTCGGATTTATGACAAACAAGCTTGCATTCAGACTTGGTAGACGAACTGGTTATGCTGTTGAAGACCGTCGATCGATGTTGACGTCTATCGATTTTCAAAGACTCACACGAAGCTACAGAGTCTGAGGGTTCTTTGCATTGATGCTCAGCAGAGGGTGTTGATTGACACCATTGAGAACTACCGAAAGACAGCACTTTCTACTCGAAAATCTCTCCCTTCGATTTTTTCTCTCTTCACCTCTTGCCAAAAATCATCACCTGCCAATGCACTAACGTGGTGTTTCTGAAAAGCATCCTCCTTCTCCTTTATCAGGATCAAATGTCTCTAAATGGCCTCGCTTTTCTAGACCACTTGATTCTCCAACTTCTTGACATGAGTGCTGGGAGTCTCAAACTTTGTGTTGAGGTTGATGTATAGAGCATCTATCTTCCCATTGAAGTTCACAGTCATCTGCTGCTGCTGCACTAATACTCTGTCAACCATAGCTTCTAACTTGCTCTTCTTAGTCTCTAGATGTGGGTTTTGATATAAAGATCCAAAGGTCGTGTTGTTGTATATGGGCCTCTATTTCTGTGAACTCTGGTTGTAGTTGCTCATGTTACCACCTTTCTTCTTGAGAGTGATCCTCTGCTTCAACTTTTCTCTGAGGCCATTGAACATGTGTTCTATGTAGTCACCTGTCTCCTTGGATTCCTTGAAAAATATCCACAATGTATGAGTATAGTACGCTTCATCAAATTTAGTATTCAAAGGAATTTAAAAAACTCTTTTAGCCGTCCATCTCTTTGTCAATTGCTTCTCTGCGCAGATGTTTAGGAATTTGTTGCTTCCTTATGGAATGTCTTTCTGTTGTCATTGGCTCAGGTATATCGAATTTCTGTTTTGGAGTCTCCCTATTCGGATTTATGACAAACAAGCATGCATTCAGACTTGGTAGACGAACTGGTTCTGCTTTTAAAGACCGTCGATCGATGTTGACGTCTCGACGTCTATCGATTTTCAAAGAATCACACAAAGCTACAGAATCTGAGGGTTCTTTGCATCGAGGCTCAGCAGAGGGTGTTGATTGACACCAGTGAGAACGGCCGAAAGACATAGCACTTTCTACACGAAAATCTCTCTCTTCGAGTTGTTCTCTCTTCACCTCTTGCCAAAAATCATCACCTGTCAATGCAATAACGTGATGTTTCTGACAAGCTTCCTCCTCCTTAATCAGTATCACATGTCTGTAAATGGCCTCGCTTGTCTAGACCACTTGATTCTCCAACTTCTTGACATGAGTGCTGAGAGTCTCATACTTTGTGTTGAGGTTGATGTACAGAGCATCTATCTTCCCATTGAAATTCACAGTCATCTGCTGCTGCTGCTCTAATACTCTGTCAACCATGCTCTATCTTCCCATTGAAATTCACTGTCATCTGCTGCTGCTGCTGCTGCTGCTGCTCTAATACTCTGTCAACCATAGCTTCTAACTTGCTCTTTTGAGTCTCCAGATGTGGGTTTTAATAAGAAGATCCAAAGGTCGTGTTGTTGTAGCTGGGCCTCTATTGCTGTGAACTCTGGTTGTAGTTGCTCATGTTACCACCTTAGAAGTTTCTGTTGTAGTTCTGATTTCCCTGTCTATGGAAACCATTTCCACCAATAACATTAATATCTTCTTCTTCTTCCACTTCTTGTTTCTTGAGAAACTTCGGAACATTGTCTAGCTTTGCTTTGACTTCATCCATCTCCTTCTTGCTCAAAGCTGGACCTGATTTCCTCCTATTATATTCAGTGTTCTTGGTGTTATCGCTAGACGCCAAGTTCTGAATAAGCCCTCTTTCTTCTTCTAGACTCCTAATACTGAAATTCCCTTTATTAGCTGTGTTCAAAGCCATCCGGTACTGCATATCAATACCCTGAAGAAAGTGCTAAGTAGCTGCACCTCGTTGAAACCGTGGTGTGGGAAGTCTCTCTGGTAGGATTTAAATCTGAACAAAGATCTTTTGAATGATTCTCCAGGTTCTTGTGTGAATGTTTCGATTCTACTTCTCAAGTACTCTGCGCGCGCATCATTAAAGAAATTGCGCAGGAACGCATTCTTGATGTCTATTCAGGAAGTCAAAGTTCCTGGTGGTAGATCCTAGCCAATGTGAAACCTCTTCAGCAAGTGAGTACTTAAAGAGCTTACAAAATAGATAGTCCACATGGACTCCATTGGCTTTAACATCAAATTCAAGATCCTCAAAGCGCTCCAGATGATCCATCAGATGCTCATGTCGTGATCCATGGTATGGCATCTGCGCAGCAAGAGCGAAGAAGGACGGTTTAATCTCAAAGTCGTTCCTCTGGAAAGCTGGAGAACGAATAGCGGATCAATTAGCATAGAAATGGTCTGAACGATTGTAGTCTGCCAGTTTCCGTTAGCAGCTTTGGAATTAGCTTCAGGTCGAGTTACTGCAGCGTTTTGTTCTACTTTTGGTTCAGGGATTGCAACCCCCTAATCATCAATTCTCTGACCTGTTGCATTGCGCAGATGACCTTCGAGTTTATACAGGTATCCTCTCTCATCTCGGACCAAAACTAAAGTCGAAACCATCTGAACTCATGAACTACCATCGATCGATACTGTGTTTGTGTTGTCGATCGATGTTGGTGAAGAATCATCGATCATCGGTTGAGTGTTGCTGTCGATCAATGCTTGTCGTATCTTTTTACGGATCGGGCGTTCAATTGCAACTTGATTTGAGAAGAATAATTTTTGGTTCTTGTTGCTTCTTGTACTGCTGGGCATGCACTTGAAAGATAAGAAAAAAAAATTATCACTAGATTGCTGTAATGAAATAGCCTAGACTAAACCTAGAAAAATAAATCTAATCGCGATCATTGCTCCCCGACAACAACATCGAATTTGACAGCGTGCGGGTTAATGTTTATAATAATGCAATCTATCAAATTAACCCAACGAACTACTATTGCCAAGAAATATCAAATTGCAGTACTTAGGGACCGAATCCACAGAGAGCGAGGGCACACAATAGATTTATTATAATTCTAATGGTTAAGCTATGCAAACTATAAATAGAGGTTTTAATTGTAAGTCTATCATAGGAAAATATCTAAAATACTAACTGAATGCAAATATGGAAAAGCGGTAGATCTAGGGTTTCTCGCAAGTGAATTATAATGGATAAGATGCAATAAATTATTAATATGCGAGAACAGTAAATGTTAACTAGTCCGACCCCCTCTTATCCCATCTCTCGTATTTGGACAGAGAAGTGTACCGTCGATCAATAGCTAAGGCTTAGTGTTGATCAACGCTAATCTAACAGAAAGTTCGTTCATTATGTTAAGTAGACCAGCTCTCGCATATATCTAACAACCTAGCTTAATGGAAGCAATTCTGGCACAGAACCTACTCTCGTAGTTGTCCATGTCCTAAGTTCATGTTTCTAGTTAGCTACTCTAGAACGTAAGCATTAAATACAATTCCATAGATTGATATTACTTCATCTTGGCAATCATATTTTGGGGCTAATTCATCACTACCATTATGAACCCTAAATCTAACAGGTGAATTACTCACACATAATCAAAGTAACACATGATGAACTGAATAATATAATGCATAAATAATAAATCGGGTTCCAATACAAATCTCTGAAGGAGTTCAGATCTTCTCCCCTAAACTACAGAAAATCTTAGTGCAAGAAAACTAATAGTTGTAGAATAAAATATGTCTCCTAAAACATGGTCTCCGCTCTGCCTAAACAATGGCATACCATACAAACTAGGTCAAAAATCGTCCATGGGCATTCTTGAAATTTGTCTTGACTTGGGCTTGAATTAGGCCAATAATCGATCGACAACAAGGATGCTCCATTGATCGATGGTCATGCTTGACTTCGACTCTTACTTAGCTTAATTTGAACAGCTACTGGATATATCTTCTAAATGATTTATCAGGCTCCATAATCTCCATAATGCTCCAAACATACTTGAACATGTAAATACTATAAACACAGTCCATGAACACATAATAGACTCCAAATATGGTCCAAATGATGGTCTAAAAATGCTAAATAACAAGGTATATCATAGAGTTTGATACTTAATTGTCTAAGTTTAGTATGGTTTTACCATAGGTTTTCATCTAGTGATTAAATATAGTTAGAGTTAAAATGAAATATAGACTAACATATGAAATGAAAGTATGAAACATATTTAGTATAGATATAAACTTGTTACATATGTTTTATATTAATGATTAGTATAAGATATGAATGTCTTAGTTTAAGGTAAAATTAAATTTCTCGCTTTTTGTTGAAATTTAAAACATCATACCTATAACTTTACGTTTTAGGATGATAGGAAGAGACAAATTAACATTAAATGTGAATATAAGGGTTTGATTCATCTATGGCCGAGATTATGTAATTCAACAATGATGCCATAACATTTCCATATGCCGATTTTATAGGTGAAAATTGTTATTAAAGATTATATTGGGTGATATATTAATGATGTTAAAATGTCATTAATAAATAAATGAAATATGAGTTCTAGGAATAGTCCATTTTTAAAAATAAAATCACACATTACGAAAAGTTATGACTTCTATTTTAATATAATAGATAACGAAGGAGAAAAAAAAGCATGAGAATTTTGGTGGCATTACCATAAAAACTATAACGAAGAAACTCAGCATATGAAAGTGATAGCTATAATATTGGTGTATAATATGCATTGTTTTCTTTTGTGCTTTTTAATCTACACGTATGATTTTTCTATTTTCTTCTTCGTTTTCCTCCATCAGTTCAATTATACTATCTCCACTACTTCATGTTGTCTCATTCAGAACTCTATCAAATTTATCGCTGGTTGCTTCGGCTTAGTTATCACCATCTACAATATCGACAACATCATCACCGCCGTCTTCTCCTCGACCAACCGTTATTACCATCTTTTTTTCCACCAACCGTCGTCACCTGTCATCTCCTCTCTTCCAGTTGTCCATTCTTCTCCTCCACTAGTGGCACCAACTATAAAATTCGTTTTTATTTCATTGTTATATATAACTTATTTTTTCTTTGTCGTTGTCAATTACCAATATAGTTTTTGGGTTTGTAGGTTTCTAGGTTCGTTGAAGGGGAAACAAATGTAATTTGTAACTGCTAAGACTATACTATATTAGTAACCTTAATAGAATAAAACCAGTGAATAATACAACATATTGTCTATTCTAAATCCGAAATAGTTTTGTATCTCTTTTGCCTCCTGCTTCTTCTCCTTCACTACTCCATCAGCTCTATTGTCTTTTTCTTCATAACTGTCACCACTCATCACCACCCCAAAATCAGATGTTGGGTTGCACTGGAGAAGAACAATGCTCTCTATCAATATTTTTATTATATAATGTTGTAAAAAGTAAAATAAAGTGTAAATTCATGTAATAGTAAAAGTTGTATGTCACTCAAATGATTCGTCTGTTTTAAAAAAATTTAAGATAAAAATTTATATCTAATGCAAACACAACTTCTTTTTATGAAACTATATTTTGGTGAAGAATGTACTATTGTCGCTGATGTCTCCTTTCCACCACCTTCTCCACCATTTTTTTTTCACCATTATTTTTCCTTCCACCATTGTCGCCAATGTCTCTTTCCCTCACCATCTCCACCGTTTTCTCTTTTATCACCACCACCACCACTCGTTATCTCTTCTTCCCACGACTTTTCTCGCTTTCATCATATGTGTTGGTTTCTTCTTCTCATCAACTCCAACAACTCAAACAGCTTTTCTGTTAATCATATATCTTCTTCCGTCTCATGATTCTTCTTCTTTTGCAATGTAATATTTATTTATTTTCTTCTATTTAGCGATCATAGAGAGAAATATGTGACGTTGCAATAGGCACATGTGTTATATTTTTTTGGTGTATTATTTTTATGGACAATCGATTTATATTTATTGTTCAATACAAAGCAATTATAAGCAACAAGATACAAATACTATATTTTTAAAAAATTAATAAAGGTCAAGAAAGTGTTAAACATTGAAAACCAATTAAACAAAAAACTATAACATTTGGGTAAAGAATGTGATATAGTATAGGATATGGTATTAAACTTTATTTTTTTTCTCTATTCCTCCTTTGCGCCCCACCTCCTCCTCCTTCTCTTCCTACTCTCCCTCCCAACTTTCTCTTCATCTTCTTCTCCCTCCCCTCCCCTCCCCTCCCCTCCCCGCCCCGCCTTCTCCTCTTCCTCTTCCCTCTCCCGCCCCCACCTACTCCTCCTCCCTTTCTCCCTCTAGCCATGCGTTTTTCTTCTCCTTCTTTGTCTCCTCCTTCTCTCTGTCCCTCTCATTTTCTTCTATTCTCTTTCTCGTCCTCTTCTTCTTCTTCATCTTACTGAAAAAGTGTTATTTTTATTCATTAATTATTATGTATTATATATTTGACAAATATAGTATAGTATACTATTAAATAGTGTATTAACGAATCTCACACGCGGAAATGAGAAAGTTGTCCACTTGCATACTAAATTGTCACAAGTTTCAATACATAATTATATTCTTCATTCTTTGTCTACTATGTATATCTTACAAAATCACCCAAAAACCATTTATAACGTGAAATTATAAAATTCAGTCATTTTCATCTACAATGGAGTTGTTGCTTTGTCCGCACAAAATGATGACTTTCACATTACAAAAAACTTTGAAATTGTCCAACAAAATTATCAACATATTCAATTTATATTCAAGGACTTCAATGAAAGATCGATAGCATAATCATTTAAAACTCGTTGGAAATTCATCAAGTTTTTCTTTCCATTAATCATGTAACTCTTTAATCTTATTGTTTAGATTTTTTATTACAATATATAGTGATTTTATACATATTACATTTTTATTAATTGTTATTATATTCCATAAATTTATAAAAAAACACCTTAGAATTTTTATTTTTGTTTTTTATAATAACATTTAATTTATAATATTATATTATTTATTACAAAATTAATCAATGTATTATTTAATAAAATATTTGAACTTTTTAGTAAGATTTTTTTAAATTTGTTCTCAACAGATTTTAGATTTTCTTATAACTAATAATAAATTTATAGTTAAATTGATTTATTATTAATATCTTTATTAGTTATTAAGATTATTTAGGAATGTTATATATTTCATTGATTAGTGTAAACACTTACTAACCCATCAAATATTTACTAACCCAACAAAAACTATTATATACTATCAACCATGAATAATACTTATGTTCTAAATATTACAACTTTAGTATTATCGACTAATTATAATGTTATAGATGCGATGAACCATATTAAACTTCATTATTGTCGTTTAAAATATTTAAACTTATAATATTCAAATTTATCATATAAATTTTTAATTTCTGAAAATACTGTAAGTCACCAAATTGTTTGATGATATACCTCACTATTCTTTAAATTTACGAAAATACTATAATTTAATCTGCATGTTCGTGCGGATATTTTTCATTTAATTTAATATCTAATTTAAATTTAAGTGTTATACATTCTGTAACTCTTTAATCTTATTGTTTAGATTTTTTATTACAATATATAGTCATTTTATTTATACATATTACTTTTTTATTAATTGTTATTATATTTCATAAAATTTATAAAAACCTTAGATTTTTTTATAATAATATTTAATTTATGATATTATATTATTAATTTCAAACTTAATCTATGTATTATTTAATAAAATATTTAAACTTCTCCGTAGGATCTTTTTAGATTTGTTCTTAACAAATTATAGATTTTCTTATAACTAATAATAAGTTTATAGTTAAATTAATTTATTATTATTATCTTTATTATTTATTAAGATTATTTAGGAATGTTATATATTTCATTGATTAGTGTAAATACTTAAATATATTATATTATGTAATTAATTAAATGGTCCAATTATGACTTGTTAATAGTAGATAAAAAAAAGACTTTAAATTAATAGATTAAATAACATATCAAAGTATATTCTATTTATTTAACTAAAATTTATCTAATAACTTGCAAGATTTGAGAGATACTTTATTGTAACCGCAATATAAGATATATGTACTTTCTGTAAAATGACATTTTCAATATATACTTCTAATATTCAAAATATAAAGATATAATACTGGAATAAATTATATAAATATTCCGGTTGAAAAAACAGCGTTATAGAGATTTGTTAAAAATATTTAATATATTTTGGTAAAGATATATGTGTCAATAATCGACAATTGTAACTAACTTTTATTGTCGACAAAGATTTCATTTCATTAAAATTTTATTTATATATATATAATATCAAAATAAAAATTAATACAATTGTTTTTAACAAATTATGATGAAAATTAAAGTACAACAGAAATATTATAAATGTCTAACATTGAATAATAATTGTAAAATTAGTTTATGAATGAAAAAGTAAACCAAAATAAAAATTCAAGATTATAATAAAGTACCAGAAAAAATTAATAGCTAATCAAATTAAACATTTTTTTCTTATCAATACTTCTTCATTTTATGCCTTAGTGAAGTTTTTTCATCCAAATCTAAAGTCATAAATCATTTTTATTTTAAAAATAATAATCAAATAAGAAAATTTATTGTAATTCATAATCACCGGCTCGTTTAACCAATCGTGCATGTCAATCAAGGGCTTTGTCTGTTTTTCTGTGTTTTCCGATTTATAACTTTTGCTTAAACATAACCAAGAATTTATGACGAATCGTCGGTTTACCTGTTCGACGCTGGGTCACTGCTGGATCTGCAAATATTGGTGAGAATATACTTTTGTATCTCTTACAATTTTTTTGAAAAAAATTAGTGTTTATATGGTAACAAATATTTTTGTATTCATATCTTTGAGGCTAATATGTGTTTTCACTGTTATTTTTAATACATTAGCATCCACAAAATAGCAATTTCCATATTTTTGTATGAATATAATCCTAAGGGTATCTTTGTACTTTATAATATAAAAAATAATAAATTCGATATATTTTTAATAAAGAACTTTAAAATTTATACAAAGTTTATTAATTTAGTTAAAAATAAATCAGAATTTAGTCTAATAGTGTGTGCTAGTTAATCCTAATGGTCTTTAACTATTTTTAAAAGATATTGTTTTATAATTATGAAAGTTGAAACTATCAACTTTTGGGTTTGAATATGTGGTTAGCTAATAAGTGTAGAATTCTTTGTAAATTTACTTTTATATTATTATGAAACAAGAAGTTTTTGTTTGCTAATTTTGTAAAATGTATTCTTTTTGCAGGAAATAGTCCAGTTACCTTTTCTATACGGAGAATGAGAGGTGAATGGCTCTTTGTGGGAGTTCGTGGTCGATAATCGGAAAAAGGGAGAATGTTCCTTGTGCATGATGGTTGTATACAAGGTGAATTTCTTGAAATGACACAAGAAGATTATGATCTGGACAAGAAAACCGAGATGGTGGAGCTAACGTATTCCTTACTAGACGTAATTTTAGAGTAATTGGGTCCGGATACTCCTCCTATGCATGTTACGAATGATAGACAAGTGCGGAACTTGATCGAGTTATGTAAGACGCATATTGTATGCATTTGTGTATCAAGCCAGTGCCAAGTAGAAGCTAGAGGTGACGATGATGCTGATGTGTATGATGGTGGTGATAGTATTTTTGTTGATGAAGATACTGACGAGGGGTTAGATGAAGATATGAACGTTTGTGATGATGGTCAAGCAAATGCTGATGTTGTTGTTGATGCTGATGATGTTGTAACCTATAGTAATTACGGGAAATTGAAGGATGAGGATTCTGATGAAGATGCAAATGCAAATGAAACGTATTATGGTGGACAACAAGCAGAGTACTCTGGTTCTGAAGGAAGATCGAGTCCTTTAATGACAATATATATGTCGGTCACAGTTTTGCTAGTAAGGCTGAGCTTGTTTCAAAGCCGAAGTTGGTGGCTGTGAAAGGTAAATTTACATTCACAGCATATAAGAGAAAGGAACCTCTATATGTGGCTAAGTGTCGTGTTGAAGGATGTGATTGGAAGCTTAGAGCGAGTGTGAAGCATGGACCAAATACATTTTGGGTGACAAAATATTTGAAAACTCATACATGTTTAGTGGAGGATCTAGTGGCTCAACGGAAACATTATACTCCAAAATATGTTGCTAGATTATTTGTAGGTAAATTTGGGATTATAGATGGGCATACACCGAAGCATATCTCAGATTTGATGCAAAACATGTTGGGCTGAAGCTGGATTACACCACCTCGTACAAAGATTTATTATATGCCAAAGAGTTGGTGAGAGGAACAGAAGAAGATGGATTTAAGAATTTGCCTTCTTATTTGTGTCAGATCGAGCAATCAAATCCGAGAACTATCACATGTCTTGAGAAAGATGGCAATAACATATTTAAGTATCTATTCCTATCTTATGGATCTTTGATGGCTGGTTTTAACTATCTTAGGAGGATTCTTGTGGTGGATGACACTCATCTAAGTGGAAAATATGAAGGAGTTATGCTAGTTGCATATGCCCAAGATGGTAACTTTCAGATTTTTCCGTTGGCTTTTGCGATTGTGGAGAATGATGATTCGTGGAATGGTTTTTTTACCAAATTGCGGAGTTGTATTTCAGATGAATATGCTTTGGTGATAGTTTCTAACATGCAAAGGTCCATTAAGAAGGCATGTGCGAAGGTTTTCCCTTGGGAAAAGCAAAAAAGTTTCTACTATCATCTACAACAAAACATAGTCCAAAAGTTCAAGGAAAAGCACATGTTGTACTTGGTCAAAGGCGCTGCTTATGCACATACGCTTTTCGATTTCAACTAGTACATGGATGAGATATGGAGTATAAACCCCGACCTTGAAAGATATTTGGAGAATGTTGGCGTCTCGTTATTGTCACGAGTGCACTTTCAAGGTGATAGATACAACATAAATACTAGCTCCATTGCAGAATCTATTAACTCTGCACTTAAACCAGCAAGAGGATTCCCCATATCATTCCTTCTTGAATATATACGAGAGAAGCTAGGAAGGTGTTTCTTCAAAAGGAGAGAAGATTTTTTGAGTCTCACATCTCAACAAACTCGGGGAGTTGAAAACGTGTTGGCTATTCGGGAAGAGTAGGCATATATGATGAATGTGGAACAGATTAATGGTTGGCGATTCATTGTGAAAAGAGGGCATCGAGATTGTGTTGTTGACTTGGAACTTCGAAGGTGTCAATGTGGTGTGTTTGATATTGAGAAGATACCTTGTTCCAATGCCATTGTAGCTGCAAAGGATGTAAACATTCATGTCTCTGCGCTTGTATGCCAATCCTATTCAAAAGAGTATCTTTATGCAGCATACAGAGCAAATATCTATCCCAAAAGTAAGGATTTGAAAGCTTCCAAAAGTGAAGACACATCACCTACCAATGAAGATTTGGAAGCTCCTAAAAGTGAAAACACATCACCTACCAATAAAGATTTGGAAGCTCCCAATAAGGACAAAGAAGCTTCGAACAAACATAATTTCCTTTCTCCACCTGTGAAGTGTGGTTTGGGTAGGCAAAAGAAGTCGAAGTGGCAGTCTTGGCTAGAAATTTCCTGGATAAGGGGAAACAAACCGCGAAATCTTCACAAGGATTATAGTTGCTCACAGTGCAAAAAACCGGGCCACACTCGCCCAAATTGTCCATGCTAAACCTTTGTTAGTGTTATGTGTGAACTTATGATTTGTCTTATTGCTTTGGATGTTGTCTTATATCTTATGTGTTAAACTATTGAGTTATTTCATTGCTTTTGAGTTGTCTTATGTGTTGTACTTATGCTAAATTTGTGGATCTTTAGTCAGTGTTGAACTTATGAGTTGTATTGTTGCTTAAGATGCTGTCTTATGTGATGAATGTTGAATTTGTAGGCCTTTAGTCAGGTTTATTACACGTCTGGTTTCTATTGTGTAAACTTACGTTTTAAACTTTTTTTTACCGTTGACTTCTTTAGTAGTCTACAGCAAATAAAGATTAATATGTAATTCTATGTATTATTCATTGAAATTTTGTTAAAAATATCAAAAATAAAACTAGTACTGAAAATTTCCGATAGAAATGAAGATGTCTCATATTCTAGCAGCAGAATTTTGTAGAAGTCTTCTGAAAAAGAAGACTAAGATTTAAATCTGCTGCTAGCAAGTTACAAGTTGAAAACTAATAATTGATTCTGTTTGTGTATGCAAACAATCACTAAGAATAACTTTCTTATATTATGTTCTTAAGGCAAAACTTACTCAAAACCTTAATAATCCCGGAACACGACAACACACACCATAATTCGATGGCTATATATATATATAGCTAAACATAGATCTTAATCCTATAAGATAAAGACTATTATGCTTATAGATAACTCCTAAAAACATCTTTACCTTTATCTTAAACTCATCTTGATTAGGACTATCTTTAGCTTGCTTCCCACGTCATTAGTCTTGTCTTATTGACTTCAAGCTTACTCCAACAATGTCCCCCTTAAGCTTGAAGTTGATTTGTGCTGCATCCACCATTCCAATAAGCTCCCTCATCGCTTGGAACTTAAGCCTCCCGAGTCCTTTTGTCAAGATATCGGCTTTCTGCAATCTTCCGGCTACATGTTCAACCTCGACCTGCCCTTTCTCCACACTTTCCCTAATGAAATGATACCTCCTGTGTATATGTTTAGACCTTCCATGGAAGACCGGGTTCTTAGTAAGAGAGATTGCAGATTTGTTGTCTACCCTTATTGTTACTCTTTCACATTCGCCACCAGTGATCTCACACAAGAGTTCTTGAAGCCATATCGCCTGTTTGGGCGCTTCAGTAGCCGCCATGAACTCAGCCTCACAAGACGACAGTGCCACACTATCTTGCTTCTGAGAACACCAGGTGATGGGACTTTCATTTACATATAAGATGTGTCCAGTTATGCTCTTTCCATCGTCAATATCCACATTGAGAGAACTATCACTGTATCCTAATAGCCTTATCTTGTTTCCACGCTTGTAGTTGAGTCCATAGGAGATAGTTCCATGTAGATATCGTAGAACCTGCTTCAATGCTGCATTATGTGATTCCTTAGGGTCAAGAATGTACCTGCTAAGAACTCCAATTCCATAAGAAAGGTCGGGACGTGTGTGTAATAAATATCGCAGACAACCAATACTCCTCCTGTATTTCTTCTCGTCAACCCCTTTCTCTTCTTCAGCTCTTGACAGCTTTACGTTCAAGTCCATTGGAACATGACAGGAATTGCAGTTGCCCATTCCTGTATCATCTAGTATCTTCGAAGCATACCTCTCCTGTTTCAAAGTGATACCTTCTTCGTGCTGTAATACTTCGATTCCCAAATAATACGTAAGCTTTCCCAAGTCACTCATCTCAAACTTTGTGGCCATCTCAAGTTTTAACTCCCGGATCATAGATGAATTAGAGCCAGTGACGAGTAGATCGTCGACATAAACAGCCACAACCAGAATATCTTCACTCTTCCTTTTCTGATACACAGAGGACTCTTTTGAACAACATGTGAAGTTTAGCTCCCACAGTATCTTATTCAACTTGTAGTTCCAAGCCCTCGGTGCTTGCTTAAGACCATAGAGAGCCTTGGAGAGCTTATACACTTTCTCTTCACTACCTTTTATCTCAAAGCCCTCAGGTTGTTTAACATAAACCTCCTCCTTAAGATCTCCATGGAGGAACGCAGTTTTGACGTCAAGGTGATGCACTTCCCAACCATGCGATGCGGCCAATGCAATGATGAGACAAATAGTTTCTAATCTTGCCACTGGTGCAAACATCTCATCATAATCAATACCATGTCTTTGTACATACCCTTTTGCCACTAGACTCGCCTTGTATTTGTTCACACTACCATCAGGGTTGCGTTTTATCTTAAATACTCATTTTAATCCAATGGCTTTCGCTCCTATAGGTATATCAACCAAACTCCAGGTGTGGTTCTTCTCAATAGAGGCTATCTCGTCTTCGCAAGCCTTTACCCATACTGTCATACCTTTAGCTTCTGAAAAGTTCCATGGTTCCTCATTAAGTGACATCAAAAGCCACTCACATTCCGTCTCGGCCATCAGAATGTAATCCAACAAATTGTTTGGAGTTTCCTTAATCCTCGTGGATCTCCTTAGTACTGGTTGTACATGCATCTCTTCCTCATCACTTGAGATCTCCACTACATCATCCTCAATGGTGCTACTTGCTTCTCTACTGTCTTGTTCCATTCTCTCGTTACCGGTACCATTAGTATCTTCTTCAAGCTCAATATCTCTGAGTCCTTTGTTACCATACTCACCGAGTTTGATACTAAATGAGCCTGCATCATTCTTCTCCATAGGATCGTTCCAGTTCCACCCTTCTTCCTCCATGAATACTACATCTCGGCTCACAATGATTTTCTTGCTTGACGGGTCATAAAGACGGTATGCCTTGGTACCTGGTTCTGTTCCCAGGTGCACTAGAGCTCGTGACATGTCGTCTAGTTTCTTTCTGTGAGGAGTCTCTGTTCTAGCGTACCCAATGCATCCAAATACCTTCAGATGAGAAACATTTGGCCTACCTCCTTTAAACATCTCGTAAGGAGTCTTCAGAGAAAGGGTTCTTGTTGCAGACCGGTTAATAAGATAAGTAACATGTCTAACAGCCTCTCCCCACATGTAGTTAGGGACACTCATGTGCTTCAAAGTGCTCCTTGTCATCTCTAATATTGTTCTGTTGCGTCTCTCGACTACGCCGTTTTGTTGGGGTGAGTATGGCGCGGTTAAGTGTCTTTGAATCCCATTTTCTTCACAAAAATTGTTGAATTCTAGAGAAGTGAACTCTCCTCCTCTGTCAGTCCTGAGAGTCTTGATCTTAACGCCTGTTTCTTGCTCTATTGTTGTTTTGAACTTCTTGAATCTCCCAAAGGCATCTCTCTTTTCTTTTAGCAACATTGTCCACATGTATCTTGAGTGATCGTCGATTATCACAAACACATACTTATTTCGACCAATTGTTGCTGGGTTGATTGGGCCACAAAGATCTCCATGTAACAATTCAAGTCTCTGAGATGCTCTGTATTTGGTTGCTTGAGGAAAGGGTTGCCTTGCGTGTTTTCCAAGTAAACATGAAACACATGTGTTCTTTGTGATTGAAATCTTTGGTATTCCCGTGACAAGTTCCTTATCTACCATTAGCTTTATATTGTCAAAGTTGATATGGCCCAATCTCGCATGCCACTTTCTGGATTCGTTTGATGTTATCACTTGTAGGCACTTCGCACTCTCTGCCTCTAATGACACCTTATACAAACGATTCTTTCCTCTACCGGTCTTGATCAAGAGCTTTCCATCGCGATCATATATAAATAAAGTGTCGTCCTTCATCCTAACTTCACATCCTGACTCCGTGGCCTGGCCTAGACTTATAATATTGCTCTTGAGTGCTGGTATATAGTACACGTTTGACATGCTCTTCTTTGCTCCATCTTCAAAGAGAAAGTTAATCGATCCTTTTCCTTCTATGTTGATGCATGAATCGTCACCAAATTTAACTTTTCCTGTGATGGTTTCGTCGAGTGTGGTGAAGTAAGAACGTTCTCCGGTCATGTGGTTGCTTGCACCGTTCTCGAGATACCACATATTGCTACTATCATGACTTGTCTCAAAGGTTTTGGGTTTGACCTTCTCCTCATTAAGAAACACAACCTCATGTAGCATTAGCTCATCTGCCTCGTGCGTGTCCTCCTCCCTTTTAGCTTCTAAGGTCTCTTGTAATTTCAACAAGCGGTCAGGACAGTCACTGGCGTAATGTCCTAGTTTGTCACAACGGTAACAAGTGATCTTAGATGCATCTCTCTCTTCTCTCCCATAGTTGTAGCGACCACGGCTTCTACCTCTGTTATAGATTCTACCTCCACGACCACGGCCTCTGTTCTCGCCATTATAACCTCGATTCATGTTTTGCTCAGAGTTGGCATGCATTAGCTTGTTTTGCTCTTCAGATGTACCTTCTTCCTCACTAACACGTTCCTCATAAGCTTTAAGACGTCCGATGATGTCCTCAAAGCTAGTAGTCTTGAGATCCAACACTTGTTCCAATGCAGCCACAATAGTTATGTATTTCTTTCGAGGAATGCTCTTTAGAAACTTCTTGACAAGCTTTGTTTCTTCTATTTCTTCTCCGAGAGCAAAAGACTTTGAAGCGATTTCTGAAATCCTGCCTGAAAACTCGTCAATAGTTTCATTATCCTTCATGTTGAGTCGATCGAAATCCGACATAAATAATTGTAAACGGGCTTCCTTGACCCTATCAGCTCCTACATGTCTGATTTTAATTGCGTCCCACATCTTCTTAGCTGTATCAAGTCCACCGATCTGAAGGACCAGAGATTCCGAAATAGATTGGATCAAGAGTGCCATGGCCATGTTGTTCTTCTTATCATCTCCTTCTTCATTCTCAATGAGATTCCACACGTCGTGTACCTTTAGCAAGATTTTCATCTTGATTGCCCACACCGTGTAGTTTGTATTGTTCAATAGAGGACACTTGATCATTGTTGAACCCGTATCTTTCTCCTTCGCTGTAGTAATTGCTAGATCTGTCATAGTTTTCAACTTTGTTGCTCTGATACCACGTGTTGAAAACTAATAATTGATTCTGTTTGTGTATGCAAACAATCAATAAGAATAACTTTCTTATATTATGTTCTTAAGGCAAAACTTACTCAAAACCTTAATAATCCCGAAACACGACAACACACACCATAACTCGATGGCTATATATATATAGCTAAACATAGATCCTAATCCTATAAGATAAAGACTATTATGCTTATAGATAACTCCTAAAAACATCTTTACCTTTATCTTAAACTCATCTTGATTAGGACTATCTTTAGCTGCTTCCCACGTCATTAGTCTTGTCTTATTGACTTCAAGCTTACTCCAACATTACATAAGTCTGGTACAAAGCCTACTACATCAGTCTAATACATCAGTCCGCTACTCACAGCACAATATAATATTCTGGTACAAAAGCCTGCAATATATATCGGATGAGGAAAATCACCAAAAAACATCATACTTTCCTCCATTCCTACCCCAAAAGTGAAATGCAAACCTTAATCATAGACAAGAAATGCTTGTACTCTATTTTTCTATGGCGTTTATGTTGGTCTCGTAAAATATCTCTGATGCTAGCTTCACCCTCATTAGTTTCACCTTCTTATCACATAAGTCATGAGATGCCAAGTGCATGACATACTATATACTTCAAGCAATACACTCCACAATAACCACTTTGTATGTTTCGTGGCACCCCAAATGCTGAGACCCGCTCATGTGTGAAATCAACCGTGTCAAATCCATGTCCTCACTACGAGATAACATATGCAACATGAACGGCAACATGTATGTTTGAGTCAAAAACGGTAATCTCGAAATCAACGTCTAGGACTGCATATCTTAGGGAAAACTTTCTCGAAATAATTTCGAGACAGATACTAAGAATAAGAACTCCCGATCAACGACCGCATCAGAAAAAGGGACAATATCAAGTTGGATCAATCAATCCAACTCGCCGTCAGGAGAGTTGAATCGACCAATCAAACTCACAATCAGGTGAGTTATATCGATTAAGTCCAACTCGCCATCAGGCGAGATTGATAAACCCCATCCAACTCGCCATCAGGCGAGTTGAATCGACCAATCCAACTCGCTTGATGGCGAGTTCGATCAGTTTTGTCTGACTCGCCGTCACGCGACCTGGATCAGTCCTCATTAAATAAACCTTAGCTTCTCCTTCGGGCCTTGATTGAACTGTACCTTGTTCCGTCCCTATTAGAATTACCGTTGGAACGTTACGATAAAACCACCAAGACTTGTTTTCTCGTATAAGTTCAAATTGATCGTATAAAATGGCAAAAGTTAACTTAACACCTTAGTTGCCTCGACGATATGATTAATTTGAACTATTTTATAGAACCGACATTATATCAAATGTGTTCTTTTGAAAGAAATCGTAAAAACGTTTAAGTAAAAAAATGGCCCGAACAAGTAGTCAAACGCGACTAAGAGCCCACTTACGATTTGGACGAAATTGAGCCCAAATTTTACTATGAAGGTCTATATATTATTCATAGGAAAATATAAATGTCAAGTTTCAAAAGATAAACACGAAGATCGATGAAAGATAGAATATTTCCGCAAAGCGATAAACTTAACCTAGGGAAAAAAAGGAAATGACGACCGACTTAGAAGGCATATATAAGGGAAACTAAAGCAAAACAAAAGCGCTGGGATCCAAAGATTGAGACTTATAGATTTCTCGTAGCTTAAAAGAACTTAGAAATTAGATGGCTAAACTAGAAAGCCTATACTGAGAACTTTTTTCCGCTTCGATCATGTGATTCTCTTTGTTAGAAATTCTCTATTCATCTTGTTATCGGTGAAATCTTGTAGCTGTGTTCTTGTCAATCAATAAAACGCATCCGTGCAAATTACTATCGATATTCTGTTATCTTTTTCTTTCTTTTCGTATTCATGTGTTTACGCAGATAATCCGGGCCCTCTGGAAAAATTATGGTCTCCTAACTTTCCTTATTTTACGAAAATCGACAGTGCGAATTTAGGTTCCTACAGTTTGGCGTTAGAGTGAGGGGAGGGGGGGGGGTCATATTCTCTAGCTCAAATATCACCGAAAGATTTAAGAAACAATATGCCTAACCTAACGGGCAGCGACGTCATCTCCTTCAAGGAAAGAGCAATGACCAATCAGGCCAAACCTCGCAATGATCTCCTTGTCGTCGAGTTGGCAATCCAGAATATCGATGTCGCAAGGATATTAGTCGACATTGGAAGCTTGGATGATATCATCTTCAAAAACACCCTTGAGAAAATGAAAATCAATCTATCCGAAATTGCAGAAAACACAAGCCCCCTAGTAGGATTCTCAGGAAAGCTAATATGACTCTCAGAACAATTAACCTCGCATTTAAGGCCGAGAGCATAACAAAAATCATGGAATTTCCGTTCATCAATTGAACCACATCGTACAACGCGATGTGGGAACTCCATGGATGAACTCGATGCAACCACTTCAATCAACGTACCAAATGTGTCTTAAGTTTCCAACTCCTCACAGAATCGAGACAATCTAGGGAGATCAGAAAATATCACAAGTCTGTTTCGCTGCGGAGTTAAAATGAAAACAAATCGTCAACAAAAACTATGCTCAGCAAGAAAAATAAATCTTCTTTCGTCGACAATGCCCTAGAACAAGATGAAACAAAAGTATTATGGTAATTACGGAAGGTTGAAGTTTTAGACGGAAAACGCAAACCGACTTGCGAGGATGTTGTTTCGGTGTGCATCGATGAAGCATTCCCAGAGCGCTGCATCGAAACCAACGTTAACCTCTGCGAGCCTCTTAAAATAAAGGCCATTGCCTGTCTGAGAAAGAACCTTCACATGTTCTCTTGGGATGCAGAGGACATGTCGGGAATTTACATCAACATAACATGTCATGAACTCAACGTCGATCTAACTTTCAAACCTGTTAAACAGAGAATACGGAATTTGGGACCTGAACGTGCCACTGGGTCAACGAGGAAGTTGAGAAACTCCTCAAGGTGGGCTCAATAACAGAAGTCAAATACCCATACTAGCTCTATAACCCTGTCATCGTTAAAAATAATAACGGAAAATGGCGAGTCTGAGTCGATTTCACTGACCTCAATAAAGCTTTCCCTAAGGAAAGCTTCCCTCTGCCACACATCGATCGTTTAGTAGAAGCGACAGCAGGAAATAAGCTCATGTCCTTAATGGATGCCTTTTCTGGTTATAACCAGATCATGATGAATCCTGACAATTGCGAGAAAACAATGTTCATCACAGATCGTGGCACATATTGCTATAAGGTAATGCCATTCGGTCTGAAGAACGCGGGAGCAACTTATCAGTGACTCGTCAACCGTAACTTTTCCGAACAACTCGAAAAAAAATATGGAGGTTTACATTGACGATATGCTCGTTAAATCTTTCAAAGAAAAAGACCACGTCTTCCATTTACAAGAATGCTCCGAGATACTAACCTGCATAACATGAAGCGGAAAGGGAACAAAAAATTCGAGTGGTCCGAAGAATGCGAAAAATCTTTAAAACAGTTGAAACATTACTTGAACACTCCTATAGTTCTCGCCAAACCCATGGAAGGGAAAACATTGTTCATGTATATCGCGGTATCGGCGAAAGCCATAAGTGGCATCCTCATTAGAGAAGAACACGGCGAGGAAAAACTGATTTTTTACATAAGTAAAACTTTGTTTAACGCCGAAACGCGATACCCGCTAATGGAAAATTAGCATTCACAGTAATAATGGCGGCTCGGAAACTAAGACCATATTTTCAGTCACACGCAATCATAATCCTCACCACATTCCTGCTCTGTACATTTCTGGATAGTCCCAGTCAATCAGGAAGAGTAGCAAAATGGGCAGTCGTACTAAGCGAATTTTTCATCAAGTATCGAACGAGAATGTGCGCTAAGTCACAAGTACTCGCTGATTTCTTGGTCAAACTTCCAAGGGAGGGCGCGATAAACCAGGAACCAAACTTGACATGGGGTCTCCACGTCGATGGATCTTCATTCAAACAAGGATCATGAATCGAGATTCTGCTTACTTCACCAACTAGAGAAGTCTTGTAAAACCCAAAATTCACACCATCGATTTCCATAAATTAAGGAAAGTAAAGAAACCCTAAATTTCCCTGAGGTCCTGGATTCTCTGCGAGAGACAACGACAAGTAATTGAGTAAACTTGGAAAACATGAAAAGATAACAAAAAGAATTTAAAGAAAAAGTATATCTTATTTCGAATGCGCGTAAGAGCGTTGCGATAATTGTAAAGGATTATCAACGCTTCGGCCGCAAGAGCTGTTAGCGAGTTACCTAGTTCTAGCAGCCAATAACCTTAAATCTAATAGAGTCACAGCTCGATAAAAAAAAAGACAATAAAGATATGAGAAAAGGTTTTGATATATTTCGAACTAAACCTTATGAAAGGCTGCCTACATACCCCTTTCGAGGATCAAGCCGAACGTAGTTCAATTCAAAAAGTGGACCAAGAGATCGAACTGCCGGAGCAAGTTCGTATGGTAATCGAGTGCCAGTCATAGAAACTGAGCTTTTCAAGAATAAAGCTTAGGGTTTCTAAGTGCAATGAGTTGTAGAGTCTAAAGAAACCAGAATCATCAAACAAAGATGGAGAAACGTCTAAGTATAACTTTGTCATTCTAGCCACCTAAGTTCTAAGTTCTTAGAAGCTAACAGAGCTTCTCTAGGTACCAATCTTCGGATCCCTGCACCTTTTGCTTTAGCTCCCCTTATATATGCCTTCTGGATCGGTTCCCCTTTCCTTTTTTGCCCCTAGGTCGAGTTTATTGTTTCAAGAAAAGATTTCTTTTTATCTCGATCCTCATCATTATCTTGGAAAATTGACATTTATCAATTTCGTATGAAATCGCAACTGGGTCTTTAGCCGCGTTCTAGGCCTCTTGGGGCCGTATTTCAACTTAAATGTTTTTACGATTTCTTCAAAACAACGTTTAATGATACGACGTCGTTTTAGCTAGGACGTTCATATTTATCATATAGTTTAGAAAAATGTGGTGTTAGGCTAACCATTGCCGTTTATACGATAACCATGAACTTCATTTGGGAAAATGAGTCTTCGTGGTTTTTATCGTAAAGTCCCAACGATAAATCCGATTGAGACAAAATGAGGGGTGGATCCGCCAAGGTTCAACAGAAGGCATCAGATCTGATTTATGTTCAGTCCAACTAACCTCGGGGGTGAGTTGGGTTGGTCCAACTCGCTGAACGGGCAATTTGACCATCTTGCTTGGTCCAACTCGTCGAATGGGCGAGTTGACTATCTTTCTTGGTCCAACTTGCCAAACGGGCGAGTTGACCATCTTTCTTGGTCCAACTCGCCGAATGTGCAAGTTGACCATCTTGCTTGGTCCAACTCGCCGAACGGGCGAGTTGAACATCTTGATTGGTCCAACTCGCCTGTTTGGCGAGTTAACCATCTTGCTAGGTCCAACTCGCCTGTTTGGCGAGTTAACCATCTTGCTTGGTCCAACTCGCCTGTTCGGTGAGTCGGACTGCTTGCTCAGTCCAACTCGCCGAATGGGTGAGTTGGACTGCTTACTCAGTCCAACTTGCCAAACGGGCGAGTTGGACCACGTGTTTAGTCACGTGCTTCGTATCTCTCAGTTAATTTTCTCGGGAACTTTTGTCGAGATTGTGTCGAGAATGCTTTTGCACAAAAACACAATTTTAGATGTTGATTTCAAGATGATCGTAGTTGACCCAACAGTCGTTTGTACGGATCAGACCATCCTATCTGAGAACTTGTTGTATAAATTCTTTCTTTTTAATTACACGAAGCTTTTATCCTGGATTTATACTTCTTTTTAGAAAAGAAATATTTCTCGGGAGTTTTCTAGCATTGATTCTGTCGTGACCGATTTTAACCGCAACAGTTAGCCCCCCAGCTCGTTAGAACCATGAGGTTCTAGCGGGTGGCTTGGCAGGTTTGGTAAGTATGGCGGAATCAATGGTTGAGAAGGTCTGTTGAAATTGGTCTACTCACTCCTCCAAGAGCGGAATGCAGTAGGATTGGGGCTGCGCCTTCTGAAGGATGTCTACGTACCCTTATAAAAGGGATCGAGCAGTTCGTAGTTCGTTCCAGAGATAAGGTTCTTACGTCCTGTTTTCCAGCGAGACCTTTATGTTTTAGTTGTGTGTCGTGCATGGAATATCGGGCATGTTGCTGCCTGTGACACCCCCAATCAGGTCTAAGTACAAGTTCACTCGACCGATCGTGTAACAATTAAACAAGAACATGCAAAATGAATCACGCGTAACTTAAACCAAAGCGATAAGACACAATGTGTACATAGATGATTAACCCAAAGTTCCGGAGTAGATCGAAGTACCTTAGGCCAATCGCCTAAATAAACATATCTTATTAGGTACAACTCGAGGCTTTTCAACCCGACTGAGTAATTTCATATGGAACTCGTACTTAAAGAAACATTCTTTAATACATTATATAATATTCTTTCAAAAGCATCTTACAAAATGTTAAGGATTAACCTCAAGGTTTTCGGTAAACAAAATTTATATCTAAGAATACCAAAACTATTTTGCAAGGATAATAAATCTACCGCTGACTAATGTTGTTCCTGCATCAGAAATGAGTCATGAGTAACTAGTTTACTCAGTGAGTCTAATTCTGCACCCCAGCACATATCAATAGTATCCCGAGCAGTCAACACCATTTGAATGTAGAGGAAATATATTCCATAATTATTGTAAATATATATAAGGCATATCCTTCCATCGGTGTGAATCCTATCTTAAACATCACCTCCATGTTAACCGCCATTCACTCATATATAAATACAATATATATAGTAGACCTGATAAACCACAAAGGCTAACCGAGCTAGTGAGTTAGCATTACCATCATCCTCGAACGCCCTTATGAACATTCAAGACTGCATCGTCATGAAGTACACGGCCTCCATGGTGCTACCCCATCATCGTGTCTTCATGACCTTGTTCCATTTGCAGGACCAAGTCACGGTAATGCGGGGACTTTAAGGAAAGTGAATATGATAAGACTTCACTTGATTCTTACTTACATATTTAATTATATACTTACAAATATTATTACCTGAGAACAAGTCCTAAGGCTCAGGAAAACCTCAAAGAATTATTCTTAGTAATTCTTTAGTGTTTACACAAGGCTAACACTTCATAATTAAATATAGATCAAGAGACAATACTTAATCAATCAACCCTTCTTAGTAGACAATCATAATATACTCATTCATAACTCATTAACACTCACCTTTGATTATATGAGATTGGCTAAGGAAAACTAGACTCAAGCTCAAGCTAAATGTTCCGGCTGGTCCTACCACTGACCTCGACCATCTGAACCAATAACAGCACGGTAGGAACAAAGTTTAATCAATCCGGTTCAAGAAGAAACTCAACTCAGCTCAGATAGTTTTGCGCTGTCAGTCAAGTAAATAGTTTTTAGTTCGGTAGTACATGACTAAGAAATTAACCAACTACAGTCAGCTAGTTTCAATCTAAAATGATCTAAATCAAAAGACAAAACAGTTTACCTGTTCAAATCAAACACTGTTTAAACTCGGCTGATACACCACGCTAAGATGAAGCCACGCCCAACCTGATAAGTATCACATCAAGCCAAGTTCAGATTTAATCAGAGCAAAGGTGAATCGCAGTCAATCCAACACAACAGCTCCAATAAGACTGATCCACAAAAGAACTTACATCTTAACGATTAAAATCAAAGGCTGAAGAACATGGGTGATTCTCTACTTCATGACGCCAAAACTTCATATCCAAACACACCAAAACTCACTGATTTAAGTTAGAAGATGGTGAGAAAGGGTTGTCCAAGCTCACTTCTCTTCTCTGAATTTTTCATGGATTTTTGTCTCTTGTTTCTGAGATGAATGAGCTCGACCAGGAAGAGTACAAGGTAATAAATGACATGGGAAACAGCAGGAGAAGACTCAGTAAGAGAGGAAAAAAGTTTCAGTTCAGAATGAGACATGTGGTGAGTTGAATCACACTTTCCCTCCCATGAAGTAAGGTCATTTCCTTCACATAAAGAAACTTCAAGCAGTTGTGCAACTCACATGAATTTTAGTGTAGCAATCAGGAAGGAAGGTGCAAGTCACATGTCCAGGTCAGGAAAGAAGCAAGCAGCCATGCAGCATATGATATGCACATGACTTGCAAGCAGCTGAAAGTATTCGAGACCAGTTTTTGATCAAATGTTTTGCTACCATTGGTTCTCGTCCTGCTTTTGGATAAACTCGTCCAGGTTATATATAACTCGACCATTATAATTAATACTTGATAACTATCGAGGGAAGGTCTTTCACCCTCAAGACAGTCCAGTCGAGACATTAATTGATCGGGTCGATTTTATTTTAATTTTGGTCGGACCAACTCCAAACTGGTCGAGCGAGATTTTTCTCAACCAAATTCCAATCCGGTCGTGAGGGTTATTACATTCTCCCCCCCCCCCCCCCCCCCCCCCCCCCCCTCAAAAGAATTCATCCCTGAATTCTCAAAACATAGATACACACTTTTCTGATCACTGGAGTGTCTGCGAATAGTTCATAATAATCAGCTCAAAGCTTTCTCATCTTCTCATGTCAAAACAACAGATGGTTGGTCCCCCAACTACTTGAACTTAGAAAAAATTTCTGGTTCTCGAATCTTCTAATGTGACGTTCACTTATCCACAAAGGACCTTTAGGAGAGACAGGCTGGATTGCAAGTTCTCTAGTTTCAGGGCTCTATCATACTTGAGTCTTCTATTTTCTTACACAACATCAACACTTAACATAGTAGATGCATAAGCATATCTGCAAGAAGCTCTCGTCTATAGACAACCTTTCCAACTCTGATAAACTCACTACTCGGTACAGATCAATATATCAGATTGCCGATTTCCCAACTCTTACAAACAATCTTTTCGTTTCTGAGCAAACACCTTAAAGAAGAAATAAATGTGTTACTGCAACACAACTCTCTTCACTGCAGTTTACATACTTCTTTTGACAGCCTTGAGTCTCTTAATACCATCAATCTGAAATCTTCTTATCTGCCTTTCTCTTATATCAACAACATAAAATGTGGAACGTTAGGTGATGTTCCATACGTGAAGGCAACATCTCGGGTCTTTTCGATGTCAAATTGATTAATTGTGCAACAATCAAACAAGAACATGCACAATCAATCACGCTAACATGATTCAGACCAAGGGTTCTACTGTCAAATACACACACTCACCCATTCCATGAATTATCTTCCTTACAATATTCAGTAAATTTATGATCTATATGAGGCTCTCTTCATAAACTTCTGAACAAATCTAATTATCTAATATTTCCCATAACCAAGCCTTGTCGCTTTCTGATTTCCTTCTTCTACCCAAAAACTGAGGATCCAAAAGGTTTATCTATACCACGCTTGATTCACCAATTGAGTACTCTTGTACGACGACTCCAGACTTTTTGTATTGATACATCCTCTGATATTTTAACAACCTTGGCATTTCCATTTGCCTTATGGTCATACATTTTCTTTCATTCATCAATCTCCCTCGGGGTTCACTTAACATCGCTTTTTCAATCAGCATGCTTAACTTCAGGTAGGACTTGGGTTCCTTCTCCCACGTTTCCTCTTACTGAATTTGTACATCGCACAGTTCTCATACTATTCTCTGAAATTCTCCTTAATAAATTCCTTCCATGTTTTCCTTAAGTTCCCATTCTTCAGCTGAGTTCCTCAGATATAAACGAGTAAGTCATCTTGATTACTACTTGCAATCTTGAAGACTCTTCACTCTCTCCTTATAAGGGCAGCCAAATTCTTCTTCATGATTCTTGAGATCTTTCTCAATATCGACACAAAATTTCCTCTCCTCTAAGCATAAACAACTGCATTTGCTTTTTGTAGGCTTCTTTGATCATTGAACACTTGCATCCTTTCTCCATACTGAAATGGTTTCAAAATTTGATCTGCAACAAAACTGCAGCCAACTCCAGCTCGTGCATCCGATAATTTACCTTATCCTTATTTAGCTCTCTTGATGCATAGACGATTACCCTATCGTCTTTCATCAGCATTCACCTAAGCCAACACATGATACGTCCATGAAATAGTATATGGCTGGTTAGGATCATGCAAATCTAAGATATGTGTAGACGTAGAGACTTCCTCTAACTGATTGCCTACTTCATCAATCCTTTTACTCCATTCCAAGGTAACACCATTCTCAGTCGATCAGCTCAGCAGTTGATATGGTTTCTAACTCTTGAAAAACCTTCTGATGGTAACTGGCCAATCCAAAGAACTTTGAATCTCAATAACAGAGATTGGACAAGACCATTCTGTAATAGTAGCGTTCTTTTCTAAATCTGCATAAACTCTTTGTTCTAACACTCATTGTCTTAAGAATCTAACTTCCAATTACTAGCAGCAACATTTACTAAATCTTGAAGCGTCCATCGAACGTCCTTGAAATAAAACTGCACCTTGCGACCGATCTTAACTACTCTTCACTTCTAGAACTTGATACTTGACCTTGATGGTCACGTCCTTGCATTAACTATAGTCAAACATAACCGCAAACTCTAGTTCTTCTTCTTTACCACTTACATGGGTGCTCCACACAGAAAAGATCAAGGTCGAACGAAACCTTTCTCCAAACAAATCTTCTAATTGCTACTTTAACTCAGCCAGAACCACTTGGCAAGATGCCGAAGCTATTGCAGTGAATCCAGGTTCAGCACATATACTGAACGGGTTACTTCTAGATGTCGACAATCCTTCCAGCGCCTTAGACAGATCTTTGAATTCTCTGATTATCGTACGGTCCTCTATACTTTGCTCCTTTTGATCTTCTATTTTCCCAATGATCAGAATAATGAAATACACTACTTCACCTCTTCCCAAAAGGAATTCAACTCTCCAGACTGACATGAGTGATGCTACAACACTTAGTAGAATACCACTGTAGCCAACGGTGACTGGTCTTCTCCCAAAGACTTCTTTCCTCATCAACTTCTTAATTGAGCTCGGTAACTAGATAGCCAATCTCACTCTAGATAGAAACAAACCGCTCTAATGGAAGTACTAAGGAATGGGGATGGCATACGAAGGCATACCATAATTCTAAATGGCAGCCAGTACTTCCACGAATAAGAACGGTATACTTGAATTCACCAAAGTGAATCCTCCCTAAAACTATGACACTACTCGGGAACTACAACTATGTGTTGTTCCCGATTCAAACACAATACGAGCGGAAAATTATGTCCATAGAAAAGGTCTCTTACGAAACCTTGATCAAACTTCCATTTATTTATTCAATTATTCATATTTAAAAAAAAGTAACACAACACACGATGGGATAAGAAGCAAACCTGTGATTGGACCTTTCAGGTGTTTTCACGGTCCAGGCAACTAAAAAGTGCTGGCTCTACCCAAATAGCCAAACACCTGGTTAGGGACGAATTGTAAGGAAGAGCGAACAAGTCCAACAACTGGTACCCTAGGTATATAGGTAAAAGGAATCGGGTAACTTCATGGACAAGTGTAGAATTAAATCCTTACTTTTCAGAGGAACGACCAAAGTGTGAATGACGTAAACGATCCATGATTTATTCACTTGAACAATCATGACCATCCTGTTCTCGCTATCCACAACCATAACAACTCAGGGTCCTCGGTCTTGATCGGATGAAACGTCCAACCAAAATAATCTCCATCGACTTTTTGATTCCTTACCTGAAACTGACCTTCGATCTGAACCTGATAGCCTTTAGACGGTCTAAATGGCACGAAGAATCTTCCTTGGCAGTAACAGACTTCTTAACATACACATTATACTATACTGTCTCCTCAAAGCTCTTAAGCACTACAATCTTTAGTTACTCCAATTGTTTGGGATAAGTCCCCAAAGAACGTCCTGATGATCTTTGGCTCATCCTCCAAACCAAAATGGGTGAATCAGATTCACTCTACCTCAACCTGCTGGCGGAAACATCTCACTGTGCTCACTCCATAAGTGGAATCTCCATTCGGTCTCATGCTTTGGGTAGAAACACTCCATCTTGAACTCTTAAGAGAAATCTGTGTAACTTGGACTAACATTCCCAAAATAATGCTTGACGCTTAACGACTAACTCACTGCATCCTTCTTGATATTGTATCCTTCCATATCCTTCTTGCAATCCTCGAAACAATGGGCCATGTCAGTCGTCTGCTCCCAGTGTTGCATTTGAAATCTTCCTCAATCCAAAGTCTCCATCGAATGGTTTAGTCCTTCCTCAGTATCTTGTGGTCCCAACTTCTTTATCCTCTTCACAAACTTGAAGATTTCTTGTTGCAGTGGAGTGGTGCTGGTGCGTCCATCGTCTTGTACTATACTCAAACTATCTCCTCCACCACGCTAAGCTTGAAAAAAATGCTGAATCAATCATGCTTGTACGGCTCTGGTTCTGGTACGTCTCAGCATAAGATGGAAAAAAATTGAGCAGTCGGAAGAAGAAGTCCATCTTGGTGATCATGAGCAGTCAAATCGCCCTAAACGAGATCATTCCAAACAACGCCGCCTTAACATCGATAACACATGAATCCGGTGATACATTCAGTGGGTCTACGCTGTCCAATATATACCTCTCTGAAATATATCCACACTAGAACCCAAAACCACATCAGGAAAAGCATGACGATACCAAACCCAAGCGTGACTAGTTCAATATCAGAAAATACTATCGACTCCATTGAGCTTGTCTTGGTGCATCTGCTATGAAAGAACACGGTAAGGTAACTACCCATGACTATCTATCCTAAGATGAAGGAACCAGCCAGCATATCCTAGTTATCCTTGCGACTCATTTTGACTCGAAAAACATTTGAAACAAGTCCCATTAAAGCATCGTATAACCATGCTCTGATACCACCTTTGTGACACCCCCAATCTGGTCTAAGTATAAGTTGACTCGACCAACCGTGCAACAATCAAACAAGAACATGCACAGCCAATCACTAGTAACTTAAACCAAACTGAGAGGCCACAATGTGTACCTCAACGATTAACCCGAAGTTCCCGGAACAGATCCAGGTACCTTAGGCCAATCGCCTAAGTACACATATCCTATTAAGTACAACCCAAGGCTTTTCAACCCGACTGAGTAATACCCAATAGTTAGTTCGTCCGGACAAGGACTAATATCATATGAAACTCGTACTTAAAGAAACATTCTTTAATACATTATATAATATTCTTTCAAAAGCATCTTACAAAATATTAATGATTAACCTCAAGGTTTTCGGTCAAAAAAATTTATACATAGGATATATCAAAGCTACTTTGCAAGGACAATAAAACTACCGTTGGCTAATGCTGTTCCTTCCCGTCCTAGAGTAAAGGTCTCCCGCCTACTAGTTACCTGCATCACAAATGAGTCATGAGTAACTAGTTTACTCAGTGAGTCTAATCCCACACCCCCAACACATATTAATAGTATCCCGAGCAGTCGACACCATTTGAATGCAGTGGAAATATATTCCATAATTATTATTAATATAAGGCCTATCATTCCATCGATGTGAATCATATCTTAAACATCACCTCCACAACACCCGCCATTCATTCATACGTATAATATATATATATATACTAAACCCGGAAAACCACCAAGGCTAACCGAGCCTAGCGGGAAAAATAAATATAACCATCATCTCAATCAGATATTCGAAGATCGAACATCTAATGCTGCATGCAGTTACACGGTCTCCAGGGTGCGACCCCATCATCATGTCTTCGTGACCTTGTTCCATATCGCAGGACCAATTCACGGTAATGCGGGAACTTTAGGGAGAGTGAGTATACAATAAGACTTCACATGATTCATACTTATATATTTATATATTAGTACTTCAAGTACTAAGGCTCGGGATAAACATCAAATAATAATTTATAATATTTCTTAAGTGTTTATAATAAGTAAACACTTCACAGTTTAATATAGTTCAAGAGACTTACTTATCTATCAACCATAATCATTTATTTTACTCAAGCAACACTAATTCATAACTCATCAGTCATCTATCTAGACTCACCTTTAAATCCATGAGATTGGCTAAGGAAGACTAGAATCGAGCTCAAGCTAATCACACTCCACTTCACTTCTGATTCAGAACGTCAACAAGGAAGGATCCGGTTGATCCCACCACTGATCTCGACCATCTGAATTAGAAACAGAATTGTTGGAACAAAGGTTAATCAGTCCGGTACCAGCAGAAATCAACTCAGCTCAGTTCATCAACTTATATCAGTTCACTAACGGTTCTAGGAAAATGATCAGTCCATGATCAACTTCTTACCAAGACATAATATGGCTCTTCTTGATGAACCAGCTTTGTTCTTCAAGCTTCTCTCGACCATTGACCTGAAACAGAGTAGTTCGGTGTACAAGATCATCATTCCAACAGTTTGGTTCTGTAAAGCAACTTAGATCAGACTAGTTCAGTTCAGGACAAGCTTTATCAGTTCAGTTCAGGGATAGCTCAGCCCGGTTAAGTTAAGATCAAACCAAGATCAGTTCAGTTCAGATTAAATCCACTCATCTCATCTCAGTTTAGTTAACAATTCCATGAGTTTGATTTAATCGAAAACTAAATAAAACTGAGCCATAAAAAGGTTTAGACAACTGATCCAGGACACAAGCTTAACTAATCAACATCTGGTTCTAATCAGAACATAACTGAAGTAAGAAACTGAAGCTTACCAACCAACTAAAAGGCTTGATGATCTCGGCTCAACACTCCTTTCAAGCTGAACTCGCGATCTGACCATCATTAAAACAAAAACGGAACTCTGTTCAGAACAGAGAAAGGCTGGTGATTTAATCTGAACAGCTCACCTTTATTCTTCCTCACATCAACAACAACACAGACTGGTTGAAGAAGAACACCACCCAAAATTCTCTTGATTTTTCTCTGAATTTTCTGTCTGATTTTCTCTCCTCTCTCTCTCTGAATTTTCTTTGTTTCTCTCAGGTTTATGCACGACCAGAGTGAAGAAGAAGAGGTTAAAAAGATGTGAGAACCACTTCTGATTGCCCTTAGATGAGTGTCCAGCTGAGGGACCAAAGAAGGGGCAGTGGAGACAGCTGGAGAACTGCTTCACCACTTTCAGAATCAGCTGCTGTCTTTTCCTTCACCTGAAGCAAGCTCCAGGCAGAACATGTGCTCTTCATATGAAAACTTAAGAAGCAGGCAAGCAGGCAGCTTGTAACTTTCATGTTCCATTGACTACAGAAGCAAGCAAACAGGAAGGTGCAGGGCATGTGACTTGGTTACTGATCAAGCAGCTGAGAAGGTGAAGTACATGACGGGTCAGAATTATTTAAAAAGCTGCTCGATAATTATGAACAATTTTTTTGACCAAATATTTCTTGTCCTTCGGCTCATGTCTTGCTCTCGGAAAATCTCGTTCAGCTAAATGTACACTCGACCATAATATTTAATACACAACCTGATCATCAAACACTCGACGAGAACTATCAAGGGAAGGTCTTTCGGTCACAAGATAGTCCCATCGAGACATTAATTCACCAGGTCGATTTTAATTTTAAATCTGATCGTCCAATCGCCAAACTGATCTTACTAAATTCCTCGACCAAAATTATATCTGCTCGTGAGGGTTATTACAGTTACCATTGTCCTTGAAGATCTTTATTAGAGCATCAATGTCTGATCATCTAATAAAATCGTTTTCATTAAACCTCAGGTTACTTGGTTGAGTGGTTTGAGTTGACATGGCCACCATCTCTCGTCCATCTCCTTCATTGATCCGCTTTGAGGTATCCGCAGCACTTTTCCCAGCAACACTTGTCCCATGTTGCTCACTGGTTCCATAGGAGAGGTGAGCTCTTGCATCCTTGTCCTTCATGAACTTATCTGGTTTCAAGTGTGGGTGTAATATCCAGCACTGACTCTTCTTGTTCCCATGCCTCTTACAATGATCACATGTCAACTTCTTTTCTTCAAACCGGTTATGAATGGCTCTGTTTGCTTGAGAAACTTCAACTTGATTGGCTAGAGAGAGCTCTCCTTCACCTCCAAAGAGTCCAAGAGACCCTGCTCCTTCTGAATTTGAGCGCATACATCCTCTACATCAGAAAGTTTCCCGGCCCTTAGTATATGCTTGATCAAATCATTGTAAGTAGGATTCAAGGTATGCAAGAGGCCAAAGACTTTGTCTTGCTCTCTTCTCTCATTTAGCTCATCTTGGTCAGTAGTGTTTGGCCTCAACATCTCTAGTTTCGACCATAAAGCTCTAAACTTTCCCAAGTGTCTTGTAAACTCCATGTCCTCTTAAACCAGATTGTTGATTGCCCTCTTCACTTCGACACCCTACTCATATTTGAGATTTTCCCATACACCTACTTGAGTGTATCCCAAAGATGTTTTCACAGTAACTATATGCCTCCAAGATTGAGGGATCCAGCGAGCTTTGGAGAATAGACATAACCAGCATGTCTTCTTACACCAACTTGTCCTCCTTGCTTGTGAGATCCTCCTCATCATTTCCATCCTCAGTAATGAGCTTCGGAGCTTCACCAGACATGATATGTCCCCACAAACCCTTACTTCCCATGACAGTCTTCACCAACCGAGACCATAGGAGGTAGTTTCCTCCCTTGAGTGTAACCGAAACCACAGCCTTGTTGTTTTCCATCTTGATTGTCTTGAACAAAGAATGAGATCCAAAAGTATTGAGTCTTTGCGAGAATCAAACGCATATTATGAGGAACATGGCTCTGATACCATAAAATGTTTAGATAATCTTAGGTTTGATGATAGTTTAGAGAGATTATAAGGATAACTTAACCAAAGAACAAGTCTTAAATGTAATCATGATTATGAATCTTAGAGAGGATCAAATACTTGGTCTTGAGCTTTCACACGTCAGATGCCAAAGGCATCTTGACCAGATTCTCTTCCTTTCCTAGCCACAAACATGAGCCAGCCTGTCAATTTCTCTTCCTTATCCTTGTGTCAAGCCAGAACAGTAGTGGTAAGTGGTAAATATAACTTCTGGTCGAGTTACATTTACCTCGGGTAACTTCCGGCCATGATCATCCGGGTCGACCAGTTGTACAGCATGTACGGCCTTGTACGGACACTCCACATCTAGTTCCTCTTCTCTCCTTCAGTCTTCCTCTATCAATGAACCGCCTCTGCTCAATATCTTATCCCCTATAATTCATGAAGCTCGAAATCCTAGATATAACATATTTATATTTCCATATTTACATTATTAGCATACTTCCATATTTACATTACTAGCATATTTCCATATTGCATCTACACTTTCTGATAAGTAATATTTACTTAAACCAGTTACTTGTTACCAATATATATAAAATCACCTAGTTTAGTATTTAGAAATAAGAAATCTATTATGTGTCATTGTTCTCTAAGAATTTGATCCCTAAGTACTACACATGATCTCTCTCGGCAAGAGTATTGTTTTGTGTGTTAGGATTAAAGGTTAATTAGACAGTTAATTGTTTATGATATTTATACCCTGCTAGAACAATAAACGCACCTGTGTCATATTTGGTGTTGTTGCCGGGGAACATTGATCGCCATTAGATTTAATTTCTAGGATTTTGTCTAGGTTTGTTAATTTCAAGATACTGATTTTTCTTTTTCTTTGTTTTTCACGTGCATGCAAAAGAGTACCAGGAAAAATAAAGGACAAGAATTTCTGTTCTTAGACCCACAACAACTCGAGCGTACGATCCGCAAAGAAAGAAGACAAGCATCGGTCGACGGCACCTACTTAGCGTCGACCGACACTTCTTTATGAACAACATCGACCGACATCGGAACTCTAGCATCGACCGACATTGATCACTTAGCATCGATCGTCAACATCTCATCCGCATCGATCGACGACAGCAGACAAGTTGAGATGGTTGCGCCTATAATAGTGGTTCAGAATGAGAATGGAGAGTTGCATGACCTCAACGGTCATCTGTGTTGTGCAGCAGTCAAAAGATAAACGATCAGGGGGGTGTAATCCCTGATACAGAAGCAGAAGAAGCAGACGCTACAATAGCTCAACTTGAAGCTAATGCCCAATATGCTCAGAGAACGTTGGCTGACTACAACCGTCTAGAACAGTTCTACGCCAACAGATCCACCAATTGTCCTCCAGTTTTTCAGAGAAACAATTTTGAGATCAAGCCCGCTTTCTTCGGACTTGTAGCGTAGACACCTTACCATGGGTTGCGACATGAGCATCCTATGGATCATCTGGAGCAATTTGAGGATCTAGTGACTGCTATTAAAGCCAATGGAGTCCTGAGGATTATCTTTTATGTATGCTCTTCAAGTACTCACTTGCTGGAGAAGCTTCATCCTGACATCTTGGACTTACATCAAAAACGCTTTCTTGCGAACTTCTTTGATGACGCTAGAGCAGAAGATTTGAGGAGCAAGATTGCTACTTTTTCACAAGAACCTTTAGAGTATTTCAGAATCTCGTGGATCAGATTCAAATCATACCAGAGAGACTGTCCACAACACGGGTTCAACGAAGTGCAGCTTCTCATCACTTTCTTCGGAGGTATTGAATTACAATACCATATGGCTTTGGACACAGCTAGTGAAGGAAATTTTAGTACCAAAAGCCCTGAAGAAGCTACGAGATTGATCGAGAATCTAGCATCTAGCAGCAGCACCAAGAACACAGACTTTGAGAGAAGAAAATTAGCTCCAGTTTTAAGCAATGATCAGTTTGAGGAGGTCGAGGCAAAACTAGATAGTGTTCATAGATTTTTCAAGAAACAGTTGACTTTCACAGAAGTGGAAGCAATTGAGTCTGGAGAAGATGAGATTGAAGAAGAAGATGTAAACTACATTGATGGGAATGGCTTCCATAGACAAGGGAACCCATGTTTCAACATGAACTTTTATGGTGCTGGTCAAAGGAGTAACTTCAATCAAAATTCACAGCGAAGACCCTTCAACAACAACATAACTTATGGATCTTCCTACTAGCAGAACCCCCCTCCAGAAGGTCCGGAAAGCAAGATTGAAGCAATGGTTGACAGAGTCTTAGAGGGACATCAGATGATGACTGTGGATTTCAATGGAAAGATAGATGGTTTGTACCTCAACCTCAACACCAAGTTCGAAAACCTCAGCACTCATGTGAGGAAACTGGAGAATCAAGTGATGCAAAAAAGTGAGACCATCAAGAGGCATGAGAGCTTGATTAAGGAGAAAATCTAGGCTGGGCAAAAGCACCACGTTACTCGGCACTTCTCATTCGCATCGATCGACACTAACCAGAGAGAATCGATCGACGGTGAAATCTACAGAATCAGTGGCTTCGTGTGAATCGACTAACGTCGATTGATACTGTTCTCGTGACATCGATCGACATTGTGATAGAAGAATCGATTGACAGAACACCTTTGGCATCGATCGATAGGAGAGAAACCCGATTTGGCTACCAAACCTCGATGCAAGTTTGATTGTACGTCCGACTGTGACAGCCTCAGAACATAATACATAAACAACTAATGCTATGATTACTGTTAGAGAAGATGAGGGACACTCAAAGAGGAGGGAAAATATCCCAAAACATCAACGCAAAGAAGCCAATGAAAAGGAGATAGATAGCTTTGCTAAAAGAGTTTTTTTTTAAATTCCTTTAGATATTTCTTTTGATGAAGTTTATTATACTCACAGATTGTGGATGTTTTTCAGGGAAACAAAGGAGACAGATGATGACATAGAGATAATGTTCAATCACCTCAGAGAGAAGATGAAGCGGAGAACCTGTCTGAAGAAGAAAAGTGATCCTGGAAAATTCGTGGTTCTATGCTTCCTCAAAGAAACAAATATCCCAACGCCCTTTGTGATACTGGATCTTCAGTGAGCATTATGCCAAAGTCTATGGCAGAGGAGTTGGACCTGAAAGTGGAACCTTCCAACGATTCTTTTACATTCGTTGACTGCTCAAGAGTAAACTCAGGAGGGATGGTAAAAGATGTTCCAGTGCAGATCAACAATACCTTAGTTCTAACAGACTTTCATGTGATGGACATCATGATAGATTAAAACTCTTTTCTACTACTTGGGAGAGCATTCATGGCTACTGTGGGAGCCATATGGGACATGCATTTAAAAAGGTTGTATCTATCTCTAATTGATAAAATATTTTTTATGAACCTGTCAAAAATAAGAACAAAGCTACCTTGATCGAATTGTGCAATGATGCAGAGCTTGTGACCACATGCTTATGCGATTACGAGTTCTGGCTCAAAGAAGAAGACGATTGAGAGCCTGTTGACGCCTATATTCAGATTTCTTGGCATCAATTTTGAGGGAGGCACAATAGAGAGGGTGATCAGGTATATGTACGAGGGGCACTTGACGATGACTCAGTGGCTGAAGGAGGGACGATACTGGTCTTTTGTGGATGATGAGGGGCCTAGAATGATAGAGCTTCCAGCGCGAGAGGTCACAGACTTTGCTGATGATCCAGAGCGCCTCGCATTCCGACCAGCTGAGCAGCACCTCCACACATCACCTCTCAGGGTACGCCGCAGAGGAGGCCTCATGCCATCCCATCCGGTAGCATCAGCAGCGGCAGACGAGCCAGCACAACCACCTCCACCTCTCCCAGCTTTCCCTCAGATCCCAAAGATCCCCATTCACGACCATGTTGTCTTCCAGAGAGTCGTAGTGGACACACTTTTTGCCATATGGGCCAGGATGGAGATGATGTCTAGGTGCCAGTGTCTCAGCCGTCCCAGGACCAGAGCGAGATCGCCACCAACAGCCGCGCCACAGCCTCAGTCCTGCAAAATAGTTGATTGATTGGTTGTTGTAAACAATAATGCGAAATAGCTAGACTTAGGATTTCAAGCAAGTGGATTATAAAGGATAAAAGCTAAGCGTATTAATCGTAGAACTCGATATCTAATGTAAAAGAGGACCAACTCTCGCTGCGAGTCTAATTTATTGACTAAGTCTGATGTCTCAGCTCTCGCTTGTTGACATGGAGTGACCGTCTATCGATGGAAATGATCTTGCTTTGATCGATGGTCTCTCGAGTCAAGCATTAAGACCTAATCGATATGTTCACTGGATTCCTTTGATCAACTCTCGTTTGTTTCTAACAACCTATCTCAATATAATCATATCATGTAATAGACCATGCTCTCGCGTGCGCCTAATTATCCTATGATCAGGTTTCTAGTTAATTACTCTAGAAGCAAGCAATAAGAACAATTCTAATGATAAATATAATAATCACCTATCAATTCTATTGTTTGGCTAATCTATCAAAACCATAGAAAAACTAAACCTAGTAGATGGATATACTCAGACATGATCTTTGTCACAAAAATCATAGATGAGATATATATACTAAAAAGTCATTGCACCTTTGATTCCTTCTGCAAGTCTATTGACAGACCTGTAAATACTCTATTTTTATAGCAGTAAAAATCTTCGGTACTATTTTAGAGTATTTACAGGTCTAGGTACTCATTCAAAGCAATTGGAGCTTTTGGGCTATTTTGGGACATCAGGATGCTCAGCCAGAACTCAAAGCCTGATCCAGTTTATGCGTGCACCATCGATCGACATCACACACTGTGTGTCTATCGAAAGCGAAGTCGACTGCGAGATTAATGAAGGCTTTAGAAATTACAAGTTTTGCCCAGAAGTTCCATCATTTGCAAGACAAGTCTCTGGCCAAAATTTAGACTATTTATCAGAGTTTTCTCTCTTAGTTTTAACCTAAGACTAGAAGACCTAAGAAAGAGTTGTCTTCTAAGTTACACAGAAAGTTTTAGAGTTGAGAGTTGGAACACCATGTCACATCTATTGGAGAGAGATAGATCTGATCATCATTACATAGAAGATCTTGAACTCCTTATCTTTTTACTCAGTTTATTTTATGAAATTTATTCAGACTTTAATCATGTTCTTTATTTCTATGTCTGAGTAATTCATTTTTAGATTTAGAGTTATTCAATGGTAGTAAGGAATTGCTGATTTTATAGAATTGTTAGGGTAATCTTCTTGGTTATTTGTTTAAGTTTCTCTTAATGCTAAGTTGAACTTGATCACCTCAATCATAGAAATTAAGGTTCCATAGCGCAAGCGAGAGCCTGGTTATAACCTTTAACCTATCTTAAACAATCTAAATAACCGGTAACAAACGAGAGTTGAATTGGAAGTTTAGAGAACCCATCAAACCATGAAACCAGTACTATTTCGAATGATCGTCGATTGATACCACTTATTGGACATCGATCGACACTTAGTTGGGATGCGCGAGAGAAATATCAGAAACCTTAAGGTTTGAGTTCGAGAAAGGTGCTTAATTAAAATCATAGCAATCTATTAGTCGCATTACCTGATCCTACCTGAGAATTTTCCCTAAGTCTAATCTCTTAAACTTGATCTTCACAAACCTAATAAATCTTGAAATCACTTTTATTATTATTATAATTCATCTAGCTTTAATTCGAAAACAATAAGTCTATTGTGAAATTCTAGAGTCTATGTGGATCCGATCCCTAAGTACTACACTAAGCCTCTTATTTGAGAGAGTAAAAGTGGGAAATAAGGTTAACTTGAAAGTGAAATAAAACCCCACATCAGTTATCGAACCCACACAGCTAAGTTATATAAATATTTTCTGATTTTAAGGTATGTTTGACGTATGGCTGAGTTATATAAAGCGATACGACTGATTTATCGAACCCACATGGATGAGTTATATAAACATTTTCTGATTTTAGGGTATGTTTAATATACAGTTGAGTTACAAATCTACGATATGACTGAGATATGTAAACGATAAGGCTGGGTTATATACACATACCATAAGTTAAGCCAAATACAAAATAAAAGGTTACTGTTAAACATATTGCATAGCACACCCTATTTCCTCCTCCAGCGAGGATCTCTGTTTTTCTAGTTTGTGCAGAAAGAATTTTGGGGTGCTTGTTCCTCGCTTCTATCTTGACCCGTAAACTAGATATTTTTATCGTTTATCCCATCAAAAGTTACACCAAGCACTAGACATTCAACAAACTTCAATGAATACACCCCACAATCACAAAATGGGATGTTTTTTGGAATGTATTTGCCTCTCCTCCTTCAGAACGCAAACTGCTTCTTGCTAGGTTTTTGGAGATTGGCATCATTTGCGTAAGCGGCTTAAATGCATTTAGAACTTTCAGCTTACTTTCAGGTGTTACATGTCCAATGATTGGATCGTTGCAATCAATCTTCTCTTTCAGCAGATCCACGTGAAACACCACCTAATGATCACTTTTAACTTGAAGCACTCGGTACAAGTGATCCACATTTTCAAACCACTTCAAGTTTGTTTGAGCACCGTAAGTAATCCTAACGTTTGTTAATTCTTCATAACATGTGCCTTTAAATTTCATCATCTGCGGTTTTATCTTGAATTTCTTGTAATCTTGAACCCATACACAGAAGAACCAAAGGTCAATAAAGTCAATGCGCTTGGAACAGAATGGGTTGGGATCTCGCATGGGCCTTCCAATGAAGACTCTAATATACAAACCAACATGATATACATAGAAGATTAAGTCAATCATTAAATAATATTTAACTCAGCCATAAATATCGCAACTCAGCCCCGTATAGTATATAACTCAGCCACATAGAATATATAACCCATCCATAAACTACTTAACTCAGCCGTAATGTAGACTTACATTATCAAACATCCATCCATATTCTTTGTTTGGCCACAGTCTTTCGGTGATGAGGATTCTGTAGAAGTCACCCTCCTTATCAGCCGTTAGTTTACCTTCTGGTTCTGTAAATGGAAGGTTGCTAACGTGTTCATAAGTTTTTACAATTTAGCCGGATCAACATGTGCTAGAAGATCATATATTCCTACTGAAGTTTCAAAATTCTTCTTCATGCACGTCGTTCGATTGTCTCCAATGTAAGGAAAACTCATGCTGAAGGAGCACATGCCTTTATCACTACACACCTATTTGGAGATAATTGAACACCTCTCTCCCGATAACGCTTTATTATTGCACATCTAATCTTTTTCTCTTCCTCTACATCAGACTCCGGCAACATTTCATTTTCTGCCGCCAACCATTCGTTGGTTACATCCGCAAGCTCACTGTCATCTTTAGTATGCTTCTTTTGCGGAAAAATTATTCTTATTACACTGGCATGCGTTTTCTTTTTGGAGCATGGGCTCCTTCTTTAACTCAGCTGCCTTTCCCTTCTTTAAATATGCCTCCTTTCTTAGCAGTGGATTTTTGCTTCTTTAACTCAGCCTGTTTTTCTTTTACTAAGCCGCCTCCTTCTTCTTTAACTCATCCGCCTCCTTCTCCTTAGTAGTGGCCTCCTTATTTTGTAACTCAGCCGCCTTCTTCTTTTGTAACTCACCCACATCCTTCTTTTTACCTCATCTTCTTTCCGTTTTGGCTTTATCCTGCATCCGCGTCCATAGTCTGGGGGGTTAGTAAGAGAAATAGTAACAAAATCAACATCAGTAACACCGCCAGTACCAAACTCTTCAACCAATTTTTCAGCTCAGTTGCTTCTTAGCAACTTCATCTTCCAAATTCAGTTTAGCCCCCAAACCGTTGGCATTGGACTTAGCAAGCTGCTTAGCCAAAGTTTATTTCGCCCTCAGACCTTCATCAGGGGTCTTAGCTGCCGTTGAACTATTGACGGATTTATGTGGTAAATTGTGTGGTGAGCCCATGAGTAAAGATTGTTCGGGGACTTTTGAGAGGAAATCATAGTTTTTGGCACTACAACTTTGAAATTACGCTCGTCCACTGCAACTTTGACTATCAACAATGTTCAAATAATCCATATTTGCCACGTTTCGAGCTAACTCACCGAATTTGGAATTGTAGGCGGTTAACTGCGAGTCAAACGTTTCAAATATACCATCATAGTTCTCTATTTTTCTATAAATAGTCTCCAGAGTACTCATTATGCTCCTCATAACCGCATTTTTCCCATCTTCTCTACCTTCCTCCTCGTTAGCACCATTTCTCTTTGTAGCAGCTTCACCCTCAATTGTGTTCACTTATGTTTCTTAACTTTCTTCTGCTTCTTAGTGGGTGGCTCAGCCTCCATTTTTTATCTTCTTCTCACTCATCTGCACTTCCCAAAAACCTCTAACAAACTCTATTTGCATGTATGTTTGTTATCAAGTTAATGAGCTGTGGGTCATTTGCTTCACCCGACCAATCAAGAAACATATCTTGTATAGAGTCCTTCATAACCATTTTCCGCACACGCACCTACAACAATAACTAATAACTGAGCCAATAAAAAACTCATAACTCAGCCATCAAATAACTCATAATTCAGCCACCAAATACTTAATAACTTAGCCATCAAAAATGAATAAGTCAGCCATCTACTAAATAATAACTCAATCATCAAGTACTCATAACTCAGTCACCAAATAAATAATAATTCAGCGTGAAACCTTACCTCGCCATGATCTCTGATCTCCTCAGAGATAACATTAGCAAAACTTGAACGTGTACGCTTTCCACCCCATCAAAAATGCAAAACTTCTTTCTCATCAACCACTCTCCCAAAACGCTATCCAAATCAAGTGACATATTCATATGCCCAAACCAATAACACGTCCTTCAGGCCGCTTATGGTGTATGACCTTCCTTTCGGATTCAACATCTTAATAGAGTCAACAAGAATTTCGTATGCAGTTCGACCCCATGGATACGTCATCATGGCTTCATCGTCGAATACTCTTTTTTCACTTTCAAATGGTATCCTAGAATTATAATGCAAAGCATAAAGTCCCATGGCTTGAAGAAGTAACATCCCTAACCATTTATGCTTTTCAAAACTCCAGGCTGAACATACCTCTAATGCTACCCTAAGTTCATCTGACTTGGGTCCCATCCCAAGCGGCAGATTCAACTCCTCCCAAAATGCTTTGTATTGGTCAGGTTCAGTCCAGTGATCTCACCAAATTTGTGTTAGCTAAACTTGATAGGTTCATCACCAACGAGACTCCAAATCTCCTTCTTATATACCTACAGATGTCTACATAGTAGATAGTGTACAGTCCTACCTGACCACCCGTTTTTCCGTTCAACTAGCTTAGCGATTGTTTTAATAGGAAATTGCTTCAGGTGTTCCCACACATCCCATCCTATTGCTTCTCTAATGCTATGGAATTCACCCATATGGATATTATGATTAATCTCTTTATTTCCTAGATTATAAGCCTCTTTAGCGTAAAGTTTTGGAGGGTAATCTCGTGCTTGATCTTCAGAAATATCCATTTGATCATAAAACACAGATATAACTCAGCCGCAATAGAAATTAACTCAAATACAACTGCATTTATAACTCAGCCGCAATAGAAAATTAACTTAGCCACAACATATTATATAACTCATTCGAAATACAAAAATAACTCAGCCACAACATAATATATAACTCAACCGCAATAGAAAACTAAATCAGCCACAACATCATAAATAGAAAAATAACTAAGTCACAATATAATATATAGCTCAGCCGCAATGGAAAAATAACTCAGCCACAACATTATAAGTTACTCAGCCACAATATAAATCAAACCCAGTCACAACATAAATCAAACTCAGCCACAACATACCAGAGAAGATGATTTCGTAGACACGATTGCAGCGAAGAAGATTTCGTAGAAACTCTTGCGGAGAAGACGATTTCGGCGAAGATGATATCAGAGAAGACAGTTCGAGGTGATAAACAACAATCTCGACTAAACAGTTGACGAAGAGAGAAAGTTGTGTGTTATTTTTACCACCAGAATTATGACGATGGTTGATTGTCTTCACTCTCTTTTGATTACAAAATTTAATGACGTGGATACACAAATTAGTCACGTAGATACCCAAATTAGTGATATGGCTTTATTAATTAAATTAATCTCAATTGAAAAACTAAACAATATTCTTTGTTATAATTTACTAGGGGTCCATAAACATTCTAGTAATTTTCAAAAAAAATACTATTCTGGTAATATAAAAAAAAATCTATGTTATTCTAGTCATTTTCTGTTTGTTGTATGACAATATTTTTACAATCGTTGAAATTGGTCACCACAAGTTTTAGTTTTCATGGTTTAATAAGTAATTCTGATTCTAGACTGGAAAATATTTAGTTTCAAATTGGGGTAAGATCAACGTAATACAATAAAGGAAACTTGTTGTGAAAAGAATGGGGGAACTTATGATTCTTATTGATTAAACTCGATGGAGGTTCCCTTTATATAGGGATTACATTAGACCGTCATTAACATAAATGGAAAGATAACATTCCTAGATAAACATGGAAAAGTAAAACACTAAACCAACAAGGAAAAGGAAAGTCTTGGTCGATGCTTATCCACTCATGGTCGATGGAATATTCCTTTTGGTCGGATCCGGTTTGTCCCTTGGTCGGATCTGGTACGGTCTAATCCACATGGTTATTGCATCCACATCAAATGATTCATAACACTCCCCCTTGAATGTTATAACCATATAGAGCTCATAATACGTTTGGTATGTTGCCTCATTAAAACCTAACCTGTAAAAAACCCTTTTGGGATAAAACCATAGTTAGGAAAAAGAGAACAACCGTATTACTCCCCCTGATGAATGCACCACTATATATCTTTCAATCTCCTCATTCCGATCTGATGTATAAGCTTCCTTAGTGTTGAGGTCGGTAATGCCTTAGTGAATAGATCAGCCGAATTCTCACTTGAACGCACTTGAACCACTTGGACCTCCTTGGCTTTCTGCAACTCGTGGGTGAAGAAGAACTTGGGAAAGATATGCTTCGTCCTGTCCCCTTTGATGTAACCATCTTTAAGCTGAGCATTGCATGCTGCATTATCTTCATACATCACAGTTGGATCTTTGTCTTCAGACATCCCACAGTCATCTCGGATGTGTTGGGTCATTGATCTCAACCAAACACATTCACAGCTTGCCTCATGGATAGCCAAAATCTCGGCATAATTGGATGAAGTGGCCGAGATAGTTTGCTTCATAGAACGCCATGATATGGTCGTACCACCATGCGTGAAAACATAACCTGTTTGTGACCTTGCATTGTGTGGATCAGATAGATAACTTTCATCAGCAAAACCAACTAAAGACTCGTTGTTATGGTTAATGTAAAACAAACCTAAATCTTTAGTCCCTTTTAAGTAACGTGGAACATGTTTAATCCCGTCCTAGTGCCTTTTGGTCGGAAAGGAACTGCACCTAGACAAGAGGTTCACGGCAAAGGATATGTCCGGCCGTGTATGGGTTGCTAAATACATCAAGGCACCAATGTCATTGAGATATGGCTCTTCGGGACCAAGGACATCCTCACCGTCCATCTTTGGACAAAATGGGTTAGTGTTTGGGCCGAGTGATCTCACGACCATAGGGCTAGATAGTGGGTGAGCGTCGGCCATATTAAATCTCTTGAGTATCTTTTCAGTATATGCCATTTGATGCACAAGGATTTCATCATTTCTATACTCAAGTTGTAATCCCAAACAGAATTTTGTTTTGCCTAGGTCTTTCATTTCAAATTCTTTCTTTAGATATTCGACTGTTTGGGCGATCTCGCCAGAGGTTCCAACGATGTTTAAATCGTCCACATACACTGCTATAATCACAAAGCCCTTGTTATCGAATTTCTTTATGAAAATGCATGGACTGATAGGATCATTTTTGTATCCTTCTTTCACTAGGTACTCACTCAATCTATTGTACCACATCCGGCCGGATTGCTTAAGTCCATATAGTGATTTGTTTAGTTTAATGAAGTGTTGATCTCGAGATCTTTCTTTATCTTTCATTTATATGCCCTCTGGGATCCTCATGTAGATGTCATTATCCAGTGGTCCATATAAGTATGCGGTTACAACATCCATTAACCGTAAGTCTAAATTTTCTCTTATGGCCAGACTTATTTGGAATCTAAAAGTAGTTGCATCCACCAAAGGGGAATAAGTTTCCTCATAATCGATTCCTGGTCTTTGTGTGAATCCTTGTGCCACGAGTCGAGCTTTGTATCTCACGACCTCACCATTTTCATTTCTCTTTCTCACAAAGACCCATTTGTATCCAACTGGTTTGACATCAAATGATGTTCGGATTATAGGACAGAATACACCTCTTTTCTTTAAAGAATTTAACTCCACGTTTATGGATTCTTTCCACTTAAGCCAATCTGATCTTTTCATGCATTCATATATTGACGTGGGTACATGATCCTCATTGTCCATTAGTTCAAGTGCTACTTGATATGCAAATATATCACTGATGTCGACATCTTTTCTATTCCATTTCTTTCCAGACATTATATAGTTTATAGAGATCTCATTGTTCTCCGGACCGTCAGTACCATAATGCAAGGCGTCTCGAGCATCACTGGGCGGTACAGTCGGACCATCGACCATGGTTTTGCTGTCTGGACCATCGATCGTGGTCGGTCGGGTCGGTTCATCGACCGCGTCTGAGGACGTCTGGTCGGGTTCGACCGGGCCTCGGGTAAGGTCGGCTATGTCTGGGGTTCCATTCTCGGTTGCACCTTTCTTTTTCCGAGGTTGTTTATCTTTGGAAACAATAGGTCTACAATGTTTGAGACGTGCCATAGACTCAGTAGCAACTTGATTGTGTCCCATTTGGACATCTAATTTTATTGGTTCATTAACAGCTGGTATATGTAACTTAGTCACTCTGTTTGGGTCAGCAAATGATTCTGGCAATTGATTAGCTAGCTTTTGTAAATGAATTATTTTCTGGACCTCAAGATCGCACACTTGAGTCTGGGGATCTTGCCATGTTATGGATATTTGATTCCATGAAATTTCTTTCATTTCCTTTACCAGCTTTTGATCTCCCCCTAATGTTGGAAGTTCAGATTCATTAAAATGACAATCCGCATACCTGGCCTTAAATAAATCACCCCTAGTTGGCTCAAGGTATTTTATAATTGTGGGAGAATCAAATCCAACATATATCCCCATCCTCCTTTGAGGTCCCATCTTTGTTCTCTGTGGTGGAGCAATTGGAACATAAAAAGAACAGCCAAATGTTTTAAGATGCGAAATGATCTATGAGGTTCCGACATATATGTTTTGTATGATGCCTTCAAATCCATTATCAGCTTCTTCGACATGTTACTATCCGCTGTTTGGAAACTGAGGTTTCTTCCTTGGTGGTGTTATGATTCTTTTATCTTGGCTATGGGTCTAATACACAGTTTTTATTGCATCTTTCCTATCTATATTTCTAAATTTTTCTAATATTAGAGAAAATTACATCTAAAGACACATTTCAACATATCAATTACACTTGAAGACACATTGAACATTAGACACATTTTTCATTTGTAAAAAGACTTTGCTATCTTTATACCAAACAATCTCTATTTTTTTACTTGAAACCAAATTAAAGAAAATAAGAAAAATAAAAACGTTAATATGAAAGTATAGCAATCTATCTTCTTTTCCGTTTCTCAATTTCAGATTGAGTAAAGGTCAAAAAGATATTAAATCAGATGAAAAATCTACCATCCTTTGTCTCCATCATGACGCAGACTCCTCCTCCATTGTAGGATACGTCTCTCACCGAAAATTATTGTCGTGGCTTCGTGTCTTTCGAATTACATGGTGTACGTGAGAAGCAACGACGGTGAGGGAGTGGAACTTAAAATAGATGAGGAGATCTTACGAAGCGGAGTAGGAGACAGTGGAAGAGGTGAAGTGGATCAAATTTGGTTGGATGGTGATTTGTATGGTGGTCGATGGCAGTACGGATTGTGTGGAGCTGACAGAGGAGATGGTCAGGAACATAAGGGACAAAGGACAGTGAGGATTTAAAGGTGGATTTGGAAGAAGTTGTTGGTGGAGGAGGGGTGGTAGAAGGAGAGGATGTTATGACTACTAACAGAACTAGATTCAAGCTCATCGTGAAATCTGCTATTTCTATAGCTCCCTCGAGAGTTTCTTCTCTTAGCTCTTGAATCCAAGTTCTTGAATTTCTCAACAAATATTTTTTTTGTAAGATAGATTTGACTGCATTTTCTGTGAATGTAGATACAATTTTTTTTTTCCGTTAGAGATATTATGTCAACAAAGTTCTTGAATCTTCTTGAGTTAATTCAGAAGCCATGGTTTCTCTGTTGGAGAAAGACAATAGATTTGAGTATACTTTTTTGTGGATATGGATACAATTTTTATGGACACAATTTATATTTATTTTGTCTATTTATATGTTGTAGATTGTTTTAATTGTTTTAATTGTTTTAATTCATGAGACTTTTTTAAATGTGGAAAATAACAAAAATGCAGATGTGTATAAGTGATATGTTAAAAACATTTTTGTTCACAACTTCTTCTGTCCACGACTCGTGTGTCCACAATTTTTTTTTTATTAAATACATTTGAATAAATTTTCACCACTGTTGAATCAACTATTTCTTTTAAAATCTTGTGGCATGTAATAAGCTCATTTATCCATAAACCCACCATCAATAATACCCTAACTTAACTAAATGTAAACTAGTTAACTAAACTTATTACTTGTTTGGCTTACAAAGGTCAAAAGCGTCTAATGTCTCGAAAAAAGGAAAGTTGTCCCACATGCACAATGTGTCTCTACGTGCAAAAAAAAGACAAAAATGTCTTAAACCGTAACTCACTCTAATTTTTTTGCGTCTTGTCAATTTGTTGAAAAGATTTCGAACTTTGCTGACTTTTTGGTTCTCGAAGGATTATAGTCTTTGCTGATTTATTTATAAAAATTTAAATTTATTAGTATCAATATAATTCATTAGCTGACAGAAAACCTTTAAATCAGACGGTTTCTTATTTTATTTAATTATTATAACAGGACTTAACATAAAATAGAGAAAATAAAAGTTGACAAAATCTGATACTTAAATGAATATAAAAATTATTATAATATAATATTATTAAATAAATAAGAGTTAGAACAAAAAAAATTCAACATAAAAAATATTCTTTAATTAAATGAAACTAAAAATAAATAATTTTGTCTCAAAGAAAAATAATAAATTATTTAAATGCAAGGTTAAACATTGATATAATATTAATATAATAAAATAACTTATATATATTATCAATTATATCATATATTTCTATATAACTATACTATAATATATTACTATATTTTTACTGATCAATATTTTTAGCTTATTTTATTTGATTGCTTTATAACTAAACTATATCCATATATTGCGGTTTTGAAAAATTAATATACATACAGTCTATCTGATATTACCAAATTCAAGTAATTTACGCTATTTTATTTGGTTTAGTTTTACCAAATTTCATATCTTTTGCTAAAGCATATTGGCTGTCAGGCCTAACTAGTCCATTGCATTGTCTAAGGTCAAGAAAATATGTAGGGTTTGAAAGTCGTTTTTTGTTAAAAATTATTCTAGTTTAGCTTCTGTACGACCTCCTAGATATGTTCAAGAACTGTGCTCAACGACACAAACCTTTCTCTCCTTAACCAACATCCTCATCTTTTGACTTCTCTTCAGCAACATGCAAGCAAATATCATAAAGAACACTGTAACACCCCTATCGCCAAAGCCCAATAATCTTTGTTTTTAGAAGGGAAAGTACGCTAGGTCCACGCCCTATTAGGGTTAAACCTAGAGTTTCCCCTCTTTTTCTTATAGATAGAAGCCTCCCAACTCCATTTTCTCCTATTCACAAATTCAGAGCGAAACCATGTAGAATTCCAAAGATATTTTAAAATGTTTGGCGTAAAATTTTATCTCTCTCTCTCTCTCTCTCAGCCGCCGCAATTCAGCACAGTGATAATCTGTCGGTCGTCATCCTCCCCTCCACTGAGGTTGAGCTTGGTTGTCCCTTATTGTTGTTGTGTGTTCCCTTGTTCCCTGTCTCCAGATCTACTTCCAGGTAAGGTGTTTTGAACTCAATTTCTCTCATGATATTTTATTTTGTTTGATGTAAGAATTAGGATTGGCTAATGTTGTTTGATGTTAGGTTACTAGAACATAATGGATGCTAGGTTGATAGATGTATGATTCATGTTGCATTAAAACACTCATCCTATTGATTGCCTTGTGTTGATACGAGAGATTGATTGTCATAATGTTTGTTTGATTGCTTTGAATTCTTGAGATGATTGTAATGTATGAGCTAGGTTGTTTGAAGAATTGAACAAATAGGTTATTAGATGAATGGATTAAACTCGATAGATGAATGTTAAGTACGTATGTACTGAATGCAAGCTGAATTATGTTTGACGCCGATATCAGGTGGCATCTAAACTACCATGAATGTGTTGGAAAGAACTGAATATGAATGAGGTGTATATCACTGAGAAATGGTGGCATCTTTAAGATAAGAAACGTGAGGTGAATGATCTCGGAGAAAAAGGTGATGGTAAGATCGAGTCATGTCCAATATTGGTGTAAGTGACATAGGTACCACATGGTCAACAAGGTCGAAGAATTAGAGCCAACGGGCCACAAGGAGATGGTGGTAGATACATTTCCACATGGGAACTATGTCCTAGAGATATAGGTTGCTTGGTGTCAATTTTATGTGTGGTAATGACTGAATTCCTTACGTGTTTGATTTTGATTGTTTAATTGTCAATGGCTAATTCTCGTTCTGCATTGACTAGTATAGAGGCTCATGTGGTAACACTAATTTAAAACTGCTTCATTGAATAGCCTATTTACTCATGCCCTCCCTTTCCATTCTCCGTTTGTGCATGACTATAAGTAGAAGTGGTGGTGATGTTTTGGTGGTGGACTTAAACAGTAAAAAACACATTTGGGTTCTTGGGACAATTGGAAAGATACGGTGGCTTGCCCCCGCCCCACCCCACTCAGTTGTCAAGTTTTTTGTCGAGGGACGCAAGTTTTACAAACACAATAGTTTATCTCAAGAACCTCTGCTAATGCCTCTAAGCTAGTGATCCAAATTTTTAAACAGTTCATGCGGCCACTTAGATTTGATCCCCAAGCACTAGCCATGGTTTTACTTCTTTTGGAAGGTTCTTGATCGCCAACCATTGATTTAAGGGCCATGAGACATTTGATCCCCAAGACGACCTCACACCCGCTATAGACAACCTCGGTCCATCGACGACAAGATCATTCCTCTCCTCAATCGACCTTTCTCCCACAAAATATTGTATGGATCCATCAGACCAGCCATAGAAAACCTAGGGCCTGCAAAAGATGAGCTCAGACTAATCGCACTCACCATAGATGACGTCGGGCATTCATCAACAAAAAGAAGCCTTTTCCAACCAATCTCGATACATCTCCCATAACGCCACTAAGATCATTGGCAATCAGAGATTCGACGACCTAATGACACACAAGAACCGATGAGCTCGGAGCAATGCCACTTCCAGAATCCGCGACGAACTCCACCAGCGACTAACTCGGTCTTGATAGCAACATATCTTCTTGTCCAGCAGAAACCTTGTCGCCGCTTAGATCAACATCACATCCCTCCATCTAGGCTCACTACGAGCTCGTTTCCACAACACATTTGCCATCAACGCAAGCTTCCACTCCTTATCCATTTTGTTCGAAGACGGCCTCACTGTTAACAAACTCTACCCCCAATGACCTTGTCTCCGCTCTCGAAGAGCTTGGCCCCCGATGACCTCCACTTTGGACGAGCTTGACCCTCAAAAATATCAACCCTCGATGACTCTAGACAAAATCCTCCCCCAATTACGACGAAATTGTCCCCTCTTCATCAGAAACTATGCGGTCGTCCCCTCTCCATCAGAAACGACGCGGTCGTCTCCTAAACAACGCGGGCATAACTTTAGATCTAACCGTCCGATGGACCTCAAACTGGTGGCATTGGAAAGCTAACTCAAAGCTATATCTTCTTTAAAACTATCAGCTCAATCGCACCGTGGTAAGGTCTCCATCCATAGATAAACATCTGACGCATCTGCACAGTTCTGCATCTCTAAAAGCTTCATAATTACCAAAGTTATCTAGAACGTACCTGAACCTGGAAATTCTCTAAAACATACTCCAAACACATATAATAGACTCTAAATAGGGATGATATCATGGAACAATAGTGGTAAATATCAGGTCCTATCAAGTTTCTTACACCATTAGGGACCTAAACCCTCAAGGGAAATCAAAGACTATCACGAGCATGCTTCGTCACCGAGCATAAGCTAAGGAAGTCTTCAAGAACATGCTTGATAACTAATTAAGGTGACTAGCAAGTCATAGAAGATGAACACGCATGTGAACTCATCATATAATTCAAAATTGATTGACGAGACCCGACACAGTGCGTCGGAATCTGAGCAGACCTTAAAGAAGATTTCAAAGATCAACTTATCAGCTTCCTTCAATCCAATGCTTCAACCTTCGCTTGAACAATTGAGTACATGCCAGGATTGACCAATCTGTCGTGTGCATGTAGATCTGATCTACAACCAATCAAGCAAAATAGACGCAAACTTGGCCCAAAATGCGCCAAAGCTGTAAACGACAAAGTTGAACGCCTGACAAATGCATGATCCATCACAGAGTTCAGGTACCCAAAATGGCTCGCTAACCCGATCTATCGTAAAAAAGAAGAATGAAAAATGACAGGTGTACATCGACTTTACCAACCTCAACAAGGCATGTCCGATAGACAGTTTTCAACAGATTCATTTCACACATCAACGGAAAAATGTCTTCCATTTTATCAACTTTTGCGAAACACCAAACATTTCGAGTGGGACGCATGGTGAGAAGATGCGTTCCAACAGCTGAAGGAATACTACTCCACCAATTTTGGCAATACCAGAAGGAGAGATCTTTTACCTATACATATATGTCTCTGCCTCCACAATTAGCAGCGTCCTAGTTTGCGAAGACCGTGAGAGCAGCTCCCGATATTCTACACGAACAAAAATTTTGATGACGCTGAGACACATTATTCTCCTCTTGAGAACATCGCCCTTGCTTTGGTGGTCGCAGCTCGCAAGCTCAGACCATATTTCAATCTCACACCATTTACATGTTGACTAGTCATCCACATTGGTTAAATACTCCACAGTCCAAGTCAATGAGGATAAATGGCCAAATGGGCAGTCGAGCGGAGCGAATATGACATCTAGTTCAAAATTCAAAGAAATGCAAGATCTCAGGTGTTGGCAGACTTTATGATCGAGCTGCCTCGGTTTCAAGATAAATACGACCTTAATATGAATAACTGGTGCCTTTACGTCGATGGCTCATACTCGCGATATGGATCATGAGTCGGCATACAGCCTATATCTCCCACCAGTGAAATCATCGCTTTTTCAGCCTCTAGAAACGAAGCAGAGTATTAAGCTCTTATCACCGGCCTTCGTCTCGTTAAAGCAGTTGGAGTAAACAAGATTGATACTTTCTGCGACTCGAAGCTCATCTCCAACCAGTTTAGCGGAGAGTACGAAACAAGAAACGACTGAATGAACGTTTACTTACAAGTAGTCCAGAAACTCTCACAAGAGTTCGTCAAATTTACTCTCACCAAGATACCACGAGACGAGAATTCCTCTGCCGATGCCCTTGCTGCTCTAGCATCGACCTCCAACCCATTGCTCAAAACAATGATCCCAGTATAGAGTATTGGTAAACCAATCATAGAGTTAGCAGTGGGAGATCACGTCATAGGTGAACTCGATTGAGATATGGACGGAGCCGATGAAGTAAACGAACGCATCCCAAGAAGAAATTACAGATCTAATCGATTGGCATGACGAAATCAAACTTTACATCTCTGACGGGATGATTGCTGGGCAGCTTGTCGTTTGAAAGCTCGATGTGCATACTACATCTTACATGACGGCAACCTTTTTAGATGGACTCGACCAAAGAATCTCTTCGATGCATACACGGTCAAGAAGTCAGATTTGTGCTTGAGGAAACACACGAGGGCACAGTCGGAAACCATTCAGAAGGATGAACATTAACTTTCAAAATCAAACGACACAGACACTTCTGGCAGACAATGGTTGCAGATTGCGAAACCTTTTCTGCCAAGTGCGATAAGTGCCATCGCCACTCCCTAATGATTCATCTTCCAACAGATTTTCTCACGGCCACCACAGCGCAATATCTTTACATGAGGAGTGCAATGAACATTGTTGGTCCTAAGGCACAATCCAAGCAGAAGCGCTATCTCCTTATTATGACTGACGACTTTACTAAATGGGTCGAAGCTGAGTCATACGCAACCTTACGCGCCCCCGACATCCATAAATTGTTTTTGGAAGAACGTCATATGTCGCCACGGACTCCCATATGAGATCGTCAGTGACAACGACTCCCAATTCATTTATGAAATTTTTGAGAACTTCTATTAACTTCAAGGGAATGGGAAAGTTGAGGCAACAAGCAAAATGATAGATGGAATCAAAAATCGCCTAAAGGAAAAGAGGGGAGTATGGGCCGATGAACTCGACGGCGTTCTCTGGTGAAACCATACGACACCACGACGATCAATAAACATGACTCCTTTCTACCTATCCCACGGAAGGGAGGCCATGTCACCCTCCGAAGTCAGCATCCTAAGCCTTTGCCAGCTAACACTCACCGAGGACGAAGAGCTCAACAAATCGATGATCATCGACCACCTAGACCAAGTTGAAGAAAAGAGAGACCAATTTCTCCTCCACATTCAAAACTACCAGCAGTTGGCCGCCCAATAGTACAACAAGAAAGTCAAGGAAAAGTTCTTTAAGAGGAGGGCGACCTCGTCCTTCACAAATTTTTCGAGAACACTCGCGAATGGAAGGCATGCAAGCTCGGTGCAAACTAGGAAGAACCATAATTGATTTCAAAAGTTGGCAAACCAGGTGTCTTTAAGCTCACCGAGATGAGCGGAGAGAATGTCCCGAGATCATGGAACTCCATAAATCTTAAGCGATACTACTACTAAGGAAGACAAAGGAAGCAAGAATAATGGTGCACTCATTTTATACCAAAAACAACACCCCAGGAGGATCCACCCCTTTAATTTTAGCATTTAATTTTCTCGTAAAGGTAAACTACGATCGGCTTGATCCCCGCCTATCGAGTACGTGGGCAACCTCTCACGAGGCTCGGCTAGTTTTATATAAAAAAATATCAATATTTGTCAACAAAAATATCAGAATGCGACCATCGTATGCAAGAAATTATCACAAACCAATCATATGTAACAATTCATAAGACCTTTAAAAAATTACAGAATCGAACCCCATAAAATGTTGCAGCTCCACGCTCACACCTTGAAAAACAACACAATTTTGGCAAACAAAATAGGGGACCAGTTCTCAAAGTGCTGCAGCTCCGCGCTCACGCTTGTAACATTTCGTAACAAAAATATGGGATTAGTTCTCAGTGCTGCAGATCCGCGCTTACACTCCAATTTTTTTTTGCAAACGAGATACATGACCAGTTCTCAAGTTTTGCAGCTCCGCGCTAACACTTGTAACATTTCACAATAAAAAAATGAGCTTAGTTCTCGGTGCTGCAGCGCGCACTCACACTTAAAAAAATTCAAACAAAATGCCGAACCAGTTCTCAAAGTGTTGCAGCTATAAACTCACACTTGCAACATTTTGCAAAAATACACACAGATCTGCAATGACCAATATTCAACAACAACACCAAAGAAGCATAAAAGACGTACGAAAAGATTATGCAATAAAAAGGTTCAACATAATCCAAAAGAACCAACATAGGCCATCATAGCAACAAGAACAACAAGGAAACCAACAAAAAACTCCAAAAACGGAAAAGATAACAAGTCCTACAATGTCAACAGCGATAAAATAAAGATAACAACAGACCATGCAGAGCATCAACGATAATCAAAGATCAAACTACAAACGCGAAGGAGCGCAACCCTCATGCCTAGCGACCGTACATGTCGTACAAACGACGACCACCTGCATCCTCACGACGACCAGCGTCCTCCTTATCCCTTTCCAAAGCTTCTTTCTTGAACCTCGCTGTAAGAGACGGATGAAACGGGAGAAGAGGGTTAAAATCAAAGTAAGAACGGCCATATCTTCATCTTCAAATTGGACTAGAACAATCAATTTTTCCGCCTTCATCCTTGCAGTCAAATCTCCCTCAAGATGCATAATCTTACTCTCATGAATTATTATCCCTTCTCTCCTCCAAACCTTGACAGCATTAAGCATCCATGTGACCTTATCCACCCCATACATGGCCTAACGAACAACCTTCTGATCTTCCACATACCTCCGAATCTTCTCAAAACAAGATTTACAAGTAGTAAGTACATCATCATGCCTCGCTACCACCCTATCATATCTCATGTTCAGTGTTTCCTATGCCTTTTGATAGCGATCTGCCTCCATCTCCTGACATTTCTTCATTCGCTCAGCATCCAAGAACATCTTCGTCATAAGTTTTTTTCACCTCTTCCTGCACAGCCAAAGACATCTTTCTTTCAACCTCGTATTTCTTACGCCAAGTCGTAACTTCCCCAGAACGATCAGTCACATCCTTAACAACAGAAAACTTGGCATTCACCTTTTCAAGCTCCGCATTGACGACTCCAAGCTCCTCATTGACGAATCCAAGCTCCTCATCTTGATTGTCCATCAACCGGTTCATATACTTTGCTGCCAGCACAAATCGTACATAAAAATTACTCATCTTTCCTAACATAAAAAAAAAAAGAATACGAACAAAGATTCGTACAATGTCCGTATGACGAGTAAACTCCTGGTACCACTAAGAACGTTTAGAATCGTCAAAAAGATAACCCCATCAACACCAGGCGATCTAAACAACTTGAAATGACCTCCACATTCCGTTGCCATAACATCAAATGCATACTCAAAAGGCTAAATGATAATCTTCTCCACAACATGAGACGTCTCAACCGCTAAATACATTTCAACCTCAGAAAGATTCAGCCCGAGAACCATTAGCAGACCGCTTTTAGGATCACCGCCCTTACTTGTCGAGGCAGCCCGAGAACCATCAACTTTCTTAGCACCAGAAACAACAACCATTTCTCAGAAGAATCACGTTCCCCTCGATCAACAGACGGTGCAGAAGGATCAGCGACATTAGCAAGACCCACAATAACTCCAAGAGCATGTGCCGAAGACGCTGCACATGTGGCATTCTGACCCGACTAAGCAGCAGCTGTGCTAATACTCCCTCCAGCAAAGCACTCAACCAAACTTGGAATCTCACTAAAATCCATCTTCTTCCTACGAATTTTACAAGAAGTTGCAAAAACAAAAACTAATAAAAATTCAAGCCAAAACAAGAGCAACAAACAAAAAGGGAAAGAGAGTATCAAACATAATCTATGAACGGGAGACAACGCCAAACCTATGACCTATTCACCAAAGACTATCTCGAGCCTGGATTGTCTTGAAATGCTCCACACACTCATCTTCGCCAGGCGTAAGAGGGATACCAACCAAATGACAACCTACACAAAAACAAAAAAAAAACAAAAAAAAAATATCTCAATAGCAACCACAAAGAAAATCAAAGTACCATTGGAAGGATTCCAACTACTCCTAAAAGGTTCATTAATATAGGAAACATCAGAAACCGACGAGCAAGCAATTCAAACATAAAAAAAAAACTTCCTAATCCATTCATTATTGTTTCTCTTCCTCTCCTCGAAAACACCATGCCTAGCCCTCATAAACACATAAAAGCCCCATCTGTTTTGTCCAACCGAGTAATACGCGCGATAACTTCAAAAAGATAAAACACTCATATGCACGCCATTTTTCGCAGTAGTAAAAAGAGCATCTACCATATTCCGAATCGACGCATGAGTTAGCTAAGAAAGAGCAATAAGACACTCATCACAATACGCCAACAACAACCTTGGGAGAGGAAACCAAAAATGATACTCGTGAACCAGAAGTCATAGATGTAATGCTCGTTTGGCAACAATTGGGCAAAATACACTTAATTCCTCCTCCTCCTCCTCCTCTCCTCCTCCTCCTCCTCCTCCTCCTCCTCCTCCTCCTCCTCCTCCTCCTCCTCCTCCTCCTCCTCCTCCTCCTCCTCCTCCTCCTCCTCCTCCTCCTCCTTAATCGTCACCATAAATGTCATCGTACTTGCTACATCTCCCGTAACGCCACTAAGATCATTGGAAATCGAAGATTCGACGACCTCAATACACTCAAGAGCCAACGAGCTCAGAGCAATGCCATTGCCAGCAGCCACGACGATCTCCACCAGCGAGCTCATGGCCCCGATAGCAACATCTCTGCTTGTCCAGCAACAACCTCGCCGCCATCTAGCTTGTCATCAAAAAGAAACCTTGCCTATGTTCCTTTAGAACAAGCTCAACATCACATCTCTCCATCTCAGCTTGGGACAAACTCGTTTCCACAACATGTTTGCCATCAACGCAAGCTTTCACTCATGCTCCAGACGACCTCGCCGTTAACAAACTCTACCCAAATGACCTCGTCTCCGCTCTCTACGAGATTGGCCCTCAACGTGCTCAACCCTTAATGACTCTCAAAAAATCCCTCCCCCAATTGCGACGACCTCGTTCCCTCTCCATCAACAACGACGACCTCTGCCACACCATCCCGGCCGTAAGCAAGCATCGGCTCATTTTTCAGCTCACCCTAACAGTTTTCTTTTTATCTTAGATGTTTAAGAGAGGAAAGAAAAGCGACCACACAAAAAAAAAGGATGAAATAAGAGAGATAAAAAGGAAAAATAAATTACCTTTTACCAAAATAAAAAAAGAAGTAAGTTTTGTCATGTTTCCCGATAGCACCATAACCATACTTGATTTTTAACACAAAAGATTCTGGAAGAATTTTTAAGACTAGCAACTTAGTGAACTAGGAGGTGCTATTGTTGGAGATGAGCTTAACACAGGCCAACTAAGAACTAAGCCAAAAAATTAGGCTTGGACCATTAATCAACAGTGGTGACCACACTAAAAAAAAACTTACTTTAATATAAATAAAGAACGTCATACTCATTGATGAGATAGTTGGAAATATACATATAAAGGAGAGTATTGTTTTTTCAATAACCACAGAAGTCTTAGACGACAAGCTTGCTCTAGAGGACCTGAGATCGAAAAAAATAACCTAAGACCACAAATAGAGAGATACTTGTTTAGACGATCTTTATAGAGAAGCATCTCTAATTCTTACCGAACTTATTTATTCTTGATTATTAATACAAAATTCTCCTGTCTCTTTACATTTTTTATAACTTTATGTCTTAGTTGTGGCTAAGCTTCTCCGAGTAGCAATTCCATGTGCCCATTTAAAAGTCTTTTGAAACAGAGCATGTGTCAAACCAAACATATTAAGAGCCTCGTCATACCTTTGGTTGTGTACAAGAGTACAAACACACATGTTTTGTCTTTGTCTTCTGGTCACACGTAGTATAGCTTTGGTTTTGACCAATAAGAAACACACACAACGAGCACTATACATTTTACTAGTTACAACCATACTTTTCTTGTCTTTTGGTTACATATAGTATACACACGCAAATGGTTTTCTATTTATCTTAAAACCAATACAAAACCAGAGAGAGAGAGGAAAAAGAATCTCGTAGAGTTAAAAATAACACTAGTGACCTCGAGTCACGGTTTGTCTCGGTTGAAATGAAGACAGATGTTCCCGGCGATAATGGCTTTGTTGGTGACCTATGGTTGAGGAAGCTCTAGTGGTCCTTCGTTCCAATGGTTTCTCATTGGCAGCTAGCACTATGAGTTCGAGAGATTCCACCACTTCTCTCATGGATGGACGGTTCTTTTGTTCTGGTTCAAGGCATTTGAGAGCTAGTTGAGCGACTCGGAAAGCAGATTTGAAAGGGTACTTTCCTTCTAGACGAGGGTCCATTATGCTCTTCAGCTTTCTTCTTTCAGACAGGTGAGGTTTGATCCAGTCAGTTAGATTGTGTTGCCCGGTAGGACGGAGAGGATCAAGTGCGCGTAAACCAGTCAAGATCTCAGCTAAAACGACGCCAAACCCGTAGTTATCACTCTTTACATACAAGTGACCTGTCAAGAACCAACCAACATGTTCACAGTTTGTCCTCCAAAACCCAAAAAAAAGAAGATAAAAGACATTGTGTTGTTAGTACCTGTAGCAACATACTCTGGAGCTGCATAACCTTGTGTACCCATAACCCGTGTTGTGATGTGAGATTGACTTGCGGAAGGACCTAACTTTGCCAATCCAAAATCTGATAGCTTTGCGTTATATGACTGCAACAAGAGCAAACAAGTTAAAACTCACTCCACGCTTGATGAGTTGCTACATCAAAATCCACAAGCCTACACTTACCCCATCAAGTAGAATGTTTGAAGCTTTAAAGTCTCTATAGATTACTTGCTTCTCTGAAGCGTGCAGAAACGCTAAGCCTTTAGCTGCTCCTATTGCGATCTTAAGCCGTATCTCCCATGAGAGTGGCTGAACAACAGAACCCTCTAAGAGGAATGAATAGAAGCATTGAGTCATCCAACCACAACATCTAAAATGACTCAAAGTGAAAAGATTGTTCTTACTTCTGAAGAGATGATTCTCTAAGCTTCCTTTCTGCATATACTCATACACTAGAAGCAAGTCGTCACCTTCCAAGCAGTACCCCAACAGCTTCACGAGGTTGGGATGAGAAATCCTACCAAGAAAATTCACCTCACACTACAAAGAAACAATCCATCCAGTAAACAAACAAAACTACTACTCATTGCATTTCATTTTGATAAGCTGGACTTCGTTACTCACTTGCCATTCCTCAAATCCTTGGAAGCTTTCAGAGTTAAGTTTCTTGACAGCAATGACAGTACCAGTGGTGTGACTCCCAGGCCCTTTCTCTTCAAGCCAGCCTTTGAAGACTTTCCCAAACCCTCCTTCTCCAAGAACATTCTCAGACTTGAAATTCCTCGTTGAAGCTCTAAGTTCTGCGAGGCTGAATATCCTCAAGTTCGGACTGGGAAGTATCTGACCTTCAGGGTAAGCATCTTCACCACTTGCCACAGAGAATAATCCACTATTGCTAGATATGGTACTTCTTGATGTTCCCGTAGTCGTTGACTTAAATGGACCTGTTGCAATTTGAACAGGACAACAGAAAGGACGAAACTTTCTGTAAAAACCCATATTGGAAAACAAGAAAAGAAAGGTTCCATCGTTTAACCAAGGCTTAACCATACAAGGGATGATGTAATAAGAAAGGAGTAACCTTTACTTTATGCAAACTAACACTGGTTTTGCAGATGAAACGCAACGTATAACACAAGTTGAAGTGAATGAATAATGAATAAGATTACTCCAAAGATTAAAGCAGAGAAAAGAACCTGAACTGATGTTACCAGTAGAGGTAGGTGTTGTTGAAGGAGATTTAGATGGAGAAGACCAGCAAAGCCCCATACCGACAAACAAGATTAAAAGCAAAATACTTTCTACAAGTATTTGTATATACAATCATGAAAGTCAAAGAGAAAGAAAAAAATGGCGTGTGAATCTAAAACAGAGTGCTTAACAAGAAAAGTCAGAACAGGGATTGATATGTGTGAATGAGTTGACAAAAAGAATAAAAGATAACTTTATCTTTCTCCAACTCGACGAAATTTCTTCTTTTCTCTTCTCTCTTCTCTCTTCTCTCTTCTCTCTTCTCTGACTAAATTGTATGGAGAAGAAGAGAAGCACAATTAAATGGTTCCGGTGTTACCATGCCAATGAGAGAGGGAAGAGAAGACTGAGTCTTAAAGAGAACTGTTGTGGTGCAAGGTTTTGAGGAAGACAGAGGTGAAAAGAATGTTTAGTTTAAGGTCAAGTCAACTCAAAATAAATATAAAATGTTTCCTTGGCCAATCAATTAATTACCCAACAATTATCCTAATTTTCTTCATTTCAAACTTTATTTTAAGTCACGCAATTTCAAACTAGTGATTATTTTAGTTGAAAAATTTATTAATTTTTTGTTAGTTTATGATAGAAATGACAATTATATTTGCTTAGCTCATTTTGTACTTGATAAATATTTTATATATATTAAATAGAATAACCGGTAAAAAAATATAATTATACAAAATATTTACTTATTAATTTTAAGTTGGTTTAATTAAATTGACTATAACTTAAATATTTATTAAAAAGAAGTTAAATTTTGTTAATTATAATTTATTTTAAATCGTCATTTTTAAGCACATATATTTAGGATATTTGTGACATACCGATCTAAAAATAACTATTACTATGTTTTAAAAATATTTTGCAATATTAGTAATAAATGTATATTTACTAAATACTTTAAAAAAATATTAATCGATATAAAATAAAAAAATTATGGTTTTTATTTTAAATTGAGAATTATAATTTATTTGATCATTTTAAATATCTAAATGATATCTGTAAAAACACACACACATATATATATATATATATATATATATATATATAATAGGTACAAAATTATTTAATTATTTAGATATTTAGAATGTTTAAATTTTTTAAATATATATATATATATATATATATATATATATATATATATATATATATATATATATATATATATTTTGAAAGATGTAATAAAAGATTATGTTAGATTATAATCTTAGAAGTTTTATATATATATATATATATTGTAGTTATTAAAATATAATAATATGTTAAAAATGTTAAACATGAAATATATGGAAATATTACATAAATATCATGGGTCTATTTTTAATGAATGTAAACAATTTCTCAGCAATAAATGTATGTTTTAATAGTATAGATCTGCTTAAAATAGTTACTAGGTCCATCGGTTTACCAAATTAAAACTGGACATAAGAAAATGATTATAATTACAGGAAACATATATCACCACATGACTATACTATTAATTAGTTCAAAGATCATCCAGATTACTACTAGATATTTGGTTAATTTTTTTTGGATGTATTTAACGATTGAAATAGGTCTGAATATTCGCGTGTATTCGGATTTTAGTCCGAATATCCTGACTCTGAATATCCAGATTCGAATAACAACTTTACAAATCCGAAAATGCATATCTGAATCCGTATATCCTAAAATACCCTAGATATTCGATCCACCCTAAACCTAACTGTGTATATGTATTATATGGTGATTAAAATTTATAAATTACATAAGTTATTATTAGATATATTTCGTACAAATGAATACTACATTGTATTTGTTTGAATATATAACCATTTATAATAAATATTAGTATGTATTTTAGTCACTAAATTGTTATGGAAAATTACATGATTTTGTTATTGTAAATGAATATGTTCATATTATATCAGAAATTATTAACATTATTATCTTTTTTTATAGTTTAAATATAGTTGGGTAGCTTATATGAATATGAATAAAATATTAAACTAATTTAATGCTATATATATATATATAATTATGTTTTTATTATAAAAATTTGGAAAACACATATACAATTTTAAAAAAAGTTTTCAATTCGAGTGACAAAGGTTGTTAATAGGCTTTGTCCAACTTTTTTTGTTAAGAACTAATGTTTAGATGTTTGAATGCAGAGATAATATCAGTGACATTCCTTGTAAATATTAAATAAAAGAAATAATTATTTCCTATTTGTACTTCTGTTTTAATAGATTAGACGTGGCGAATAAGTAAGCTAATTTCAATGTCTAATGTATTATTAAAGTTATTTTTATCGTTTAAAGTGTTAACTATTAAGCTCGAAAGTTTAAAGTGCAAACTTTTACGGACTTGATCATTTAAAACGCAATTATCCCCCAAAGTAAAAAAGGTTTGGGTCAAATATCAATATTTGAATTATTTGGGGCCCATATATGATTTAGTGCTAAATACGACGTTGTGTTGTTGCAATTACATCATTAGGTTATTGTAGTGCCGCCTCTCTCCTAAACCCTTCTTCGTCTCCCGTCTCCCGTCTCCCGTCTCCGTAGAGCGAGCTCAACAATGGCGTCAATCCTCTCAAAGAAGCAGAAGAAGAAAGAAAACTACACCTTGAAAGAGCTCAAGTCATTAGGCTGCGACCTACTCTCTTCTCGAGCTCACACCAATAACCTTCCTCTCCTTCTCTCCTTCATCTCGCCGGAATCTCCGCCGCAGTTCTTGGTGGAAGCCCTCCTCTCCCTCCAGGCCTTCTTCACACCTCTTCTCTCTCAGCTTCCTTCCTCTTCTTCACACCCTTCTTCAACGAAACGTCCTCGTTCTGAAGAAGACGACGATGATTCGTCAAAGACTGAAGTCCATGATGACGACCCTGAAGTTATCTTCAAAGCGTGGCTAAGATCGAAGTTTGACGAGTTCGTGAAGCTTCTTCTCGATGTTCTTGTCTCTGAACTGTCCGAAGATACTTTAAGGGTAACTCTGTGACTCTGTTACTGTGAAACGTCGTCGTTCTGTAGCCTTAACTATGAATTGGTTTATTGTTAGGATATTGTTTTGGGCACATTAATGGAGTTTGTAAAGCTTCTGAATGCTGGAAGATTTCACTCTTCCATCTACCATAGAATACTTAATGCTATTGTAAGTTTCGTTCAGACATAATGTAAAAGTCTGTTCTTTGGCTCATTATCTGCAGTGCTGTAATGCTTTTAGTATTGTCTCTACAGATTCATTCTGCAGTTGATGTTGATATATTCTTGGATATACTTAACTCAAAGTACTTCAAGTACATTGATGTCCGGTATGTTGTTGATAACACCCTTTGTTTTATTATATGTATTCATCTTGTTCTTTCTTCTGGGTTAGCATGTTGTTGTTTGCTCATTTGTGATTGACTCTGAATATTGCTTTTTTTGCTACAGCTATTTTACATACATCAGCATGGAAAAGTTTGTGAAAACTCTTGAAGCTTCATCCGTTTCTGGTGCGCTTATTCTTTCTTCCTTTCTTGGCTTCTCTTTGTTTTGTGTGCGTATGTGTAAATGATGTTGTTTTGGCCGTTTGTAGCTGATAGAACCGAAACTAGTGAGACTGAGAATGAATCGAGAGCCAGGTTAGTATCAATGTCTTCCATGCTGTTTGAATGTAAATTTTATCCTGTTTTTCTGCTATTGTGTTATTGATGATCTGATTTTGTTTTAAATGTAGCCTGGAACTCTCTATTCGCAAGATCTATCAAGTCTTATCTCGAATTCCACCACCTCACAAACAAGCTGAAAAGTCTGACCATGAGATGTGGAGTGGTTCAGGTGACTCTTTAACTTTACTATTTGTTTAAAGGAATTTCTGAGAGGATGCCATCTGTGTTTATATTTGCTAATAAGGGTTATCGGTAATATCAGATGAAAGTAGTAGTGAGAAACCGAAAGATAAAAAGAAAAAGAACAAGGATCAAGACAGCAATGTGAGTTTTCATTTGCAAGTTTGCTAAAACAATGTGAGTTATTGTTTATTTTGCTTCTTAATTTTATTCTGTCAAAAACTGTAGCTTCTTTCTCCGACTACAATTGCCAAGAGGACGAAGCTGAAGTTCACTAAAGCATGGATCTCATTTCTCAGACTACCACTTCCCCTTGACGTTTACAAGGAGGTTAGCTCGTTTACTTTCACTACTAACCCTCTGTTTGGAATACGGCTTGGATAAACTTACCAATGTGCTATCTTTTGGTGACCAGGTTCTTGCTAGTATTCACAAGACAGTCATTCCCCATCTCTCTAATCCTGCAATGTTATGGTTGGAATATTCACCAAAAGCTTTTGTTGTTCTTTCCTTTGTTAATCGCGTATATATGTTTCACCCTTGTTGTTAATTTGCAGCGACTTTCTAACAAAGTCATATGATATCGGGGGAGTTGTCAGTGTGATGGCTCTAAGCAGCCTCTTCATCCTCATGACCGAGCATGGGTTAGAATATCCCAACTTTTACGAAAAGCTCTATGCTTTGCTGGTTCCTTCTGTCTTTGTGGCCAAGCACCGAGCAAGATTTCTTCAGGTATTGCCGGATTTGAGTGACCACTGAATTACTTTATAATCCGTTATCCTTCCCTCTATATCTGAGACGCTTTCTGCAGCTTCTAGATGCTTGCCTTAGGTCATCATTGCTTCCAGCATATCTGGCAGCTTCATTCACAAAGAAACTTAGCAGATTGTCACTTTCTGTTCCCCCCTCGGGATCGCTTGTCATAACGGCTTTGATCTACAACCTGTTGCGAAGACATCCTACAATCAACCATCTTGTTCATCAGGTATAACCTTCTCAGTGCTTGAAAATGTGAAAAAGTATGTTAACCAGATGGGATAGTGACTTACTCCTATATGGTTACCCCATATGACTGATTAAAAGATTGTATAAGAAGCATGGACTCACAAAAGTGGTCACATATGTGCAGGAACCCGTTGAAACCGCAAATGAAGTCAATTCAGAGGCTGACGAAGACAATGAGAGCAGGCCAAAGACCAACAATAAGCTTGGTATCGACTATTTCAACAACCAGGAAACTGATCTCAAGAAAACTGGTGCCATGAGTAAGTATTTGACATTCCCTGTCTTCTTATATGTATTTTCCACGCCTTTAGCAAAACAAGAGATATTAGCTTTTGATTAAAATGCCATGTTTCTCTAGATTCACACACAAAACGAGGTTCTGATTGAGAGGTTATTGTTGTGCTGTATATGTTAAGTCATTTCATAAGAGAACTGATGGTATTCATTATTTGTTACAGGAAGTTCCCTTTGGGAGATTGACACATTGCGACACCATTACTGCCCACCAGTTTCAAGGTAATTTTTACTCAACAAACGATAATAACCAAAAAAGAAAAGTTAAAAAGGTTCTTTTACATTTTGTAATCTCGGTGATTTCTCCCTTTTTGGCTTGTGTAGGTTTGTTTCATCGCTAGAAACTGATCTAACCATCAGGGCGAAGACCACTGAAATGAAAATAGAAGATTTCAGTTCTGGTTCATACGCCACCATCTTTGGAGACGAGGTAATGTAGCTTTCTACTTGATATTCTATCATCAACTAGTTTGAGATCAGTCTGATTTACAAATGCAAAACCAAATACCATTAAAAATGGCAGATTCGACGAAGGGTAAAACAAGTTCCTTTGGCATTTTACAAAGCGGTTCCAACATCTCTGTTTGAGGAGTCAGACTTTCCAGGGTGGGCATTCACCATTCCGCAAGACGAGGGCAAATGCTGAGTGATATCAAAAGAGTAGCCGCGCCAGCTCATGAAGCAAAAACACTGCAGGTATTGTTTGAAGATTTGTGATACCAAGTTTTGTAGTTCAGATATAGTTTTTTGGTTTTGATACTGAGTGTGTCGTTAGGTGTATGCCCACACGGCCACACTATAGCACCATATATTCTTCTCTTCTCGATTTGCAGTAATTTCTTTTTGCCAAAAAGTAACTGTTCACTCAAACATGGTGCTTGATGCTAAACCTAAAATAAAGTGTAAACTAGAGAGAAACATAGGAGACGAACATGCGTTCTCGAAATAGATTTGTAAACGTGTAAACTCCTCTGAAACTCAGAAACAGCCGTGCAATTACAAAATGGAGTCAAATTAAAAATCATCAAATTAAAAAGATTAACAAGGAGAAGAAGAAGAAGAACCGACGATTATATTCACATCAGCATCTTGATTTACCGAAGTAACATAACCCTGTTTAAAGAAACCTCATACCAAATCAGCAAAAATATGTCACCTTATTATAATACTTACTTGATTTGAAGATCAATGACCTCAACAGCCAAATCCAAAGCAGCTAGTGTCACTACAGTTCCTCCTCAACAGCTCTGTATTCCTCCTCTCACACTGACGTAACTAGCAATCGTTTCGTTATGCTGTCTGATACAGAAAGATCTCACAGTGTACCTCGGTGTTTATACAAATAAATCCAAACTCAGAATAAACGAAAAAATCAATTTCGAATACGAAACAAAGAGAGGAACCTAATACATGAACATGGGTAGAATAAAAAAAAAAGACATGAACATGGGTTCTCGAAAAAGACCAAAAGCCAAGTTTCATCAGACAGTCCAAAGCCAATCATGTAAGGACAGAGATTAAAAAAAAACCCTAATTTTCTAATCGAAACCCTAGAGAACAGAATGTAGAAGCCAGAAATCTGAATCGATATAAACAAATTAATAAAAGCGATAGTTATAGGAAATAGACAAATCAAAATGAAACGAAACCTGATATGAAAAACGATTTTAGAAAACAGACCGTGGAGTCAAGATAAATCACTTTCCTTAACTCTTAATATTCGCCCGTAAGTACGACAACTTATGCGAAATAGAGCCCAAGATACAACCACGATAGATAGTCACGCGGCACTCGTGAACTATCCTTATCGAACCATAAAGCTACTAAATACTCTCTAGAACTTACTTTGTGAGATTTGCTAGTTTTCTTTCTGTCAAAAACATATATTAATGAAGGAGAGAGATAACTTTATTTAAAGAGAAGAACGAGAGTCACTTCCCGCAACAACTGTTGCACGTAGGCGAAAATCTCACAGAGATCGAGGGAAGTTGAGTTACGAGAGTTATTCCCTAAGAATCTCTGACTCTTTCTTTTCGTTTAAATTTCTTAGTGAGAGGATAAATTGCATGATATTTTTTATTTTGTAGAAAAATTACTTGTCGTTTTAAAACGAAATGCATGTTGTTTTTGGGTATAAATGGGCCAAGACGTTAAGTTTAATTGAGCCCAAAAGAACATCTTGTAGTGGCCCTAGGGCCACATTTACTCAAGCCCAAGCCCAATTCCACGCCGAGCCGAGCTAGACGGCGGCGGCGACGCGCGCGTGGGGAGCCCTCCTCCCTCCCCCAGCCGTTTGAGTAGTAAGATACCATATATAAACTCCTCTCTGAAGCAAATGGTGGCCGATGCGGGACTTGCTTTGTTTTCTTCATTAATTCAAGTACTTTGGGCTATCACATACAAAGACCATGTCATTTTCTTTCACTATTTGATTAAAGCATAATGGCTTTTAAGTGGTCCAACAATACCCCACATGAATAGAAATGACCCAAAAAAAATATGCAAACTAAAAATGCAGACTCGATAGATTCTAGTTATTATACTTAAACTATTGCTGACTAGACAGACTTATCGAGAGTGTTTGCGAACAATTCACTGTGTTTGAGTTAACGGGTTTTTTAAGCTTTGAATCACTCATAGTCAATATATGTCGGGTTTACTTTACCAGGAGGTAAACATGATGTCTTGAACCAACCAGTGTTTCATGTAAACCAAGACGACAAGCATAACACAGCTTCATTTTCTCGTAGAACTTAGTTCTCTATTGTGAACTTAGAGAATATATCAATGCATTCATTCTCCTAGAAACGACCCCATTTCACACTCATTAGGTAATTGACCATGAAAAGTATTAAGTAATACTCCGCTTTAGAAGCTATGGAATCATTAAAAGCCTATGCTTATCCTTCTCACATTAGCGCTTTTATCATCTTAGGAGCTAGGAAGAGACTACTTTGTCTCAAGTGCTTTTAGTAGATTATAGTTGATTTTGTTTTCCCTTTGAACCTACGTCTTGGGATCTCCAGTCATGATAGGTAGGGTTGCAATCAAGCATACTCATTCGTTATAGGCTTTAAACAAATTTCTTTTGATGATTTAGTAACAATATCTCGTGGCAAACTTTTAGTGAATGGATCCACTAGGTTTTCTGCCAATTTGATATAATCTCTTGTGATTACACCATTTGAGATAAGTTATCTAATGGTTTTATTTCGTCTTCTGATGTGACGAGATTTGTCATTGTAGAGATTATTCTGATCTTGAGTTATAGCTGACTGGCTATCACAATGTATTCGTATAGTTGGCACATGATCTTTTCCACAAAGGAATATCTTCCAAAAAAATCTAAGCCATTCAGGTTCTTCTTTTGCTTTGTCCAAGGCTATGAATTCAGATTCCATGGTGGATGTGGCTAGCATTATTTGTTTGGTAGATTTCCACGATATTGCTGCTGCTCTTAGTGTAATGACATGTCCACTTCTAGATTTTGAATTTTTAGAATCTGATATCCAGTTAGCGTCACTGTATATCTCTAAAACTGTTGTTCTTTACCATAGTGAAGCCCAAAATCTTTGGTGTAGCGCAAGTAATTGAGTACTCTCGTTATACCTTTCTAATGTGTATGACCTGGATTAGTTGTATATCGACTAAGCATGTTTACTACATGTGCTAAATCTGGTATATTACAATTGATCAAGTACATGAGACTTCCGATCACACACGAATACTCATTTTGTGAACAACTTCACCTGAATTCTTTGTCAAGTGTATTTGGGGATCTAAAGGATTTTTTGCCGTACTATTAGAGTAACTTTTAAATCGCTCTAATATCGTTTGAGCATAATGAGATTGAGTTAAGATAATTCCTTTTGAATTTCTTGTGACTCTAACCTCGAGAATTACATTTACTAAATCCATGTCTTCCATCTCAAATTTGCCTTTAAGCATATAGACATAGAACAACATACGCATTCTTGGTATTTTGTAGTATATGCATTTATCACATTCATTAATTTTGAAACCATCTGACATCATTACATTGTCAAATTTTTCATGCAATTGTTTAGGAGCTTGTTTGAGTTCATAAAGTAACTTTACAAGTCGACATACTTTGTTTTCCTGTCCAGAAATAACAGAACCCTCAGGTTTTTTCATGTAAATTTCTTCTTCTAAATCACCATTTAGAAAGACGATTTTTACATCCATTTGATGGATTTCTAAGTCTCTTAAATATGTGATTGCTATCATTAGCCTTATTGATATTATTCTCGTTACTGGAGAATAAGTGTCAAAATAGTCAAGGCATTCCTTTTGTCGGAATCCTTGAACTACAAGTCTTACTTTGTATAAACCAAGTATTCCATCAGGTTTTAATTTTCGTTTCATTATCCATCTATTCTCTAATGCTTTGCAGCCTAGTGGTAAATCTGTTATATACCATGTAAAATTTTGAATGATAGAATCAAATTCACTTTTGACGGCTTCGTTCCAAAACAGAGCGTCTGGTGAAGACATGGCTTATGCCAAAGTTTTTGGATCATTTTCTACTAAAAATGCCATTAAGAAATCGTCACCAAAAGATTTTTCCTTTTGAGCTCTTTCGCTCCTTCTAGGTTCATTTTTTCATTTTTTGAAATATCATTTAATATAAATTTTGACATTTGTCTCAGTTTCTGAGACATTGTGGTCGTCTCTTTCTTTTCGAGTTTGTTTTGAACCTTGTTTTTCCTTACGATGAAAAATATTTTCGAAGAATGATGCATTTCTTTATTCTATTACTGTATTTTCATGAACATCTAATATTACAGATTTATATACTAGAAATCGATATGCACTACTATTATGTGCATATCTGATGAAGATGCAATCCACTGTTTTAGGTCCAATAGTGACCTTCTTTGGTGGAGTTATCACAATTTTTGCTAAGCACCCCCACACTTTGAGGTATTTCTACGAAGGTAAATTGCCTTTCCATAAATCATATGGAATTTTGCCAGTTACCTTGTGTGGAATTTTGTTGAGGATATAACTAGTGGCAAGCAACGCTCCCCCCCCCCCCAACATGTTATGGGTAACCCAGATTCCTGCAACATAGCATTCATCATCTCTTATAGAGTTTGATTTTTGTGTTTAGCAACTCCATTAGATTCTGGTGAATAATGAGCTGTAGTTTGATGGATTATTTCATGTTCTTTACAAAACACATAAAATAGACTATCATACTCGCCTCCTCTATCGCTTCTAATTATATTAATAGTTGTTTTAAGCTGATTTTAGAAATATACATAATAATATTTTGTGCAGTCATCTATGAAGATCATAAAGTATTTTTTCTCACCTATAGTTTGTATGTATTTTAAGTCATATAAATCTGTGTGAATTAAATCTAGAGGTTTATTAGTTCTTTCAACACGAGGCAAGGGCGCTTTGTGAGCTTAGCATGTACGCATACTTCAAATTTTTGCTTACTTGTTTTGCATTTGGGATTAAAGTTAGATTCATTAATCTTTGTATCGATTTGTAGTTTACATGGCCTAATATTTCATGCCATAAAAGACTCAACCAAATAAGCAACTGACTATTTCTTATTCATTGAAACTTTTGGAGCTACAATTTTCGGAGTGATTGTCATTACATTCATTTTGACCAGTCCATCCTTAACATGTCATTTTTCCAAATACATCCCATTCTTCCTAATCACGAGCTTGTCCGCCTAAAGGGTTGTAGCGAATCAATTCTTGCTGAGCAAGGTTCCCGAAACAAGGTTCTTCCTCATGTCAGGCACATGCTTCACATTCTTTAGAGTGACTTCACATCCAGATGTCATCTTCAGAACCACCTTGCCGCGGCCTTCAATCTTGGAGACTGCAATGTTCCCCATGAACAGCTTCTCATGAGTCTTGCTTTCTGGTAGGTGTTGAACATCGCCCTATCAGTGAAAATGTGGGTGATGGCACATGTATCATACCACCATTCCTTAGGGTTGTTTCTCTTAACCATGATGACCTCAGTCACCACTGCAACGAGATCCTCCTTAGTGAGATGCGCTTGAGCCTTCTCATCTCGGATCTTGCTGCGACACTCAGTACTCCTATGACCAACTATGTGGCAACATTTTCCCTTGAATTTCTCCACATTCGCATTGATTTCACTGCCTTTTTCTTGAAGTTTGGTCCATAAGCCTTTAAGACTACATCGGTTTTGGAAGGTTTGGCAGGAGAGTAGGCGTTTGATTTTCTTTTGCCTTTGTGCTCAGCCATGTTGACGTTATACTCCTTAGCATTTACCTTGTCAGCAATTTGGTTTTTGGATTCCATTTGAAGCCTCATGATGAGCTCTTCGAGACCCATCTTCTTCTTTTTGTGCTTTAGGTAGTTCTTGAAATCCGCATAGTTTGGAGGAAGCTTTAAAATGAAGCTGAAAGTTGTGAATGTCTCGCAAATAGACATTCCTTCAGCAGAGATCTCATGACAAATGAGCTGGAACGCTTCGGTCTGATCTATGATGGGTTTTGAATCCACCATTTTGAAGTCATGGAATTTTGCAACCACATACTTCTGATAGCCAGCGTCCTCACCTCTATACTTCTTATCCAGTGATCTCCATAGCTCTTTCGCCGTGGGAATCTCACATTAGACTCGGTACAATGGGTCAATTAGATGACCCAAATTCTATCCTTTCCAGATGTAGTCGGAATGCAATCATATGTCAACACTTTCGAAAGTGTTCACATCATCAATCCTGTAAGGGACAAGAAGCTTATCCTCTTGGATGAATTTATACAGCGTCATTGTTTTCAGGAAAAACATCATCTTCTTCTGCCATGTTTTGAAGCCTTTGCCATCGAACTTATCTGACATCAATCCTTGAGTGAACAATGTAGGTACAGCCGGAGGAGTTGAAACTACAACCGGAGCACTTGTGGTTCCTTGAACAAAACCTGTTCATAGAGAACAGCACCGAACAGGCTATGTCGCGTGGTTTCATCAGCAACATTACCCACTGGAAGGGGTAGGTGTCATTGTTGCAGCGGTTGTTGCTGTTGCATCAATGGTTGTGACAGTTGGATCAGTTTGAGCAACGTTGAGTGGAGTTTGCGTATCAATGGGGTGTTGTTAAGATCCGTCATTTTTCTGTTGAGAAGATATGAAAGCGGATTAGACTCCAATCAACAAATAACATATTATTTTGAATAGAATAATAGTTTAAAATCGATTGTAATTTTTGCTATATTTAGTAGATCGCTAAAGCGTTACAAACCACCAAATCATATTGATATAAGTCTGAAAAAAGTTTTGCAAACTCGCTTAAAAGCGTTCGCATAAATAGTTTGTGTAGACTTTTAGACTGTTTCACAAACTTGCTTTAAAAAGCCTTCGTAGAAACAAATCGTTTTTATAACATTCTAAGAATCATATATTTAGAACCAAGAAACGTTTCGCGGAAATGCTGACAGCAAATCGCAAACTCGTTTCAATAAAACTGAAAACTGTTTTATAAATCGTCAAATAAAGCGTTTATAAACAGTAATCAATCCGATTAAAGCTTACTATAGAAAGCGATTAAGAGTTAAGATTGTAGAAGCCGAAAAACCGAATCCATATAAACGAATTAATAAAAGTGATAGTTACAAGAAATAGATGAATCGAAATGAAAGGAAACGAAACGAAACCCGATACGAAAACAATTTTAGAAAACAGACCGTGGAGTCGAGATAAATCTCTTTCCTTAACTCTTAATATTTGCCCGTAAGTGGGATGACTTATGCGAAATAGATCCCATGATAAAACCACGAGAGATAGTCACACGGAACTCGTGAACTATCCCTATCAAACTATAAATCTACGAAACACTCTCTAGAACTTCCGTTGAGAGATTTGCTGGTTTTCGTTCTATCAAAAACGTATATTAATGAAGGAGAGAGACATGTTTATTTAAAGAGAAGAATGAGAGTCACTTCCCACAACAGCTGCTGCACGCAGGCGAAATCTCACGGAGATCGAGGGAAGTTGAGTTACGAGACTTATTCTCCAAGAATCTTTGACTCTTTCTTTTCGTTTAAATTTCCTAGTGAGAGGATAAACTGCATGCCATTTTTTATTTTTTAGATAAATTACTTGTCGTTTTAAAACGAAATGCATGTTGTGTTTTGGGTATAAAATAGACCAAAAACGTTAAGATTAATTGGACCCAAAAAGAACGTCTTGGTACGAGTAAACTAAATCAGGTTTAATCGAACCAGTCTGGCTTTGATGTTACTTTAAAAAAGAGAGGAAATATGGTAAGTTAATCCATCTTACTGATTACTAAGCCTGGGAAATCGGGGTCCCAATCGGGTTTCGGTTCAGGTTCATTCGGGCTTTGGATTTTCAGGTTCATAAATTTCAGCCCCACTCAGATATCATAAAAATTCTGGTCGGATTCGGTTCGGGTTTGGTCGGATTTGGTTTGGGTTTAGTTACATGTCCAAGATCCGGTTGAACCCGAAATAGTTTCGGTTTTGGATTCTAATCATACTATCGTTTCTAAAAATACTAATTTCTACTTGATTAAATTCAATATATTTTCAACTATTTCAGTAAATTTGTGTATTTCTCTTCTTCAAACCATATTGTTGTCTTTTAAAATAATTTTGTGAAACTCGTCCATCAACCATACGAAACTTGTCGTTGAATTATTATTTACAACATGAAACATATCATGAAACCAAAGCCTTGCACGAATGAAAATCACACATAATGAAACATAAAAAATTAAGCTCACAACTAACAATTTTATAAACGCAATAAAAACTATTTAAATTTTAAAAACAACAACATTTTTCAAATTTTGCAACAAATGTATTCATAATTAAACTTTAAATGCAATGTCAAACATAAAACATTAATATTAACAAAATAAAATATATTAGACTGAGTATTTTAGTTAATTATTCATATAATAACTAATTATTGTAGGTATTTAAAAATATTTTAGTGTGTTATGGATACATATTAGAAATTGAGATTGGTTATGGTACAAGCTTTTTTGGAATTTTGAAGTTTCAGTTCTTTCGGATATCCATTTAAGGTCAGGTTCGGTTCAGATAAAACTCATAACTCGAAATACCGTAAAACAAGATCCATTTGATCTTATGTCGGGTTCGGATGGATAGAGAGTTTACTTTGTTATCTTTCTTCTTCTCCAACGTTAAAAAAAAACATTTGCTCTCGAATTTGTCTAGTTTCTTCGTGCTGTTATTTGAGAACTAGGGTTTCGTTTTTCTTAGTAAAGAAGAAGAAAAACAATGGTGAAAAGAGGAGGGACGAAAAGGAAGTCTGAGATTAAGAATATTACGGATAAAAACTCAAAGGCTACAACTTTTTCGAAGAGAAGAGATGATCTCTTTAGTAAGGCCACAAAAATTTGTTTTCTCAGAGATGCTCAGATCGCTATCTTAGCAACTCCTTCTTCTTCCCATTCCAACGTCTCTTTCTTCTCCTTCGGACACTCCTCAGTTGATTCGGTGGTCTCCGCGTATCTCTCCAGACAGAGGCCCGTTCTTGTTCTTGTTCCTGAAGAAAGCAAAGAGATGAGGAAGGACATTGCAATATGCATGGCTAGGAAGGATCTAGGTCTAGGTTATTGGTGGGAGGACGAGAAGCTTGCAAGATCCAAGGATCCTCAATAAATCACGAATGCCATTGATTCCATGAAGATAGTGCGAAGGGATGCGGAGCGGTTGCTTGAGGATGAAGCTGTTCATTTTGATCAAAGACAAGGTTCACTTGTTTTCTATGGGAAGAACGAGAACATGAGTAAGAGTGAGGTTGATCAAACCCTAACCGATGTTGATGATTTACTACCTGCATGTTTCAAGGTATTGCTGCCGAAAGTTTTGAAGAGTGGATGACATGGATTCTGAGCAGATCCTAAATGGTTTTGATGATTTACATGACGAGAAAACTGAAGAAAAAGATGATGATCATGAGGTTGTGGTGGTTTCTGAAAACTCTTGCAGCAACCACAACAATGATCCATTAATACATGCTGCAGGAGGAAGATTGAATGATGATAATGATCAAAACCTGCTTGATCTTGATTTAGCTAATGTTGATTTTTAGATACAATTTCTGAAGGCTTGGCCAACCTTGATGGTGAGTTTGTGGCTTCTTTTCTTATGTGAAGATGATTACTAGCTACTGACTGTTTACTTTGTATGTAAAAGATTCCAGTTTGATCTTGGATCAGTTTTCTTTTTCAGATGAGATAAAACTGGTCCAACTCAAACAGGGTAATGATAAAGAGTTTTGAGTTTGTATTATTCTTTAGTTCAATTCAATATTTGTCTTTTTTTGTAGTCCAAAATCATATGATTCTTTTCTTTAATGAAATTCTTTCTTTAATCAATGGATTCTTTTTTACACTTTTCACTGTTGTGTTTGTTTATTTCTTCTTATTGTTGTGTTTGGACAGATCACATGTTCATCTTCAGTTGCAAAACGATTCTCACATTTTCTGTCAATTATTGATCTTTCTTGCATCTTCATTTACAAGAAGTTTGAACCTATGGACCAGTTTAAAAAAAAAAGACTGAGCAGTGAACTTTCCATTGTATTACTCATTCTTTACAAATGCTTTATGAACAAAGGCTGGATCCACTCTAGCACATAACCAACTCAACAGAGCATTAAAGTCTCCCTGCTACACTTGTCACTACTAAAGCATGAAGAACAACAATCTCTAATCTTTATTTTATACTTAAGTGAGACTAAATAATTGCAAACACACACACACACTCCAAATTTAGAACTATAAGTTGAGAGGGGCTAATTGAAAAATTTAAACATATCCCATTTGTACACCAACCGTGCAATTGACTTGAATGCACTCTTATTATTCTCTACCTCTGTGTTGGACCTCTCAGGTAATCACAATTTCCAAGTGCAAACATATAAAATATAGTTTTGTGTTACTCAGTGTATTCAGTCCGGATATATAGACTTAAAATTTCACTATTCAGATTCATAAAATCACTATCGAGATCTGGACCCTATGGATATTCATTTTTTGGAGCAGATCGACGCAAATCCCGATGGATAACGTATACTGGATATTAAGTCTAAGGCCTAACGAAGAGACACTACTAACACCTCCACTCTGTAGTACGAACACCATCTCAGTTTGTTTTGAAGAAATTCATGGATCTGTCTAAAAGAATAAATCAAAGTGATAGTGATATGATTATGATAGGCTAATGAATGGATTATTGCATGAAATGATTATATATGAATATGTTTAGTGAGACGAATGATCAAAATCACTAAAAAAATCGTTTGCTTATTCTATTGCGTTATAAAGCATAATCTTTCAGAATTCATGTGTGACCCAGTTACATAAAAGCATGATGATTTTTTAGTAACCAAGTGTTTGTTAATTATAAAATATATATTCTATTAATTTAGAATCCTATTTTTTATCTACTGTAAACAAGTCTTAAACCATTTGATTAATTATTTTATATGACATTTTAGTTATTTACATCAATCAATTAAATGTATACTAAATAATATTTTAAAAAGATTTAAATTGTATTTTATTTATAACAAAATCAGTTTAAGAAGTCTAACAAAATCTTATCAAAAGTTTTAAATATCTTTTAAACAATAATACAATAACTAATTTCGTAATTATTAATATAATACTATTATGAATTAACATTGATTATAATTTATTATAAAACATAAAATAAAAATAATGCTATTTTATAAATTTCATAACTATAGTCTATTTATATTATTAAAACTGGATTACCTTTTGGTACTGTTTAAAACCATGAATGAAAATATCAACAAAATTGTTTGGAAACATGATATCAGTATTAAAAAAAAGTATAGTGTTCTTTTAATAATTTTATTAATATAAATATATTAATTTTCTTTCCATATTTCATTTAGTTTAACAATTTTATTAATTATATTACCTGAACAATACATCACATTATTAATTATATATCATAATAATAATAATGAAGAATTGTATTTATTAGTTAATCAAAACTAACTTTTTGCCAATTATAAAATCAAAAATATAAATTAACTGAGTTTTTCATATGATTAAACGTTCGGTTTAGTTTGTTTTACTAAATTTTATTTATTTATTTTAGTTTCACTTGGTGGAAAATTGTGTAGCCAAAAAAAATAATTCAAAATATTTTTTTGTGAATAAAATAATAACTTAAATCAAATTAATAAAAATCTATTACATTTATTGTCACTTAATATTTCACTCTATACAATTATTTTACTAAATAAAAAACTCTTTCTATTTCACTTAATTTAGTCAAACACATAGAAAGAGTCATATTCATTAGTTTATAAAATCAGTTAGACATGAACATTAGCTATCAATTTAGGTACGGGTTGTTTCTTTCGGTATCGTTCTTTTTAAAGTAGGCATCACTTGAAATTGAATATTATAAATTTATGTGTTTTTTTGAGTTGGGTCCTTCTGAGTCTGGAAGAATTCGGCTCTGATGTATAGAAACATAAAATATCTAAATAACAAATGTATTTAAAATGGGTTCAGATATTTGTACCAAAAATAACCATATTACCCGATTCGTTCCAGATATTTTGAATACAACTAGTTATATTACGACACATCTAAAATATATAACACTAATTTTGAAAACAAATATCAATGTATAAAAATGTAAAAATCAACACCCGTGCGGGTGCACCGATCAATCTCTAGTATTATATTAAAATACAAGTACTATATAAATTAAATAAAGAATTATTTAAAATTGTTAAATTTATATATTCTATTTTAATTATACTTTATTTTTAAATAAATAAACTATCATTCACCATTAAAAATTTAAAATTTATAAACTAAGCATATTTTATAAAAAAAATATTAGCATATCATAAATTTTATATCTAAAACTACATATATAAGGGATATTTCAATTACACCACAAATTTGGTACCACTTTTCATATTTACCATTAATTAGTGACTATTTTCAAAAATACACTAAATTTATGATGAAAATATACTAAACTAATTTTTGCTAAATATTTATAAAACTAGGGGTTGGCCCGCCCTACGGATGGATGAGTCTACAATAAAACTATTTTATATTTAAAACTATTTTAATTTCATAAATAATTTAAAAATAATAAATATATTTTTAATTCTAAGAATACATTGTAAATTATATTAGGGTGTTTTTCAAAAACAACCTAAAAATTCAAGTCAAACTTAAAACCAACCCCTTTTTTAGTTACTATTCATCATTGAATTTTCAGTGATACCCCTAAGTTTTTGAATTATTTACAAATTTAACATTATTATTTATTTATTTATCAATTTCAAAAAAAAACAAAAAAAAACAAATACACCCTAAACATTTCTTCTTAATTACAACTATGCCATCATCATCAATATTTTCAACCACCATCAACCACCATTTTCGATCTCTTAAAGCTCTAGAATTGAATTTTTAACCACTTTTTTTCTCATTCTAAACAAGCAAATCTTCATTTCCTCTCATTTTCTCTACATTTCCATCTAAAAATCTCTCTTAACCTTCATTTTCATAATCACAAACTTCATAATTTCGTGTTTTTCACTAGTGAATCGTCAAAATGCTTCCTTTTGGTTATTATTGAAGTTTGGACCGTTGAAAAGACTGGAAACGAGCTTCACACCGCAAAAAGATAACTATTTACATGGTTTACGTTGTTTCTCAGATCTGTGTCGCGATAATAGACTGTTTTATATGTCTACGCCATTGTGTAGACGTACAATGCAGTCTATTTGTCAACGCACATGTCAGTTTTGCAACTGACTAAACGGATTTTTTTGGGTAACGTAGCCTTCCCCAACAGTCTACATCTTAACCTTTGACAACAAAAACAAAAAACTACGTAGACCTACAAAGACGACTACGCAAAAGAGGTTAGTTTTGCATTTGACTGAACTTTTGACTTTTCATAAGCATACTTCAACGTAAGTCTAGGAAGTGTAGACTTCCGAAGAAGTTTACTAAAGGTCAGTTTTGCATTTGACAAAAACTTTGACTGTGTTGAAAAGGTTAGTTTTGTGACTAAAAAAATTTAAAATTAATTAATTTTTTTTTTATAATGTAGACTTCATATGCAGTCTTCTATTCCAGAAAAAAAAATGTAGACAACACATGAAGTCTATTTTTTTATTTTGGTCAAATGCAAAACTGACTCGTCGGATTTGAGAGTAGACTTCTTGCGAAGTCTGCAATGCTGTAGACGTTCATTTCAATCTACCCCTAGAAAGTCAAACATAGTCAATTGCAAAACTAACCTCATTCAAAAAAATTAAAACATGTAGACTATATATTAAGTCTACTTCTGAAAGTCAAATCCTGAAAAATTCTTGTCAATAGCGAAAACTAACATTTTTAAAGTTGTAGACCGAAGGAAGTCTACTTATATAAAATCACAACTTTTTTTCAATTAACCCGTAAAATGGTCAATTGCAAAAACTAACCCAAAGAGTAGACCTATCTGACCGTCTACTGATGTAAACTGAAAAGAAAGTCTACCACCTTGTAGACTAAACATGGAGTCAATTTCAAAATATACATTAAAAGTTAATTTGTGTATTATGCATTAAACAATTTCACAACTTTTTCGTTTGAATGTGTGTAATAGTTAATCCTACTGGGTTTGAGTGATTTTGAATAGAAAAATTGTTATAATTATGAAAGTATAATACTTTTGATTTTACTATATTGTTAGGTAACAATTGTAGACGTATTAGCAAGTCTACGTTAATTATCCTAGTGCAAACAACCAGGTCACACTCGTCCAAACTGTCCAGGTTAAACCAATGTTGTCTTAGTGCTTTGGATGTTATCTTATGTCTTATCTCTTATGTGTTGAACTTATCAATTGTATTGTTGTTTTGGATGTTGTCTTATTGCTTTGGATGTTGTCTTATGTCTTATGTGTTATGTATTGAACTTATCAGTTGTATTTTTGCTTTGGATGTTGTCTTATTTGATGAACTTTTGTTGAAATCGTAGGTCTTAATTTTTCTATTACTTTGAGTTCTAATGTTACTTTCTGTCGTGCAGATCAACGTGTTAATCTTCTTGAACAGAAAGTAGACTTCTTTTTAAGTCTCTTATAGAGGAAGACTAGTATGTAAGTCTCTGGATTGTATTGGAGTTGTACTTTTGGTCGAATATGAGTTAAAATCTCTGAAAGAAGAGTACTATACTAATACAAATGATGATATTTGATAGATAATCGAGTAGCATACTTCTGTAAAAATCTTTTGTAACAGAAGACTAATACTTAAGTCAGATGCAAGAAAATTATACAAGTTTATTACAACCATAAGTCTGGTACAAAAGCCTGCTACAACCGTCTGTTACTCACAATTCTTGAGCTTCGTCGAGTGCATTTTTAAGAGCAGGGAAGAGCTTGTTGTCATTACTGTAGTAAGCAATGATTTTAGACGGGAGAAGTTCATGCCCTAGAGTATACAGCCTCGGTGGGAAATTAAGCTTATTCATTTTGTAACCCGCACCAAAAAGACACAAACAAAGAATTATACAAGTGAATTCTACACGAGAAGTCTACAGTTTAAAATGAAGTCTACACGAGAAGCCTATAAATTCAAACATCAGTGTACACGAGAAGTCTACAAATTCAAAACATCAGTCTACATGAGAAGTCTACAAATTCAAAACATCAGTATACAAATTCAAAACATCAGCCTACATGAGAAGTGTATAAATTCAAAACATCAGTATACATGAGAAGTTTACAAATTCAAAACATCAGTCTACAAATTCAAAACATCAGTTTACAAATTCAAAACTTCAGTCTACACTTCAAAATGAAGTAGACTGACCGGAAGCAGATAAATGGATTAGAGAGGATGCACCGCTCGTTAGAGAAATAGATCTAAGACTGGCCGACTCAGATCTGAATCAAAAGAAACTAAAAGGTTAGTAAACAAGGATGAGCTTGTTAGGTAGTTGACTTTGAAATATAATTTGATTAAGACTCAATTATTTGCAAGGGACAAAAAAAAAAGTAGTTGACTTCAACAAGAACATGATCAATGTTAAATGATTGGATCTCCCAAAGAGCTTTCATTTTCTGTCTTAATTACGTAAGCAGCCACACGCTTTGACCACTTCACAATACCTGCCTTGAGATTCTTAGAATCCATACGACTCAAAGACAAGTGTTTCTTCTTACCATCCGTTGATGACTCTATGAACGAGAATGACAAGCATCGATAATAACTCCACTTTTGGCTTCCATTATTTTCTCTCTCTGAAGCCTGTTTGTTTAAAGACATGACATAGATCTTCAAATGAGCTGATAATTGCTATAATTGTTCGAGTTGTGAAGAGACTTTATAATAGAACAAAAGATGAGCTTTGTTAGGTTATTAGTAAACTTTATAATAGATGAACCGGAGACATTTAACTTACCAGAGCGACGGAGCGGACAGAGACAGAGCGGACGGGAAACAACATGGATCGAGTTCGCCGGAAATCTCGCCGGAAATCGCCCGGAGAGATACGGCGAAGATTAGGGTTTCTTTTACCTAAAAAGCTTGAGAAGTCGTATTTATATGATGGACAACTTTTCTGGTTAGGTTAAAGAAGGTTTGGTTTAATTCGATTAGGTTAAAATTATATTGGTTAAATCCGGTTAAGTTAAATTGTGTGTAGACTTTTTAGAAAGTCTACAACGACTTTTATCTTTTTCTCTTTATTTTTTATAAAATTTAATATATGATTTACTAAATATATTTAATTAGTTTTATTTTTAATTTTATAGTCATAATATATGATTTAACATTTTTTTTTATAAATATTTAAATTTTAGGGTTTTTTTCTAAACACCAGTACGAATAGACTGAAAAAAAAAAAAGTTTACATATATGTAGACTTTATAATATGCCTACGAACCCCTAAACCAAAAATCTCATGGTTACCAAATTAGTATATGTTCCTTAAAAATGTTTAATTATATAAAATTTTAATATTTTTACTTCATATTATCCATTATATTAATGATTAGTTAAAAATATTACAAAAAATAATTTTATACATTTTTAAAATTAAATTATTAGATAAAACTATGGTATAGACTACATAACAAGTCTACAGAATGATTAGACGTCGTACGAGGTCTACAACTATGTAGACTTCTTTCTGTTACGTGTAGACTAACAAAGGATAGAAACGTAAAATACACTTCTGTTTTTTTGTTTGGTCATAAGGGTTAAATAATATTTTTATCCCCATGTAGGTTGGTTTTGCATTTGACTGAAAATGGGGTACACTTATAGGTTTGACTTGAATATTTGGGTTGTTTTACCAATTCTCCCATTATATTAAGTGTTGTTGGTTTGGGTTGTAAATTTTATGATTTATATTTCTTCTTTTGATTTTTATTTCACTTTGATATAGTTGAAGTAAATTTAAAATAAAAATCACTGATACATTTTTCAAAGAGGTTAAAATTTTAATATTTTACACTAATAAAATTCTCACAATAATTAATTAATCCACCTCCAAGCTAAATCAATTGAAAATATAATATAATGTTATAAAATTCTAAAATATTATATTTTGAAGTACTATATAAATAGTTACAATAGTGTCATATATAATAACTAATATATTTTATTTACCAACAAATGATGTTTCATAATATATTATTTTTTCAGTATTAGATCAATTTCTACAACTTTGACTATCTAATAATTATCTAGTCAAATGTTGTATTTTCTAGACATCTTTTTCCGCACTTTCTTTATTGCTTTCTTTGACTACATCTAGTATAAATATGTAATCTCTACAATGAATAAAATCAGTTCATTTTGGTTTCATTTTTGTTTCTTCTCTGAGTGAGAGAGAGAGTTCTTTAGCTAGTTCATCGGTTTGAACCGGCTTGTTGATTTGGTGGTCAACCAATCATCTTTGTGCGTTATTTGGTGGTTAGCCAACACAACGATTTGTGCGTCACATGAACTATTGGTAGTTCAACGGTTCATTTGGGAGTAAAGAATGATACCCCCAAAATCGGAAGGATGGCTTTGGCCGGGTGTTGGATATGAACCGAGAATGCGAAGGCACTTCTAGAACTAGGATGGATTGATAGGATCGTCAAGAGGTGCGGAATGACTCTTGATATACCCACGATCTAAGGCTAACCACCTAAGAATGGTTGTAGTGTGTTGGCTAACCACCAAATAACACACAAAGATGATTGGTTGACCACCAAATCAACAAGCTGGTTCAAACCGATGAACTAGCTAAAGAACTCTCTCTCTCACTCAGAGAAGAAACAAAAATGAAACCAAAATGAACTGATTTTATTCATTGTAGAGATTACATATTTATACTAGATGTAGTCAAAGAAAGCAATAAAGAAAGTGCGGAAAAAAATGTCTAGAAAATACAACATTTGACTAGATAATTATTAGAGAGTCAAAGTTGTAGAAATTGATGCAGTCTTGGTCAAAGTTGCAGAAAATGATGAAGACTAGTCAAAGTGATGATTTTGAGACAGCCTGGTCAAGGTTCGTCCAAGCGTCCAGATTCATCCGAACGAGATGGACGCACGGGGTGAAGATAAGGACGCATGCGGGACTGTCCGGATGGTCCGACGGATGAGAATGCATGCCCGTCTTTGGTTTCCTCACGACCCAAGCTAAGTCTGGCTCGACCGTGGGTCTTCGAATGTCGAGTTAGTCAGGAAAGATGAGCTCTGGTACGGTCAGTTCGGTCTCCTGGTCGTGGCTCCAGCCGAAGCTCCATTCCGGACGTACGCGGGTCAATACGGTGGAAAGAACGTGCGGCTCGGTCGGTGTGATCAGCACGACCTGGTGGAGAAACCTTGGTTGGGTCAAGCTGGTTGAAAAGATCACCACTTTGGGCTATGTCCATGACCCAAGCAGGTCGGTGCTCGAACCGGGGCGTATCATAAGGGGTCAGAAGTGGTGATCGTCCCTTCATCAAAGCCAAGAGAAGCAACCGTGAGGTGCTAGATCATAACGAACTTCAGACTTATGCCAGCTTGGAGAAAATGTTGCATAAGGCAATTCATGCTATCCGGCAACTCAAAAGAAAGAGAAACACCAACACTTTTTCAGCACCAAAACATCAATGTAAGTCTTCTTATCTTTCAAATTTTGATTTGAAAACTAATGAGATTTCTTTTGATAAAAACAAAGCTGTGAAACCCACAAGCAAAGCTCAAACTACCAGGTGTTTCAAATGCCATAGAATCAACCATTACGCTAACAAGTGCCAAAACCAGAAACCGTTGGTGACATTGCAGGAAGTTAAAACCGAGCCAGAAAAAGAAGGACTTTCAGATCCATTGCCAATTTTCGATGACTACCCACATGAACCAAATGAAGGGTCAGATGGAGAGAAAAACCGTGGTCATCAAACAATCCAAGAAGGATCTTTGTCCATTCAAGAGCCTGACCAAACCCAAAGTGAGCAATGTATTGATTATGATTCTTTTGCTTATACCCCTTTTCCGTTAATGTTCCAGATTTGAGGACAAATCTTTTTGAAGAGGGAGAGTATGATACGCCCAAAATCGGAAGGATGGCTTTGGCCGGGTGTTGGATATGAACCGAGAATGCGAAGGCACTTCTGGAACTAGGATGGATTGATAGGATCGTCAAGAGGTGCGGAATGACTCTTGATATACCCACGATCTAAGGCTAACCACCTAAGAATGGTTGTAGTGCGTTGGCTAACCACCAAATAACACACAAAGATCGGAAATCGGAAGGATGGCTTTGGCCGGGTGTTGGATATGAACCGAGAATGCGAAGGCACTTCTGGAACTAGGATGGATTGATAGGATCGTCAAGAGGTGCGGAATGACTCTTGATATACCCACGATCTAAGGTTAACCACCTAAGAACGGTTGTAGTGCGTTGGCTAACCAACAAATAACACACAAAGATGATTGGTTGACCACCAAATCAACAAGCCGGTTCAAACCGATGAACTAGCTTAAGAACTCTCTCTCTCACTCAGAGAAAAAACAAAAATGAAACCAAAATGAACTGATTTTATTCATTGTAGAGATTACATATTTATACTAGATGTAGTCAAAGAAAGCAATAAAGAAAGTGCGGAAAAAGATGTCTAGAAAATACAACATTTGACTAGATAATTATTAGAGAGTCAAAGTTGTAGAAATTGATGCAGTCTTGGTCAAAGTTGCGGAAAATGATGAAGACCAGTCAAAGTGATGATTTTGAGACAGCCTGGTCATGGTTCGTCCAAGCGTCCAGATTCATCCGAACGAGATGGATGCACGGGGTGCAGATAAGGACGCATGCGGGACTGTCCGGATGGTCCGACGGATGAGAATGCATGCCCGTCTTTGGTTTCCTCACGACCCAAGCTAAGTCTGGCTCGACCGTGGGTCTTCGAATGTTGAGTTAGTCAGGAAAGACGAGCTCTGGTACGGTCAGTTCGGTCTCCTGGTCGTGGCTCCAGCCGAAGCTCCATTCCGGACGTACGCGGGTCAATACGGTGGAAAGAACGTGCGGCTCGGTCGGTGTGATCAGCACGACCTAGTGGAGAAACCTTGGTTGGGTCAAGCTGGTTGACAAGATCACCACTTTGGGCTGTGTCCATGACCCAAGCAGGTTGGTGCTCGAACCGGGGCGTATCATACTCTCCCTCTTCAAAAAGATTTGTCCTCAAATCTGGAACATTAAAAGGAAAAGGGGTATAAGCAAAAGAATCATAATCAATACATTGCTCACCTTGGGTTTGGTCAGGCTCTTGAATGGACAAAGATCCTTCTTGGTTTGTTTGATGACCACGGTTTTTCTCTCCATCTGACCCTTCATTCGGTTCATGTGGGTAGTCATCGAAAATTGGCAATGGATCTGAAAGTCCTTCCTTTTCTGGCTCGGTTTTAACTTCCTCCAATGTCACCAACGGTTTCTGGTTTTGGCACTTGTTAGCGTAATGGCCGATTCTATGGCATTTGAAACACATGGTAGTTTGAGCTTTGCTTGTGGGTTTCACAGCTTTGTTTTTATCAAAAGAAATCTCATTAGTTTTCAAATCAAAATTTGAAAGATAAGAAGACTTACATTGTTGTTTTGGTGCTGAAAAAGTGTTGGTGTTTCTCTTTCTTTTGAGTTGCCGGATAGCATGAATTGCCTTATGCAACATTTTCTCCAAGCTGGCATAAGTCTGAAGTTCGTTATGATCTAGCACCTCACGGTTGCTTCTCTTGGCTTTGATGAAGGGACGATCACCACTTCTGACCCCCTTCTCATCATCAGACCTGTTTTGTCTCTTCCTTTGTTTCTGCACAAAGTCAAATTCATTAGAAGCAAATTGTTTCTTATTTCTAGAAATTAATTGCTCTTTTTCAGAAACAATTTTAAAAGGAAAGAAAACATCATCTTGTAGTGGTTTTGATTTCTTGAGAAGTCCAAACATCCTGAAAACACTTAACAACCAAGTTAGCAAATAAAATCCTCACACTCTCAAAGTGTTTAGCTCTCGATTTTTAGGTGATCACTCAGAGTTCTTTCCACTGGTTCAAAGGATGACAGGCAGTCAAAATCAGCAATCAAAAACCCAAACAACTTTGTGGGAAAAAGAAAAGAGAAAGAAAGATGAAGAGATTTTTTTTGTGTGTATGGATCCGCCTTAACTGTCCTAAGGTCGGATTTCTCCTCGGCCAGCAGGCTTTCTCTTCCACCACTCCCCCTGGATTTCTCTTCAGAAGTGATTCAAGGCAAAACTTTTACTCTTTTTTTTTCTAAATCGTTTTTTTTAATGGCGATCACAAGGGAGTAAAGGAACAACCCGGATGATAAGCATGATACGCCCAAAATCGTTGCGTTGATAGAAATATCAACGCAATATTACAGGCAAACAAAACCGGAATATTTTTACAAGACTGCATCAATTTCTATAACTTTGACTCTCTAATAATTATCTAGTCTAATGTTGTATTTTCTAGACATCTTTTTCCGCACTTTCTTTATTACTTTCTTTGACTACATCTAGTATAAATATGTAATCTCTACGATGAATAAGATCAGTTCATTTTGGTTTCATTTTTGTTTCTTCTCTGAGTGAGAGAGAGAGTTTTTTAGCTAGTTCATCGGTTTGAACCGGCTTGTTGATTTGGTGGTCAACCAATCATCTTTGTGTGTTATTTGGTAGTTAGCCAACGCACTACAACCATTCTTAGGTGGTTAGCCTTAGATCGTGGGTATATCAAGAGTCATTCCGCACCTCTTGACGATCCTATCAATCCATCCTAGTTCAAGCAGTGCCTTCGCATTCTCGGTTCATATCCAACACCCGGCCAAAGCCATCCTTCCGATTTTGGGCGTATCATTTGGTATCAGAGCCATTTTGGCTGGTTTGTTTTCATTCTTCTTTTCATCTTCTCATCTATTCATCATTTTCTTTTCTTATTTCTTTTTGGATGAAGATGGATGAAGAAGATGGAAAGATAAGAAAAATGAAAAGATAGTATCGGTTGAGTGGCTCTGATACCACTTGATAAACCCTAGGAAAGGCACTGGACCGTTAAAGGGGGATATGGACTCCGAAAGGAGAACTGGTGGGATGAATGACGACACAATGGGATGCGGAATGGCCCAATGATACTGTCTGGCTTCAGTGTTGCTTGATATGATGCACAAGTCTAACAAAGAAGGGTTTCCAATCGTTGCTTGATATGACGCACAAGTCCAACGAATTAGAGGAGTTTCTTGGAGCTAACCACACCAAGAACAAGAGATGTGTAACTTGGAGCTAACCACACCAAGAAACAAATGAGATCAATGAATATTACACACCATTGAAAAAGTGAGATTCCCTCTCAAGATTCCAAAAATAATCTCTAAAAACTTATTTTATTTCATTGATCAAATGGCATTTAGATAATAGGCAAAGAATACAAAAGGTTTAGTCAACATCTAAAAACTTGAAAACTCATAAATATTAAAACTTGACCAAAGAACAAAGACCAAAGACCAAAGACCAAGACTTTTGACCGAAAATGGGAATTTGTGGTCGCAAAACTCTTCCACTGATCTCGTCTTTAATTTTGTATGGTCGACGGGCTCTGCATTGCCGTCAGATTGATATATTATTTGACCATACCTTCACGTTTCTTGTTGGGCCTTTCTTTCTTTGGGCTGAAGCATGTTCATAAACACATTTTCATAAATCGTGAAGCCCATCTCGTTTAAAACTCAAGCCCAAAAGCCAAACTTTCTTGATTTGTTTTTGCTGCTCATTTAGGGCACATCACCCCCCCCCCCCCAGTTCGTTCGAAGTAAACGCGACCAAACTTCGGACGAATTTCTCGTATTTGGTTCGGAGGGTGATAAGGGAGGCGAATATGAATCGAGCAACTGGGACGCATGACTCGATGTACTTTTGGTCCGTAACTTTTATCTTGGTGCATTTCCAAAGGAGGCTCTCGAACTCGTTCTAGCGAGGTGCAGGTTTGGTCGTCAGGGCTCCTGATCAAAACCGGTTAGGGTTTTGTTTTACGGTAGTGAACGGTTCGACTCGGCAAGCGGAAGCGACATTTCTAGGCCCAGTAGGCCCATCTAGGGTAATGATGATGCAAATCTAGGGTTCCCCTCCCCTTTTTCTTATAAATAGGAGGGACCGGGGTCCTTCACTCCAAACTGGGAGCGTTCGTACTTCTACGTAAAGTGCGACGAGGCGGCCTTCGAAGACCCTCCAAGTGATAGATATCAAGTTCGCTGGAGCTCTAGGCTTGGTTAGATCGATTTGCCGAGCAAAGTTCATCTATATAAGCCGTCTAACCCTTTTAATTTTGTTTCTTTTTTCTTGTAGTTACACATCCTTGTACGAGAGCCTACCCTGAGGACTTCTTCCCGAACGCACTGAAGATCGCGGCTCTTAGTCAGGGGAAATGGTCGCACATCACCCGCAAGCGGATTCGGAGGAACCAGGAGCAAATATCTAGAGGTAGTTTTAGTTCTGCATTCAAAGGGTTTTTCTTGCTCCTTCTTTTTTTTGCTGATGTCTCCGTCGTTTTCAGTTGATTGGGCGTCTGATATACCGTGCGAGCAAACTCGTGGTCCGAGACTCAAACTTGTTCCAGCGGAACCGCTTGGTCGAGGAAGAAAGAGGAGGGATAGAGACTCGGCGATGAGGGACATTCCAAACTTCAGTTCTTTGCTCGCAAACGACCTCCAAGGGGTCGATTTAAAGGACGCCGACCCTTTGGCGGTGCTCGACGTGATGGATGAGCAGGTATCTGGTCGCGAAAAGGGGACGTAAATATTGAGGCCGAGGCTGCTGAAGTTCCTGTTGCCGAAGAAACCGAGTCGGAAGGCGGCCTGATCCGGAGGAACTCGAAGGGCAGCGCGAAACGAGCGAGATCGGGCCGTTCTCGGGAGAATACGCAATCGCCAGGGACCGGGGCGGGCGAGCAAATGGAGGCTCCTACCGATGGAGCCGGTGAGGTTGCTGAGTCGGCAAAAGATGTTGTTTCCGAAGAGCAGCCTCTGAAGAAAAGGAAGAAGAAGAAGAAGGAGGAGGGGGAGTTGGCCGAGGTCGCTACACCCGCTTGCGAGGGGACAGAGGGTTTGGTCCTTGGTGGTGAAGGTGACGAGGAACGAGGTGGGGAAGACCTCCCAATCCCCGAGGGGCCGAGTGCTCCTATCGTCGATGACGTCGTCCCCCAGTCGGCAAAAAGGGCGACCGAGAAAGGAGTGGTGATACCAAAGCGTGCCCGTCCCCCATCGTCTCATCACGTAACCTTCCGTTATTCCAGTGAGGTGACCCCTCTGGTTAGTGATGCTCACGCCTGCGTCGAGCTGCTTCGCCAGGTAAAAGGAGGGTCGCGAGACATGCCGAAGGTTGGAGATCTCCTCTTCTCGGAGTTGTACATCGATGCGGCTCGGAATGCCCTTCTGGTATGTGGCTTTTCCTCCTTCCTTCCTTCCTCGTTTATTTCCTAGCTTTAACTCATAGTGTTGCTTTTTACGCAGTCTGAGGGCCGATGGAACCACCTGGTTCAGGAGTACGATCGTGCTCTGAAGCAGACGGTACTCAAACTGAAGGCTGCCGAAAAGGACGCGGCGAGCAAGGATGCCTTCATAAAAAGAAAGGGTGCCGAATTCCTTGAAGTGTCCAAGAAGGCAGTCGAGGAGAGGGACAAATGGGCTGCTCGCTCCAGGGCCAAGAAGGCGAAAGCCGCTGGCTTGACTGCAGAACTGGAGAAAGCTCGGGAGCGGATTGGGGAACTTGAGCGTGAAAACGCCGAGGTCGCGGCGGCACGGGACGCTGAAGTGAACCGCCTGAGGGAGTCTCGTGTCCGTGAGGTGACTGAAGAGTGTTCGAGGGTAGTGGACGCCATGACTGCTAAGTGTCTTCGACGATTCGAAGGCATCAGGGAATACATGGCCCGTCGGGACCTCTTCGAGGAGAAGCGACTATACCTCAGCCAGACCAAGGGGGCGGGGGACTGCTTGAAGATGTTGAAGGACCAAAAGGGACTTCAAGTTCTGCAGGTGGTCCTTGATTCACTTTCGGCCAGGGAGGCTGAGTTTCAGCTCGCCATGGAAGAGGCGAGGGTCGGAGATCTCCCTGAAGAGCTTCTTGAGCTATCTCCCTTAGTCCTTCGGTCGAGGTTCGTTATCGACGGCCCCCCTCCCAGTTTCAACCAATTTGGGACGAACGAGGGTACGATAATCCCTTCAGTGGCGACCAATCTTCGGACACCTGGTTGTTCCCAGGATGAAGAGACCCAAACTCAGGCTGCTGAGAAGACGACAGAGGAGCAGGGGGTCGAGCAACCCGGGGAGGATATGGAAGTTTCGGCTTAGAAGTACTTTCGTTATGTTGTTGTTTTTTCTCCCTTTTTCTTTATCTTTTAATGGGAATCTTCTGTTGTAACATTCTGATCTTTGATAATTAATCAAACGTTATTCTCGTCTCGTGCTTCCCTTATCCTTCCGCATCTAACTTGATCGATTTTGTCGAAGTTCTCTTAGGTAAAGTAGGGCATGTCCTGATTTTTGAGTTCGGCGGTTGATCGCCTATAATCAATTTACTCGTTGATCGATTGAGAAGACATAGACATTTCACCGGGTGATTGCCTATCGTCGATCAGAACAAAGACCTAAACCCTAAACAATATAGGAGCTTGACGCTTACCCTTTCAGCGTGGGTTGTCCTTGCAATGTGATCAGGATAGGTGTTTGGTTGGCCAGACCTTTCCTGTGGGATCATTGTAGGGTCCAGCTGTTCGGTACTTGTCCCTCCCTTTGCATTTTGTTAAGGTAAATAGGGATGACCGAAGGGTAATAGTGCCAAAAGGTGTATTTACTAGGGTTTGCCTTGGTTTTTTTTGTGTGTGGTGGTTGTGCCTGGAAAGGGGCTGCCTACGTACCAAAGAAGGGATCAAGCCGTTCGTAGTTCGTTTGGGCGAGCAAAAGTGAACCGAAGAGTACATTTGCTCGACGAGTAAAAGTGGCCGAAAGGCACATTTACTCGGTGTTTTTTTAAGGCAAAAGTGACTGTTGTCATTTGCTCGACGAGTAAAAGTGGCCGAAGGGCGCATTTACTCGGTTGTTTTTTTTTCTTTTTTTTATGGCAAAAGTGATTGTTTTCATTTGCTCGTTAGTCGCAATTTTAATGCTTGTAGTATTTGCGTAGGTTGGAGGCGTTCCAAGATCGTGGGATCGGTTCTCCGGAAGAAGTTTCTAATTTGTAGACTCCATGTTTAACTACTTCTACAATCTTGTAAGGTCCCTCCCAATTTGTGCCGAGTTTGCTGGCTCCCCATTCCTTCGTGTTGTCGAAGACTTTGCACAGAACAAGGTCGTTGAGGAGCAGTGGACGAGGGTTGACCTTCTTGTTGTAGTAGCTCGTTGTTAAGTTCTGGTAGTTCTGAATATGGAGTAGCGCTTGGTCGCGGAGTTCTTCTATGTTGTCGAGTGCGTCGAGGAGCATGTCTCGATTTATGTCGTCGTTGTCGAGCAACTTTGCTCGAAGCAAGCTCGCGACATTAACTTTGGCTGGTGACATGGCTTCAACACCATAAGAAGGGAGAATGGCGTAAGGCTGGTGGCCGTTCGCGGTGTTGTGCGATGTGACCAAAGGACTTCATCTAGTTCGTCTACCCAATGGCCCTTTTTTAGGTCGAGTCTCTTTTTGATCCCGTCGATTATGGTTTTGTTTGTTGCTTCGGCTTGGCTGTTCCCTTGAGGAAAACGCGGGGTAGATGTAGTTAGTCGAATCTGCCATTGGTCGCAAAAACCACGGAAGCTGTTTGAAATGAATTAGGAGCCGTTGTCGGTAACGATTTCGTACGGGAGACCGTGTCTGCAAATGACGTATTTCCATACGAATTTCTGGATTTCCTTTTCCGTTATTTTGACAAACGATTCTGCTTCCACCCATTTTGTGAAATAATCGGTCATAACGAGCAGGAACCGACGTTGTCGCGAGCTAGGGAGTGGTCCGACTATGTCAATTACCCAACGCATGAAGGGTAAGGCGTCGTCGTTGTGCGAAGGAGTTCAGTAGGGCTGTGTATATCCGGAGCATGCCGTTGACACTTGTCGCAGGCTCGGACGTACTGCTCACAATCCTTCATCATGGTCGGCTAGTAATATCCAAGACTCTTGACCTTGAGGGCGAGGGCGCGTCCGCCGGAGTGGCTGCCAGCTTCTCCGTTGTGCGTTTCGGCCATGAAGAGGTAAACATCTTCCCCGTGTATACAAGTAAGAAGGATTTTATTCGCTGTCAATCGGTAAAGATTGTTGTTCATGAGAACGTAATTGGCGCAGCGTGCCTTGAGGTGTCGAGCTTCCTATTTATCGGAAGGAAGGGTGCCGTATGCGAGGAATTGGATGAAAGGGGTGCGCCAGTCCGTTTCATGAGGCTCAGAGGCATCGGATGAAGAAATGGCGACGACGATGTCCGCTTCGTCGTTGGAGACCGTTATGCTCGGATAAGGAATGCGATAAATCGGTATAGTGCGTTGCACTTGGTCCTTGAGTTTGCTACCGAGGGCTGCGAGTGCGTCGGCACATACGTTTTCTCCGCGAGGAACCTAGGTGAGGGTGAAATGCTCGAAAGAGCTTGCAAGTTGCTGGACTACTTTGAGATATGCTTCCATGCGGTCATTCCGTGCGTCGTAATCACCGTTAAACTGGTGAGCGACGAGCTGAGAGTCGCAATAGGCATCGATGCGCGTTGCGCCGACGGCTTTGGCGAGTTGCAGTCCAGCGATTAGGGACTCGTATTCAGCCTCATTGTTGGAAGCCTGGAAATCCAGACGGAAAGATTGGCGGATTAATTCGCCGGTAGGGGATTGGAGTTGAACACTGGCTCCAGAGCCTTTAGATGTTGACGATCCATCGACGTGTAACACCCAGTTGGCCTTTGGCAGGACAAGGTGGGACTCAAGCTCGAGAGCCAAATCGATTAGAAAATCGGCAAGGACCTGTGACTTTATGGCAGATCGGTTTTTGTAGGTGATGTCATGTTCGCTTAACTCAACGGCCCATTTGGAGAGTCGACCAGACTGGTTCGTATTTTGCATAATGATCCGGAGAGTTTGATTCGTCAGCACGACGATCGAGTGTGATTGGAAATAAGGCGGGAGTTTCCTTGCTGAGGTGACTACGGCGAGTGCCATTTTTTCTAGCGTGGAGTAGCGAGTTTCTGCATCTACCATTCGCTTACTTGTGTAAAAGATGGGCTTTTGTTCGCCGCGATCTTCGCGGACAAGGACACTGCTGACAGCAGTGGAGGACACAGCTATGTATAGATACAGGATGTCTCCTTCCTCTGGCTTCGCTAGCACCGGTAGTGTGGTGAGGTACGCTTTAAGTCGGCCGAAGGCCTCCTTGCAGTGATCGTCCCAAATATATCTTTTGTTTCCTCGTAAGAGCTCGAAGAACGGGAGGCACTTGTCCGTGGATTGGGAGATGAATCGATTTAGGGCCGCAATTCAGCATGTTAATCGCTGGACTTCTTTACTATTTTTGTGACTCGGAAGCTCGAGGATTGCCGAGATCTGCTTTGGGTTGGCTTCAATGCCTCTTTGAGTGACGATATAGCCCAGAAATTCCCCGGACATTACTCCGAATGTGCACTTAGCCGGATTGAGTTTCATTCCATACTTGTTGAGGATGAGGAAACATTGTTCCAGATGCGCGAGGTGATCGGTTGCTCGTAAGGATTTGACGAGCATGTCGTCAATATATACTTCCATCGTTGTGCCAAGTTGCTCGGCGAACATCTTGTTAACGATTTGCTGATAGGTCGCGCCAACATTTTTGAGAGCGAAAGGCATGACTTTGTAGCAGTATGTACCGCGGTCGGTGATAAACGCAGTCTTCTTGTGGTCGTCTGGGTGCATCAAAATTTGATTGTACCCAGAGAAGACGTTCATGAAGCTAAGGAGCTCGTTCCCAGAGGTGGATTCAACTAAGCGGTCGATATGCGGGAGCGGGAAGCTATCCTTAGAACAAGCCTTGTTGAGATCAGTAAAATCGACGCAGACACGCCATTTGCCATTTTTCGTACGGACGACGACCGGGTTCACGAGCCACTCGGGATACCAAACTTCGGAAATGAAACCGGTCGAAAGGAGGCGGTCAACTTTGTCGTTTACCGCCTTAGCACGCTCGGGTCCGAGCTTCCGTTGTTTTTGGCGTACCGGCTTGAAGGTTGGAACAACGTTGAGTTCGTGAACAGTCATGGCCGGGTCGATCCCCGGCATGTCAGTTGTCGTCCAGTCGAAGGTTGAGACGTTGCTTGTGAGGAAGGAGGTAATGCAATCTTTGTGGTCGTCGCTAAATAGGCTCCTACTCTGACCGTTATGCTCGGGTCGGCGGGATCGATGCCGATTTCGACAATTTCCTCTTTAAGCGGGTAGAGTTTCGCAATTGGTCAGGCCGGCGAGCTTTGATTTCATTGACTAGTAGGTCACGGGCTGCAAGTTTGTAGCCTCGGATCGTGAGTATGCGACCATTGGCTCCTGGAAATTTGATACATTGATGATAGGTAGAAGGGATTGCCTTCATGGAATGGATCCAAGGGGTCCTGAGAATCACGTTGTAAGGCGCGCGAACATCGATGATGGAGAACTTAACGTGTCTGGTTATCCCTTGAACGGATACATCGAGTCGTATCGTCCCCAACACCGTTTCAGATGATCCATTAAAGCCTGTAAGCGCTCTAGTGGATGGCTTGATTTGACGAGGATCGACGCGCATTTTATCCAAGGTCGCTTGGAAAATTAGGTCGACAGAGCTACCGGTGTCGACGAGTATCTTAGTTACCTCGCAGTCGTCAATTCCAAGTTCGACGAGGAGAGGATCGTTGTGAGGAAAATGAACTCCAGCCAAATCCAGCAGCAGAGAAAGTGATCAGGGGATCATTCTCTGGAACGAATGGCCAGTTTTTTGCGACCGTGGCTTTCCGATGAAATTCCTTGACGGAACGAACCGAGTCGTCGCAGGGTGGAGATCCTCCCATGATGACACTCATCCTAGTCTCCTGGGTATCAGATGTGGTATTGCGGAGTTCATGAAGTTTGACCCGAAGGTCGGGGACGGTTGAGTTCAGACGATCGCGGAGGTCCGTGACTCTGGAGTTGAGATTGGTGCGCAGATCGAGAGGACCTTGGTCCAGTTGCTCGCGCGTATCTATTGCCTTCGAGTTGAGTTTTGCGCGCAGGTCAGCAAGACCTTGAGCCGGTTGCTCGCACATATCCGCAGCCCGCGAGTTGAGTTTGGTTCGCAGATCGAGAGGTCCTTGGTCCAATTGCTCGCGCATATCCGCGACCTTCGAGTTGAGTTTTGCGCGCAAGTCAGCAGGGCCGTGAACTAGGTGTCCGCGCACATCCGCGGCCTTCGAGTTGAGTTTTACTCGTAGGTCGGCTCTGCTGCCGTCATTTGGCTGAGGATTCTGTGAGTGAAAGGGGGCTTTTCTTTTGAGCGTAGTTCGAAAATCGTGGTGAGGTGGTTCCTCGGTTGGAGGCGATGAGGAAGAACCGGTGAGGATGGTAAATATCTTACGCCGGGACTTAAGTTTATCGTCATCGGAGGACGAATGACCGTCCTGGCGAGCAGCAATCGGTTCAGACCGTCGTGAGGGCTATGCGTCGTGTCTGCGCTGGGGGTTCTTCTTCTTGTCTTTAGTTTTGGACCAGCTCTTACTGTTCTTGTTTTCTTTGGATCGAGGAGGCTCGATGTTTGTCTGGCCGTTAGAGAATGCTGCTAGTAAGAGCTCGTGCAACTGCTTGCACTCCTTGGTGTCGTGCCCCTTGACCTTATGGTAGTCACAGTACTTGTTTTCGTCGAAGGTCGTTTGGGGAATGCTTGCAGTGCTAGTTCGCGGAGGGATGACTTTGCCATCGCTGTCCCTTTCCCAGACATTCCATCCTGGCTCGCGGACGACCATCGCGGTCCCGGAAGCTTCGTCTCCTGCGATGGCGTATACAGTGGATTTCTTCTTCTCGCCTCTGGCAAAGGGCGCGTGTTGTCGCGGCTCTAGAGGCGTGTCCGCTGATTTGGGGGCCGTCTGCTTGGCCATATTCTGCTTTGTATAGAACGCGCGTTTATCTTCCTCGAGCATGATGAAGTTTTTGGCGCGATGAAGAGCGTCTTGCAGGGACACAGTGGGGTGAGAGTAGAGGTTTTTGCGAAACTCGGAATTGATCCACAGTGTGTGTCGTAGGGCCTCGACAGCGGTTTTGTCGTTAACGTGGACCCTGGAGACGACTTTCTTGAAACGTTCCATATAGTCTTTGAGGCTCTCGGAAGAACCTTGGGACATTTTCCAAAGGTCGGAGATGGAAGCTCCGTCGCGAGTGAACATGACGTAGTGCTTTAGGAAGGCGGCGGAGAGGTCGTGGAAGTTATCGATAGAACCTTCAGCAAGCCTAGAGAACCTCGTTAGAGTCGGTCCGAAGAGACTTTCGACAAAAAGCTGGCAAGAACAGACATCTTTTTCTTCGTCGCTAAAGTGGGCGCGGGCGACAGCGATGTTGAATGTCGTCATATGGTCGGTAGGGTCCGAGTCACCGGTGTACGGCTGTATACGGAGCTTCTCTGTTTGTTGGATCTTGACGTCTGTAATCCGACGAGTGAAGGGGTTGCACAGGGTGGCTTCAAAGGACTCTTTCGATCTCCGGGGCCGAGCTGGTCACGCGGTGTATCTTTGAGTGGATGTCCCGGAGTGAGTGTTGAAGCTGCGCTATCTGTCGGCTCGTTGTGGGATCTGAGAGGTCAGATGTCAGATCTGAGCCGATGGCTGCATGTTCCGTCGGCGCTGTTGGAGGGAGGGCCTCCTGCGCAGGAGCGCCAGTAAGAGGGTTGACAGAGAAGAGCTGTCGGCGGATAGTAGGTGGGTTGCTCGTGGCCCCAAGAGGAGGGGATAGGGCGGCAGCAAGGATGTCGAGGCGCTCATTCGTCGCCTTCTGTACCTCGTCTTGCTGGGCGAAACGAGCTAGAATGGTGTCCATGATTTCGGTCATGGTTGGTGCGGCGGCGACGGGCGCTGGCCGCTCGTCGGTAGTTGCTTCGTCGGTGCTCATCGTCTAAGTCGGAACGTTACTTCGGTCGTAGCCCCACGGTGGGCGCCAAATGTTAGATCTATAGTTGGTCGGGTGATTCTTATGAAGATCTAGTTTGATTTTGTGGGTTTACTTGCGAAGACGTTTAGCAACTTAAACTGATTTGCTCTTTCGATTTGATGTTTTACAAAGGTCTTTTCAAGTTTACAATGTTTTCTTCTTAGGTCTAGCTCTCCTCTCAAAACTGCCCCCTTCTATGTGTCTTTTCTTCCATTTTATAACTCCTCTTCGGTCCTGTTCGCCCTAGCTCGTGGTCCATCTCCTGTTGGGCCGGGATTTTTCATGGGCCGACTAACAGCTCGAGGCGGGCTACAACGGACCGGCTTAGACAGCTCGCGACTTCTGAGCTCGTGTCACACTGCGGGCATCAAGTCCGTACGACCAACTTTCCATCGGCTTGG
>CAJHQQ010000272.1:0-251547 GCA_905132885.1 Moricandia moricandioides
TTTTTTATCAATATAGCTTAAGACTTACATCAAATCGGGGACGATCATCAACGGAAGATTCTCCTTGCAAATCCATCCTCATCATCTTGTACCGTCAAGAATATATTTCACACTATGCAATAGCATAGTTACTTAGACAAAAAAAATATATATATATATATAATCTTTTTTTTTTGGCAAACATATTTTTATTGAAAATTGGGTCTACAGTACACAACAAAATAGTGGGCCAAACCCAAAACGAAAATAACTTAAATTTTCTAAAGATATCTTCGTCTACTAAGTATTGCCACGCAGCGGTCATACGTAAGTATTGACTCAGCAATGGAGCCTCAAACGCCAGGCTCGGAAAGGACCTAAACGTTTCTTGAGCAGTGCATATCTCTTCTTATATCTCTTCTTCTTATTCTTCTCAAAAGGGCTCCAATGCTTACCCTGGAGTGTCAATGATCTTGAAGACTCATCGTAGAGCCGTCTAATGATGGCCCTGCGATAAGACGGCTTACCAAGCCGAGCCTTGGCCAAGTCTTTGTAGACAATGTAAACGACAGCGCTCTTGGAGTCGAGTCTCGGCTGCTCCTCATCAGTGAGACTTTGAATTGACACTTGCACAATGTCGAAATCACAGAGTTGACTCTGCAAAAAGAGTTTCATGATCAGCAATAAGCAAACAACAATGCAAAACAAACAAAAAGTTACCTCAGTGATACCCCTATCGCAGGTACAATGTGCAAGATCCAAATACACTTGAACCCAATCAGTGTTTCGCAGCTCATGTTCATTCAACTACAAAAGCCAAATGAAACACACACACATATGAATCAAAATTGTATAATAAGATGTTAATTCAATTGTGTCTTTTTTTACCATGTAAAAACGGTGAGCAATCATCTCCGAGGAAGGCCAGAGAGGCAGAGGACTACATGTGTAGGTTGGTGCGCAAAGTCGAGGAGGCTCCGTAGAACCTTGGGGTCTAGCTATTTGGACTGAGATATCTAAACGACAAATGCGGTTTTCACGAACAAGAGCATGGAAAGGCTTTATAGCATCAGAATCTGGATCAACTGCATTCAAGGAAATGTAGTAAGGGGCAGCACCAGCATTCAATCTCATGTTGTAACTCGTCAATCTAAAGAACTTGTAGTTCGTCCCCTGAAACAAGATCAAATCTCAATGTAACTGATAAAAAAAAAAGGTAATGTAAAAAAAAAAATTATTACCTCCAAGAGATTGTAACGATGAAGCCCCAGCTGGGCATAAACGTTGACATAGGTTAGATGGTATCCGTATTCAACGTGTCTCAACCGAGGTTTACGAGATGATAGTGGAACATCAATGGGTAAATCAAAACCCTAATTAAAGGGAAAAAAACAAACCGATTTAGGTTACATGAATCTAACTAAAGAGAAACATCAAATCGATTCAGGTTACATGACCCTATCTAAAGAGAAAAAATAATCAGACTTACATCAAATCGGGGATGATCACTCCTTGAAGACTCTCCTTGCACGTCTCTGTTCTCGTGGTCGGGTTCGTTGCTCGGCATGGTATCTACGGATCGAGATTTCCTTCGTTGGAATAAGATTTTCTAGAACAAATTAAAAATAATAAAAAAAACTTACATCGAACTTCATTACTTGCGGACGACTCGTCTCGTCTTTCTCTCTCACCTCTTTGGAGAGCCATAAGAATGTTTTTGTTTCGTTTAGGTTTTTGATCGATACTTATGAAGATGTTTTAACCTAATTAAGACAAACATTGCCTAATATATAACTATCCTTATCACAAATAGGAAACTATACGTTTAATATATCCTTATCACAAATTAGAAAATACACGTTTTAAGTCATAATCTGCTTAAATCAGATGCATGAGAACCGGCCCTGGGCCTGGGTTGGAATCCTATTATGTTTAAATAAGTATTTTTCAGGCGGCTTTGAAAAAACTAGAACTGGCTCTAGTACAGACGTCGACTTTTGCTACTCTAGTGGCAAACGGTTATCTACTGAGGTTTTTGGGTTGAAAGAAACTCTCGTATGCATGCATCTCTCTCCTCCCTCTTATTGATCATCAAATAAAGGACCGTATCCATTCGTGATTCTAATCCGACCACCGCATTTAAATCTTTTCAGGATTTGGCTCCTTGCTTTTGAATCCATCGATGAATCAAATACTAAAGCTGTCTATGTAAATCTAGATTATAAATGTATGTTTCTCTACCACTTCACCTTCCTATTTCACCTGACTGGGCCTCGAGCATTTCTTTTAATTATGGGCTTCAATCTAACTTTGAGTTTCTTTTTTTGGGATAACTATTCTTTAAACTTAAGTTCCTCTTGGGCTTGTATATTTTGTTTCCTGCATTTTAATATATGAAAAGCCAGTTCACAAAAACAAAGAAAAAAACTTTTTTGTTCCTAAAAACTAAAATTTTGTTTCAGTATGTTTTAAGTTTTCTATACAAGTTTATTTTTATTAATTAATAATACTTAATTGCAAACTTTTAAAAAAATTATAATTTAAAAAATACTATTGATTTAGAATTATACAGAAAAAAACTAACACATTTATTATCAAAAAAAATATATATTTGCGACTAAACACTTGCACCATATTTTAAAAACATAGAGAATATTATTCAACATCTGCTCATGCACGTGGCACGCCTGACACATGTATCCTTGTGCCCCAAAACAGTGTGTTATCTATAGCTAAAAGATACTTACAACTTAAATCCAAATTTTAATCAATTCAATGAGGTGTTAATTCAACGACCATATGAGTTAGTTATTTATCGGTATTTTCCTTTGTTTTTTTTCCTAGAGTACATTGGTTATCGCGTGATAGTTTTATGCACCACGTGATTGATTTTTCTGTTCTGACTTCTTCTAGGGCTATGAAATTGTGTGAACATCTCTCGGCAATTGTAGACAAAGAAAAATATATTATACGCAAACGCTACTATCCAAAGGAAGATACTTAAAGAAAGATAGCTTATCAACCACCACGTAGTTGATTCTTCGGTCGACCACATGAACGTGATCTGTCAAGTTGCTGATCGCAAGCCGTTAATGGGTCCCGCATCTAACTTTGCATTTTGGCTTTGACGCGTCTTCAAAGGACACTTCCCACAACGGCACAAATTATTTGTGGGACTCCTCTATGAATTTGTTTCTAAGTTTTATGATATTTGTTTCTACGTTATCTGTCGCAGTTAGCTAGGAATCGGCTAAAATGTTTGAGTTTTTATAATATATACTCTGACAAGTTTCAAGAGAAGGTAGGTTAGGTTTCAATTAAGTTCGATTATCACTTCTTTTCATATGTTTTAACTTGAGCATTAGTGTGGTGTTCTGTTTGTTAAACTCCAGTCGTTATGGTTCTTGATATATATTAAATTTTTCATAGCTTTTAAATTTTAAGTGTGACGTTTCATTGAACCGAAGATTATGGTGGTTTTTTTCTACTTCAATCATACAAATGATCTTTTAAAAGTATATTAGGTACCAAACTGAACATTTGAATCTTAACAGTTAATATTAAAACAACTAGTATATTTTTTTACACCAAAAAAACTAGTATATTTTATAATCGGACAACGTAGGCGTAGTAACATGTATTCCCTCCATTTAAAATATCGTTATAGAGTAAAAATTTTGTTTCAAAATAAATGTTATTTTATGATTTTGATAGAAAAAAATATTATTTTTATATGTTATTTTATTTTTATTAGTTGAAATATAGTTATGTTTATAGATAATGATGTTTTTATTTTGAAAATATATATATAATTAAATATCTTTTCTAAAATATGTGAGCAAATTTAAAATGATAAATAAAATAAAATGGAGGAAATATTAAATTTCAAGGTAAGTTCCAAAAAAGCATGTATTATATTACGAGTCGCCACGAATTGATTGTGGGTCTAGTCAATACCCATAACAACACCTCAAGAGTCATCAATGAGATTTTTATCGACTGAGCTAACCGTACCACATGGGTAGGTCCAGAGTGTTGGGTTCTATTGTAATCTCCCTAGTTGTTTCTATCAAGTTTTCTTTTTCTTTCCAGCACCAAATTTTGTTTTATTTGATTTTGTTATATTTATTAAAATTTATTTTGTTTCCCGATGTTCATAGAGTCATTTCAGCTAAAGATTCCGCTTCTTACGCAATGCAGGCGTCGACCAAAACTAAATAAATAATGAATTCTACATAAACAATCTTTTAGTGGAATCATTGCTAGACTCCAATATAATCGAACTCCATTAAAATAACGCCACGCAATTACACGAACGTGACATACCGTTTATTATTTACAATGCCACAATCGATCTGAATAAGCTTTCTTTATTGTTTGGTTAATTATTTTAATCGGAGTTAGTGATTTATAAAGTGTTTCAGGCTGATATGCATGCAAAATAGCAGACTATGTCATGGGGCATGCGAAGTATCACGCAGTATATATGCAACACACTACCAAAGCACGGTTAGTCATCTAATACTAATTTTCTTCTTTATATATAATTCAGTTCATATACATGCGTCCTTTGTCTTATAAGTTGAAAGGGGAATTTTATACGTTCACATTACTTTCAAGAATGGAAGAACAAGAACTCTAAAAGTAGAGATAACAAAAATGTTTAAATTGTTAATCAAAACTATAGTATCTTCCACTCAACAGAAAGATTCATAAGGTCACGTCAAAACTTAGAGTCCCCTTCAAGAAAGGAATACTTAGAGGTTTGATCCAAGGCATATACTTAATGGAGAGTGGAATCTTCATCGGCGTCAAATTCTGAAAGAATATGCTAAATAATATGCTAAAATCAAAATTCATGTTTACCTTATGTGTGTGTTTGAATTGTAAAGATCCTCAAATCTATTTATTGGGCAGGCAAATACTACATATGGAGATGTTTGAAAACTTCGACTTTTCTTTTAATCTGACGTTACAAATGTTAGGACAAAAATGGCTTAGATATGTGATCAGAATTGTTTTAGGTTACCGTACATCTTTACGTACATGGGAGACGTGAGTGAGTGAAAAAGTTGATCTAACTTTTTTGTTTTGTTGTCATCTTTTTGAGATAAAAGTGGACACAAATTCATAATCAGTGGAGTCTTATTGAAAAAGTTTTGGGGCTCTAAAGCAAGTTAGTTAAATGTAGAGAAAATATGCCATGTCGATTAAAAAAACACATGAAATCATATTAATCTGTAGGTAGGTATAATTTAAATACATGTGTCAAAAACTGTAGAACAAAATACACAGAGACTAGATGGAAGCTATTGGTTATTGTATTCAAATAAATTTGAAAGTTTAAGCAAATTATGTTTTTGAATATTAATCTGTGGGTAGGTATAATTTAAATACATCTGTCAAAACTGTAGAACAAAATACACAGAGACTAGATGGAAGCTATTGGTTATTGTAGTTGAATAAATTTGAAAGTTTTAAGTAAATTATGTTTTTGAAATCATATGTTATTCAGTCAGTGGAATGTAAGAACTAATTAAACTTTAGTATTTTTTCAATTATACACATTTATTATGTTTGATTTTAGAGTGATTAAAAACAAATTAAAACATTTAAAAATATAAAACATAAGTTTGTATGAAAGAAAACCTATAAATTAATTTTACATAGATTTATAAAATTATATGAGTTTTCAAATCTTAAAGATGATACTCTTTAAGATTATCATCAAATAAACAGAGCAATTTAAATTTAAATTTGTTAAAAGAATAGCATCATTCATTCATATTCTCTTCATATCATCGGATGTGTGACTTTTAGATTATAAAAATATTCAAATAAGAAATAAGATGAACATAGCAACTTATTTTTATTGATAAAAAAGAAAAAAGAGTACAACTCTGCTTTCTCACAGCCTTTTACACAACCCAGAAGGAAGAAAAAAAAAGCGTAAAAGGCGGAAAAGATCGTTATACTCAACACTAACGTCTAACCCTAAAGACTTATCAGCATGCAAACCAAAATTCACAGACAAAAAAAGAAAAAAACTCATAGCCCAAAGAAGATCAAAGCCATCCATTTAGCTATGCGTTCTTCCAGAAGAGTCTTCTTTATAGAGACGGAGTTTACAAAGCCAAAACCCCAAACTTTACATGCCGACACACAAACACAAACCTGTTAGACCAAGAAAGGAAGATAGATACGCACTACTACTGATTATTTATTCTCTTCATTTCACTTTTTTTTTATTATTATATCCGAATCTCGCTTCTTTTAGATGAATCTCTCCTCTTCTTCTCCTGCTCTTTGAATCCATGGGTGTCCTGCAAATAATCAATAAAAAATTATTAACTTTGAATGGTACTTAAAATCATGATTAGTGAGATCAAAGACAACAACTTACGGAGAGCTTGTTCTGCTGAGAATCTTCGAGAAGTATCCTTACATATCATCTTCCTCAAGAAATCTTTAGCCATAGACGAAACTCCCCTGAAAACCTTGGGAGGAAACCTCAAGTTTCCTCTAAGCACCGCCTCGAAAATCTCCTCCGCCGTCTCCCCGTAAAACGGAGGAGCTCCGGCGAGCATCGTGTACAAAACAACACCAACACTCCACAAATCAACCTTCTCACCGTACGAATAACCCATCAGAACCTCAGGCGCCACGTAATAAGGCGTCCCCACAACACCTTCGGTAGTCTCGCCCTCACCCAACCAAACCCCAGACCCGAAATCACAGATCTTAACCGTATCGTTCCTAAGATTAACCAGAATATTCTCCGGCTTAATGTCCCTGTGAACGACGCCGTATCGGTGACAATGCGCAAGCCCCTGGAGAATCTGTTTCGCAAACGACGCCGTTTGGGACTCGGAGAAGGTTCCGGAAGAAACAAGACGGTCGTAGATCGAGACGGAGGGATCGACTAACTCCATGTAGATGGAGAGAGTTGAGTCAGTATCGACCAGATCGTGGATTTGGACGATGTTCGGGTGAAATGACAAGAGAGCCATGAGTTTAGGCTCGTTGTCGATGCACGCGCGGTCCAGATCGTCTGTTAGAGAGCTCTTCTCGATGGTTTTGCACGCGTAGAACTCACCCGTCGCCGGAGCGTACACGCGAGTGACCGTGCCGAAGCGTCCACGACCGATCTCTTCGCAGATCTGGTACTTGTCCTTGTTGTTGTTGTCTCTGAGTGTTTGGCTGTAAGTCATAGTCTTTGTTTTTTTTTGGTGGTTGAGTTGTGTTTAGGAAGAAGCAGAGCTTTTGAGTCGGCTGAACGTTATTAATAGCCTTAAATTCTTAAGGAATATTCTTTTGGATGCCTACCTGTTTTTTTTCTCTCCATCAGATACGATTTTCTGTTAAGCTTTCTTTTTTTATTTTTAGTCATTTTAATATCCTTCTCTATTTAAAAGTCAAATTATATTCCTTATATACTATTCGCAAATCAGGTATGTTTTTCTTTTGTTTAGATGTTATTAGGAGGAGGTTTGTAATACTATATTCATATTTATAAACATATTCTTACGGAATTTTAGTCGTTGATTATATTCTAATAGTAATATGTTGACAACAGAGAAAAAGCTATCATTTTAATATTTAAAGTTGGATTTTTTAGATTATTTTATCTGATAATTCTTTAGTTAAATGAAGGGGTAAATTAATATTTTAAATTGTAAAAGTAATACTAAACCGTTTGGAATGGTTTTAGTATTTTATTTGGTAAGAAATCTTTAGTTTTAAAATAGTTGTATTGAAAAGTCTATAGTATTTATTAATTAACGAGTATAAATAGTAGATCTTTATACATATTATTGTAGAACTTTGACTTGATGATGTATGTATATAGAGAAAATAGAAAACGGCATTAAGTCACACATATGGTTTTACTCGCAGATTGTTCATGTAATTTAAGTATAATTTCTTTATTTTGACCTTTGATAGTTTCATAAGATGGTTTCATGCTCTCCTTGGTTATTATATAGTTAATTAGTTTGTGGTGTTACAGATCCTTTGGTTGCTAGGGTTTTAGGTATGTAACCCCTCGCTTGTCTCTACTTTTTATACTTTGTTATTGCTTTAGTGTAAAGTCTTTGTTTTTGGTTAACTAGAGAGAAAATGGTTATAAAAAGGAGTAGAGATAAATAAACTCATAAAAATAAAGATCATGAAAATTGTGTTTACTTCTTGAAACATTACATATGATTTTGGTTGTGCGACACCTTTTTGGATGCTGCATAAAGGAATCGAAGTCCATTTCGTAACAAGCAAAGCAAACAAACACAAAAATCTCAGACGCACTCAAATACTACACATAAGAAATCACACGTAAAGTAAACATGCAAATTAGCTGACCCATTATCTATGACTCTATGAGTAAGAACACACTAAGACAACACAAAGACTTGCCAACATTTTGAACTGATAAACAAACAGTTCGATATATGGGCACAAGTGAGAAGTGTAACTGGCCCAAACATATATAACAAGACTTTTGTCTATGAGCGAAAATAAGAAGAAAGCTGGCCCAAGTTATATCGCAAAAAGAATCTAAACCCATTTACCGTAAATAACACAGAATCGTTCACGATGAGATTCGAACCCACGAACTCTTTATCCACAACAGTTTTAGTTGGCTGCTGCTGTGCCCTACTGGCTCTGCCACGGCTCTCGCATTATCGATACGTCTGTGCCCTCCTCCTCCTCCTCCACCATGGCTTCCGCAATTTCCAACGCGTTTCGTTACCCTCCTCCTCAAATTAGTCATAGGAGCTCCAATATTGATCTTCGAACTCCCAAGTCGCCGTCTTTTGTCAGGTTGTTTCTTTGTTGCCTTCAAAATTGAAGGAAGCTACTCCTTCCCTTTCATCTCTATTACTTGCTTAGCATCAGGATTCAGCAGCCAATAACGTTCGTCTTGTTTACTTAGTGACAAAACCCTTATCTTTGTCATTGAGGAGTTGTTAATGTGCTTCTTACATTGCAAAGTTTATAACTTTCTGTTTCACTTAGCGAAGTTCCATTGTTGTGCTCAACTCCATTCAGACCATTCCTTATTGTAATGAAAAGTTTTTTTTCAGGCTTCTTCCACGAAGGGTGTTGCAGAGCAGGATTGTGATACGTGCTGCTTCGTCTGCTGCTGGAAATCCGCAGTCTGATGGTGACTTTAACCCATATGAGGTAGGTGATTCATCTCTCGAAAAGGACTTGTTTTCACTACTCATTGGGTCTCTCTCAAGCAAATGACTTGAGTGGATACCTTGTCAGGTTCTTGGTGTTAACCCTATAGAGGGATTTGACAAGATCAAGCAAACTTACGGAAGAAAACTTAAGGAAGCTCAGAGGAGTGGTGATGAAGCCACTGCTGCTCTTGTATGTAACCTCTCTCTCTCTCTTTCTTTCTTTGGTGTCCATGATTTTTTTTTCTTTCCTTTATTCTTTTTGTGTTAACACGTCTCTATTCTTTGGATAGCTGGAGAAAGCATATGATAAGCTCATGTATTCCCAGTTAATGAATAGGAAAAAGGGTGTGACTTTCGGTTCGTTTAAGGTATGTACCCTTTCCTCTTTCTAGCCATATGCCGTCCTGAACTTCCTTTCTTAATCGTGGCGTAAATTTTCTCATAATTCAGGTCTCCAAGGACATTAGATATGCTGATAAGCAGCCCATTATACCATGGGGTCCAAGGTAAGATATTCTTTATAATTCTACTCAAAATTATTTATGTTCATCCTTCAGGAGCATTCTTGTTTCAGGTATTCCAAGTCCCCCAAAAATGATATGCTGATCAACCTAGCAATATCAGCTGTGTTTGTAAGTGTTTAAGAAGAAGGAGGTTTTAGGATTATGTAGCGAAGTTAGTTTTTTTGTTTTAACATTGTACCCTTTATAGTCTCACATTCATACATGAATCTCTCTCTGTCTCTGTTTCTCTCTTTTTTTTTTTGCAGAGTGCATGGATTGCTATAAAACGAAATGTTGAATACAAACCGCTGCAGTTCATGTCCTTTGTGTTTGTCTACAGAATTTTTGAGAAATTGAAATCCTTTGAAGCCCCTTCATCTCCAACATATAACGTGAGTTTTAATTTTTTTTGAAGCCTTACTATTTAATGTCGATCAATACATCTGGTGGCTCTTGTCGTCCTGATTAGCATTGATGTTGAAACTGGCTGCAGGAGGAAGGCGAAGAAAGTGGACGGGGATTGAGAATGGGAAAGAGGCTTCTTCGGTCTCTTTCACTAGTTTTCGGCTCTATACTTGTTGCATCCTTGGTATGTAAATCTGTCAAGACTCCTCTATTTTATGTTGCACCAGCTGCTACTAGTTTTTTTGGATTATCATGATTGTTAATGTAAGATATCTTAAAGTTATTTGACTTGAATATATTCTACGTTTAACTCTTAGTGAATCATGATTTGCAGGCTTACACCGGGATCTTAAATGTCATCGAGTACATGGGCAGCTCCATACCCATAGCACTTTACAATAACCAGGTTAGTGTTCCTGCCTAACTCCACCCATCTCTCTTCACTTGGGCCCATCCCCAAACTTTAGTCCCACACAAACTTTGGTTTTGGGATCATTATGTCAATAGTTAGGCTTAAGCCTCAACAAACTAGACGCATTAATCAATTGTCACATCTTTATATTCTATAAGTAGTATGGTATGTGTAATTCTACTGATATGAAAACTAGACGCATGACATGAAATGAGAACTTTCATGTTGGATAATATCTTTGGCCATGATCTCTAAAATGAGAACTTTCGTGTTGCAGGAACTTATAGTGACGGCTTCATCGGCTTTGATGCTCTATGTCATTGCGTCGTATTACAGGTAATGCGAGAGAGCACAAAGAGCTTTTGATCTAGCGTGAGGTTTTGTAAGAGTGTTTTTGATGTATAACTGCTAGATGTTAACAATTGAGATAAAAGTTCTTTTCTTGGGAGAAATTGGATTTTTATCTTTTATAATATTTTGTTGTGGAAAAACTCAAGTAAATTTAGTAAGAGACTTGGTTGCTGAATCGAAAGATGTGATTGGTTCTGTTAGAAAAAAGTGCCAGGCGGCTTAGACTAAATTCGAAAACAACTACAATATGGATTTGTACACCTTCAAAATTATTGTAAAAGCAACGATCAATTCATTATATATAAAACAAATCTCATATAACAAGTAAATAAACGTAAAAATAATGTAACGTGCTTATCGCTGATGGTGAATAAGTTTCTCATGGCCGTTCATTCGGTGAGTAAACCTCTTTCGTCACATTGATTTGTTTATTGATTCGGTAATTATTGTATGATTTTATTTTTTTTATTCATACAATATAACCAACCATTTTTCGATAAATCATTTATATTATTAATTTAATTCAAAACACTTAATTTTAGAAATTTTTATATAATAAAAAAATTATATATATTTTAGTCAGAATCAGCTCAATTACTTACATTTTTTTTTTTTTGATTAACCTGGGGGTGCCCATGGAGAGGCCCAGACTAATCCCCAAGAGGAGGTGCAGCCTACGGATAAATCCTCTCTCCAGGTATTCAAATGGGCCCTAAAGCATGAGCCCATATCCGTGTAAGGTGACCAGGATAATTGTGACTTAGTTTCGCGCAGCAGGTGGATCGAACCTGAAACGTGTTGGCGTCCCAGTCCCATCTCCTTACCACTCGACCACAATCATTATACCACTTAGGGGTGGGACGGACCGGATATCCGGGGTATTTTAGGATATCCGGATCCGGATTCGAATTCGCCGGATCCGTGATTTTAGTATCCGGATCCGGATCCGCGTCTTCCGGGTATCCGGACTTCGGATATCCGTCTAGATATTGTGATACCCGCGGATACCCGGATTCGGATCCGGATCCGTAAAAATAATTAAAAATAAATAAAAAATATTTTAAAAATATAAAAAAAATTAAAAATAAAATATAAATTAAATATTTATACAAAATTTATGAATATATATATATATGAATATAATATTAATAAAATTTAAATATAATATTAAAACAATATTTTATGTATAAATACTAATATATCAAATATAATTATTAATAAAATTCAAAATTTAATATATTTTAAAAACACGGATCCGGATCCGGATATCCGGACTTAAAAATTAAGATATCCGGATTTGGATCCGGTTTGGACGGATCCAAAATTTTACTATCCGGATTCGGATCCGGGCATTCCGGATATCCTATTTTTCGGAGCGGATCCGAGACGGATCTCGGATCGAATCCGGATCCCGGATAATACGTCCCAGCCCTAATACCACTTCTTACATTTTTCAAACACAAATATCTTTATATCTTGTAACTATTAAAGTTTAAACAATAATTAAAATAAAAATTACTTTATTTTTTGTTTGAACTTTGTAAGAAATTAAATCATTTAATATAACTATATTTTTATTACACTATATTTATGTAATACTATATATATAGCTAAACATAAAAAAAATTGAAAAAAGAATTGATATAAACCCAAGGTGATTGCACTTACCGTTCTTTATATTCAATCGACCCTGATTTTAATGATATAAATAATCAAATTAATTCTCTCTAACCTTCTAACTTATATAATAAACTATGATGTGACCGAAACAAAACAAATTTCATTAACGGGTGTCACGCATATAACGATGGTATAATTCTAGTTTGTTTAAACTTTTAGAAAAAAGAAGAAAAAACAAATGAAAGCTGGTAGAGACAAAAGATGCATGAGTAGGAAAGACACGTAAGAGCTGACTCAATCTCTCAATCGCACTCATATCTCTCTATAAATAGATAGAGAGAAACTGACATGAGAGAGAGGTACGTAGTTACAGCTGCTCCACACTCATCTCTTTTTAGACTCTTTCGAAAAGTATTTGACGAGTGGGGTGAGTTACGTCTCCTACTTGTACGCCTTCCTTTTACTAAGAATAAACTGGTACGTTCCTTCTTCTCCTCCTCCTCCTTTAGACTCTATCAGTTAGTTTTTGTCACACAATGGTGTTTATTGTCATATTGTTTTGTCTCTTTTCTACTTTGAAACTGCATCATCATGTGTTGTCTTTTATGTGTGTGATGAGAAATAATGTACCACACTCTTCTAGGTTTTAGACAATATATTAAAACAAGAAACATAGAGCATTAGAAGATTATAGTCATATCAAAAAGACACTGAAAGTGAAGGGGCTATAACTTTTTGGTTCATCGATACGTCCGAGGAGGATAGGAAGAAGACAACAATCTCGTGAATAGCCTTTTTTTTGGCCTTGGACACTTATGTTACGTGTGCTTCCCATACACAACACATCGTCATCCTTTTCTCGTGAAAAAAGAAGTTAGATTCCTGATAGCCATATATATAGTAGCAACTTTGGCCTTGTTGTATTTGCATGTATCAAATCAGCTTAAAATTATCCACGTGGCACTCTTCTAACGTAGTTAAATTAAAAGCTTATCAGCTTGTTGCATCTCTCTCCAAACAAAATAATCTTTTATATAGTCTGGAGCCGTGAGGTTCTGTTTCAGTTTCTAAAAGCATCTCAAACTTTCCTTAGCATTTTTTTCTTAAATGTTTTAATTGTCATCATGTGCTAATTTGATGGTAGGTTTGAATTAATTAACTTCAAAGTTGGAATCATAAACAAGAGCGTGTTCATTTTGAACAGGTACTTCTCTGGTTTTACATCTAAATTAAGAATTTTCTTATTAATCATCCATCATATACATCCACAACCTTTATAAGTGCTATATAATTGTTTGTGATTTATAAGGAGAGTTATTGTTATGTCCCCAAAGACCAGTTCAAGTATTTTTCCTTCTGATCTTACGTCAAAACTGTTATAACCATTTTCTCTAAGATAATAAATCATAAACAATCGAGAGAGTTACCTTATCTAACACGTTAGGGCTTAAGTATGTTTTAGTATATGACTTTCTAACCAAAGGAAGATAACAATTACATGTGTCATAGGTAGATTGCTATCAAGATGGTGATGAGAATTGTGGATCTACGCTCAGATACCGTGACTAAACCCACTCATGCAATGCGTGAAGCAATGTGCAGTGCAGAGGTTGACGATGACGTCCTCGGCTACGACCCAACGGCTCGACGTCTTGAAGAGGAGATGGCTAAGATGATGGGGAAAGAGGCGGCTCTGTTCGTGCCATCTGGTACAATGGGGAATCTTATATGCGTTATGGCTCACTGCGACGTGAGAGGAAGCGAGGTGATACTTGGAGACACTTGTCACATCCATGTTTACGAGAATGGAGGGATCTCAACGATAGGTGGCGTGCATCCCAAGACGATCAGGAATGAAGAAGATGGGACAATGGACTTGATGGCCATTGAAGCAGCCATTAGAGATCCTAAAGGAAGCACGTTTTATCCATCTACAAGGTTGATTTGTTTGGAGAACACACATGCCAAGTAAGTATCATAGTTTCTCAAGACCGACGAGTATGATTTTTTTTTTGTATTATTAGTTAGTCTCTTATGAAGATTTGATACAGCTCTGGTGGAAGATGTTTGAGTGCGGAGTATACAGATAGAGTTGGAGAGATTGCTAAGAGACATGGACTGAAGCTTCATGTCGATGGAGCTCGCATTTTTAACGCTTCCACTGTAATAATAGTCATCTACTTTATTCCACTAGACTAAACTATTATGAAACCTTTTTGTGTTTTGTTTTGTTTGATGTAGGCACTTGGAGTTCCAGTCCACAGTCTTGTAAAGGCTGCTGACTCTGTTTCGGTTCGGTTCTCTCTCTCCTTCTCTTGTATAACCTTTGAAAAGTTTAGATAAAAGATAGTTGAGACTCATACACTATGTTGCAGGTGTGTCTCTCTAAAGGTCTTGGAGCTCCGATAGGTTCTGTAATCGTTGGATCACAGAGCTTCATAGAAAAGGCCAAAACGTTAAGGAAAACATTAGGTGGAGGAATGAGACAGATAGGCGTCCTGTGTGCAGCTGCTTTGGTCGCACTCCAAGAGAACCTCCCAAAGCTACAATCTGACCACAAGAAAGCTAAGTTGTTAGCTGGTACGTATGCACCAAATCTACCCTAATCACTACAACAATAAACCCACCAAAAGAAACTCAGTTTACATTAATATTTTGCAGAAGGGTTGAACAAAATGAAAGGGATTAGAGTGAACGTTGCAGCCATGGAGACCAACATGGTGCGTATTGTCACAACACTTCTTGTTTTTTTTTTGTTATCAACAATAACAAAGATAAAAATAAAATTATTTTGAACGGATAGATATTCATGGATATGGAGGATGGATCAAGACTTACCGCTGAGAAACTCCGCAAGAGTCTAACGGAGCATGGCATTCTCGTCATCCCTGAAAACTCTTCCCGGTACGTCTAGCTCCTACCATAACCTCTTTATTGTTGCATTTGCGTTTACATGCAAAGAAACAAGTTTCTGAAAACTTTGTATTCTATCCAGAATCAGAATGGTTGTCCACCACCAGATAACAACAAGTGATGTGCATTACACATTGTCTTGCTTGCAAGTAAGATCATTATCATATCTCCCTTTACTATTCACTTTGTTTAATGACGTTTAAAGAATTGTTATTTTCTCTTTGGCAGCAAGCAGTGCAGACCATTCAGGAACCATGCCAGAACTAATTTGGCCAAACCAAATTGCTCTTTCTCTTCTCTTTTTTTTGTTGTCTTTCTTTTTTAATATTTATTTTTAATTAAAAGCTACCACTACCGATCTTGTCATCCTCGGTTTCTTCATTTTATTGTATTTTCGTTTTATATCTTACACATACATAAGCTATGATTGAACAAAATTGAAACACACTCGCTAACAATTACAAGAAAAAAAAGTTTATTCATGTAGGTGAGAATATTAGAGAAGAGTAGTATATGAACTGGACTAGTTATAATCTCTTTGAATCCAATGTCTTTTGGACTTCCAAAACAGAGGAACAGATGTCAATACTAGTAAAGTGATGTTGAACTGGAAACCAACCCACACATCAAGTCCCACTAGTAACCAAAACTAAATGGTTTCAAGAACCCACAAATCTCCTTTCTTTCTCCTTTGTTCTTGTTTCGAGAGACAGAAGAAGAAACAGGGGTTTTAGTTATATGTATCTATCATTCCTTCCTCTGTGAGGGTGTCCAAAAAAGAATGAGCAGGGAGCGTCATCAACTCTGTATGTACACAACTAAGATCAATCTCCTTCGAACCAGATCAGCTGCGATTCTGGATCTCTTCCTTTACAAGTTCGGTCACCAAATCTATGTTAGGCACACTTAAAACCTGTTGAAGTGAGCTTAGTTCCTCCATGTTAGCTTTCTTGAGCAGATCTTTGAGAGTAGAGTTTGTTCCAGCAGGCAATAGACTTTGTCCGGGGGGTTCCTGAAGATTTCTCACGTCCGATGACAAGTGAATGCTTGTGTTGGCTTCTCTGGGAAGAGGGTTTGCAGGGAACTGAACTTGTGGCCTCGAATAAGGCCTTGAATCCCAGTACTCTCTGCAAACTCGATTCACATCTAATGCCTCGATAGCCTGTTTATCACATTAAGAGTATATATCTGTCAACTAGATTTACAAGTGGAGCTTTACATTTTCAAATCAACAATGCTATGATTACACTCTTTCTATGCATCACAGAAGATAATCACAAAACTGATTTTATTATTTGTTTTGTATATTACAAGTCTAAGCCGGATTTAAAACTTGTAAAGTGTTACCTGTATGATTGAGGGTGATGTATATCCAAACATTTCAAAACCATCAGGGCTCCCAGAGGGCTGTAGAGGAGGAAGATCCAATTTACCGGCTTTGTGTTGCTTACTTATCTCTTGGTTTACTCTATCTCTTACCATCTCCCAGCATCTTGTAGGCGACAAGTGAGTGAACACCTCACTCGGATTACCCTCTAAGTAAACCTGACAAGAAGAACATACCACACACTTCAGCATTGTTTGATAACATTCTCAGTTCAAAAAATTTTAGGCATTAGATAGAATCAAGGAAGATATCAAGTTACCATGAACAATGGACTATTGCGTCCAGCATCCAGAATCTCTGAAATGTAAAAGCTCATGTTTGTTGGATCCAAAATATTTATGTACCTAACCCGGCTACGAAAACCTGCACCAGAGAAGAATAAACATTAAGCACTTGCCAAATATTGATGTATATTTTTCTCGACTTGCAAAAATACATGGCCACAGGTCACCTTTGGGGAAAATAGCTTGACGGTTGCACCATGATTTTCCAGAAAGCACACATCCATAACTTAAAGGCTCTACTTTGCACTTGACTCTCCTCACAACTTTTGCTATACGGGGACCCTTTTGGCGTATGATCCTATCCGGACTATTATTCTGCGAACAAGATGGTGTACCTGAGTTACTTCTTGTCCCATTATTTTGCGAACAAGATGGTGTGCCTGAGTTACTTCTTGTCCCATTATTTTGCGAACAAGATGGTGTGCCTGAGTTACTTCTTGTCCCATCAACCACATCCACTATAGCCAAACCTCCAGAGACTTTGGATTTAACGATGGGAGGTTTTCCACCACCCTCGTTGCAAGTGTCCATTCTAATACATATATCATGAGCAAGCCCATCAGTTAAGGCATTAACTTCAGTATGCGATACAGAACTCGATACATCCCCTCCCATTGCTCTTTGGTCATTAGTAGGCAATGATTTAGTCTTTTGTGTATCAGGCAAAGAATCTACTTGCTTTTCGAAATTTGGAATAGCAATTTTACCAGGTGCTTCCAACGCTAAAACGTGTGTTGGTCTTTCTCGTATTTTCAAATGCTTGCCAGAAGAAACTGAACCTCGTGAATTCTTTTTACCACTTGTGGACTTAGCAGCTGCCACAGAGAGCACGCCTCCTTCAGATGGTTGGCAAACTGAAGCTTTTAGAACAGAAGAATTACAAACAGTGTCTTCTTTGACAGGCTTCATACAGTGACTAGGTGATAATTGCTCCTTGTCTTTCAGAAGTAAATTAACATCTGATAAATCACTTGCATCTTCTCTCGAAGTTACTTTCATCTGTAAATCTTTCCCTAAAAGTGCATCTACTTGTGGACTCAGGTCCTTGTGCACTTTCCCTTCTTCATCCATCTCCATCTTTCTTCCTGAGATGTGTGCACTTAAAGCCAATCCTAAATCTTGACGCGCCCATCTATATACAGCACTAAGTTTTCCTTCCACAGCCTCCACAAGAACATTCAGTTCATCGATATCATAGCGAAATAGAAAATATTTACTAACCCACGGAACACGAACACAACTGCTTCACATGAGTCAAACATGTATACTTCTCTGGGGAACAACGGCAACCAGCAGCGGACAGGTGCAAGTCAAAGAAGCATATACAGCACTCTCTCTCGTTGGTAGCATCAAAATTACTATGCATCTTCAATGCAAGTGAAGAGCTACATAGAAATTCTCTTCTTGTACGTTCAATGTCAATGCGTGCCTATATAAAACCATGACAAATTCAATTAATCACCATATTGACAATAAATAACGATCCTCAATAGTCAATACCTCATAAACCTATGAATGCATCAAACAACTCTTGAACTAATCATTAGTTTAACTAGCAGAGGTGTGTTAATCTTCTGTTCTTCCCTTATTAGGTGGCTGTAGAATCATGTAATATGCAAATTCTCCCCTAAAATTAAGAGAAATTTTTGCTCCAAATCAGTTATAGCCTCATGCTACCGGTTTACAACAGATGGAACCATGTTACCAGTGTACCAAGATACCTCGTAAATTAACAGTGACTTCAGGATTTTCAAGTCTATCTAAACTTCAGGACACAAGAGAAAAGATATCTGTACCTTGAGTGTTTTTGCCAAAACTCCATCCTTTCCGCTGAATTGCTTCCACCTCAAGTTATCTATAGTATTTTTCTTCAGTAAGTTCAGCTCCCAGTCGGCTTTCACTACTTCCCTTGCTGCCCCAAGCAACAATTTATCATGTGAGATAGAAGTTTTTCTACCCTGTTGACAGTATAACTCTATGGCAATCTGCCCATGAGGCAACCAGTCAACTGGTGCTACATTCACAGCTTCAGCACAGTTGAAACCACAATTAAATCCAGCATGATATGCCCGAGGAAAAGTCAAGACAAACTCTCCAGCATGCTGGACGCAGCGGTGCACGGGTACTCCTGCGGTTTTCAATTTTGACGGGGAGAGTTGTGTTACCTACATGAAAGAGCATCAAAAGATTTATTTTATGTAACCATGGCAATTTAAATTAATTTACTGCAATCAGGTACAAGTATATGGAGGACAGAAATGGATCCATAAAATGGAACACTTCCAGTGTGTGATTATAGAGCAGAAAAGTTATGATTCAGTTCATAACAAATTTGACACTTACTAGCTTATGAAGCAAATCAGGCTGTTCTTCGAAAAGGTCAGGCAAATGCTTTCTCATCGCCTCCTCGAGTTTAGTAGCATCCATCCCCGCAACACCATACCACAGTTTTGGTTCACCCCAGTGCATATAATTTAACGAATACAAGTGGTGATCTTCAACATGCTATTTTAGGAAAACAATAACACCAGACATGTGAGCAGTGGAAAGTAATAAAACAAAAATAATGAAAAATACATCCATTGGTATAAGTATAACAAAATTGTATAATAGGATGACACTAGATCATTTGGGAACAATTCCATATGCAGAATGTATTGACATGAAATTACTCTCCATTTCATTCAGAATTTAAGACTCAAAAAATAATTATCCAACTCGCAGAGATCAGTCTTACCCAGCAGAAAGAAGAAAAGCACATCCCAATATACAACCATGGTATAAGGACACCAGAAATATCACTGCCCTCGTGCTTAAGTAGGGATCCTGGAAGCCTTGAAAAATTATTTAGGTTCCATCCCGATTTTGCATATTTTTCGTCTAAAGAAGAAGCCTCCTGACTAGATGATATCTTGGGGAATCCGCTACCAAATACCCCAGTTTCCAGGTCAGCACCATATAGCACCTATATAGAAGCCTCAGTCAGGAGATACAGAAGCACTAAGCAGGCATAAAACCCCAAACAAAAAGGAAAAACAACAGAGAATATAACTTCACCTCTATCTCTTCAGTTGCTTTATCTACAATACGCCAATATTCACCTTCAACATCCTCAACTGCTGGCTCCCAGCAGTCTATGGAGTTACCAACTTTAACTTCACTGTCTGTAGAAGTTTCACTCTTTTTAAAGTACTGAGCCTTGAACTCATCAGCATATTTTTTGAAGTCTTTTAGAGTGAACCCTGGACCAGGTTCAAAGCCAAACGTCTCAAGTTGACTCATTTCTGTGCTTGCAGAACCGGGATCGCTCTTGCCATTGCTGACAGTATCCACACCCATTTTCATGCACTTTCTTTTTTTCTTTCTCATTTGATTAGAAAGCTTAAAAATCTTCTTCATTGAACTCCGATTCTGAAGTTTATCCACTCTTTGGACACGTGTGGTAAATTTAGAACCTTCCCATACTTGCTTTTCTTTCAGCGGACAAGGGGGTTTCCAGGAAGGAGGAGGAACAATGCGACAGATTCCATACTTCTCAGCCTTTGGTCTTATTTTAGCTATGTAATTTAGAGTGTCTTCAAACTCCTAGAAACAGGTTTGCAGTTTATGTCAGAAAAATAAGGATGTATACAGAGTAGAAAGTATAGTATGCAAACAAGACCTCTTCGCTAGGGTAAAATATAGGGGCGTCTTCAAGCTCAGGTCTACGAGCTTCATCTGGATGCCATCTCGCAGTTACCTGTCAATGTGAAACAAGAAAAAGTAAGTGTCAAGTTCTTTCTGAAGTGAGCATTAATTGAGATTATTAACCTTCTGGCAGTCATTACATTCTGCACATCCCCGGGTCACACCCTTAGGTAGAGAAGGCTTCTGCAATGACATGATGCATGAGCAAAAATGCAAAGAAAACTCAAGTTGCTGCTAGGCATAAGGAACAAAAAAAAAACTAACTTGATCAAGATTTTGAGACGAGGCATTGTCATTGTTTGCTGCAGCATCATCATCACATCCGGCATAATTAATCCAAGGTCTACGCCGTAGAGACCGAGCAGCTTTGAGTTCATCGGATTCAATCTCCATCTTATTAGCTTGATCAATCACAGGAGAAACACTAGTCTTGGTTTTATCAGTAGAACCAGGGAGTACTCTATTTAAAGTGAAAGTAGCATATGATTCAAAGCCAGGAGGAACAGATGGTAACTCATCACTCTCTTCTTTCATACAGACTCTCATTAGCTCTGTCCCCATTACATACTCTGCCAACACCAATATAACATCATGTCTCCAGAATATCACAACCCAATATTTATAAATAAAAAAAAATGAAAATACTAATAATACATCACAAGAGGGAATATATGTATAACGTTTCAACTCTTAACATCTCAATTAAAACGACCCATAAAATAAATAAAAAAGGAGAAAATTTGCTTACATAGTTGAATCTAGGGTTTCTTGATTTGGATGGTCAAAGGCTCATCAACTGCAGCCAGATTCAGCAAATCGTAACAAGGGTTTGAAAGATCTGAGGAACCCTAGTAATTTTTGCAATTTTAGTAACAATATATATTTTTAAAAATCCAGATTTCATCAGATCTAACCCTAAACTCGACCAAAGAATCAGATTATTTTACAAAATTAATGAAAAAACATCGCATGTCTTTTTCAATATTTTGCATAAATAAAATACAAAATCATTCAAAGGTTACACCCACAAAAGTCCAAATATGGAACCAACCTTTTCTATATTCCCCAGAAAAAAAAAGCCAATCTGAGGGATGAAGGAAGAAGAAAAGGGCAAATTGGGTATTAAATCTACAGGTCCAAGTTTTGGTATCTATTCAAATCACTCAAGAAACAATATGAACAACAACAAAACCAAGCACAAGATGTAATTTTCTTCACTAATATTGATAGTTAAAAATTAATTACCTTTTTTGTTTTTTTTTTTCCTTTTTCAATAAATTTCTTTTAAGATCATATGATAAGAGAGGAAACAAACATGTGGCTTGCTTGCTTGTTTGCTGTGGGCTTTGATATGAATAATTTTTCCTTAACTTTTTTTGATGTGTGATGAGGTCTGTCTTATTATTTTAAGTCAATAATAACGCTTCAGAAAAAGCAAAGCAGAAGATGCAATTTCCTATGCACCTTACTTACTCTTATAACTTTGTTTCAACCATCAAAGGTAACCAAACATATTTAAAAAAAGCATTTTAAACAAGTTCATTAAGAATATAATTGTGACTGGCTTCATAGTAAATTCGTTTTCTTTGTTTATCAATTATTGTTGGCTGACATTTTTTATTCACGGGTGGTGGACATTAATACTGGATATTCACACGGCATTAGTTTTTAAAAGGAGTACAGTGTTATGAAACAATTATTAATTTAGATAATAGGTAATATTTTTATAACATTGTGGTTTAAGATTCGCCCACAAATACAGGTAACTATATAAACATAGATATTTAGTAAGTCTGGTATTTTGTAGAGAAAAATCTTGTCATAAGAAATTTAAATCTATTGAAATTATGTTGTCAAAAGTAGAAAACTATTTTAATATTTAGACTCTGGAAAGGCAAATGAAGTTTCTTACCCATTGTGAATGGTATCAAGTATCAAACCTAACACCTGGATTATTATATAGGGAATGGACTTTGGAGGAAAAAGCAAATGTTACCTCTTTTGAAAAATAGAAAATAGAATTTACAAAAGAAAAGAATATAAAATAGAGAACTTTTAATGTTTTAATCTGCCTTTGCATTACGCGCATAACATTTTAAAAATAAAAATATTTTGGTATAGCAAAAGATGATTTAAAATATTATAAATCCATTTTAAAAAAAAAGAAGACAAGTTGACCACAATTTGGTTTGGATTTAACTTGATTTTTAAATATTGTAACACAACCGAATACTTTAAAGGCCCAATCTACAATCTAATAAATGGACCCAAACTAAAAAAAGATACATGGGGGTGAATGTTGGATATTTTACAAGTAGTGGGAAGTAAATGAAAACTTTTATAGAAATAGAGGGTGTACTTCATAAATAAGGATAAACCCTACTTATCTTATCGTATCAAAACTTAGTCAGTGGACTAGCCAGAATCGATTAGATGGATAAAGCAATGGCTATCTTGAGAATCATGGTAATGTCTGGTGGGGTTCCAGATACTGTTTACCTATAACATGGTCTTTGCAAGATTTGGAATCAGCCTTGGTCCTCTTAGATGACATGACTTTCAGTGGAAGCAATAGAGGAAGTGGGATCATAGGTAGCACTTTACACAGGATGGTGATCTAAGGGCTATGCAAGAAGAAAGAGATGGAAATGACTATATTTATATACTTCAGATTGAACAAACATGTCGAAAGTTGTATATTCGAATCTTGAACATGCGCAAATTCAAAATGGGGAAAGAGAACCTTGCAGTGATGGGTTACTCTTACAAATTCTCAAATCACTTTAGATTTACAAGACACAAAAGTTCCAGCATGATTAGAAAGTAAACACACTAACAAACGCCCTGATTTTGATCTCGGCAATGGAACTATAATCTAAATCATCTATAAAAAGCTAAAAGGAATGTCAAATGTTACTATTCCCTTAAATTTCGGTCTCAGTCCCGTACTTCAAAAAAAAAAAAAAAACGTAAACTCTCAACTCTTTTGCAATCTTCATTTACTATTTTAGTTTACCTCTGATGAAAGTTTGGATGCGGGTGTAACATCTTCCCACGTTATGAAGCGCCCACACTCCCCACAGACCGTGCTGCTACCCACTTTTCTTCCTTGGCTTATGAGTGTAAGCTGATGCGCGATTATAGTGCAGCTTCTGTTCACAAAACGACTTCTGTTGAATCCCCTTGGGTGTCGTAAGGGCTGTGTTTGTGGTGAAGGCGAAGGTTTTTGGAGAACAGGAGCTTCATTGATTGGGGCTCGTTGAACTTCTTCCCACTGAAGTGCTTTCCTATAAACTTCCCATGCCATGTCTTTTTCTTCCTTTGTCAGTCTTTCTTCTTCATTTTCTTGTAGTAATGTCTCGTGCTCATGGAAACTCGAAATCCAGCTATAATATAAGAAAGGATTCAGAGCGAGAAGTAGCGTTAAAAACCAAAAGAAGTAAGTACAGATTGTGAATATGGTTACTCTTGCAAACTTACTCGGGGCTGTGTCTTTGTAGTAAGTTCTCCATCAATTTGTCAGAGTCGCAACCGACGCGGGATGAAGTAGCCTTCTGTTTCTGTGAATTCTCTGTCAACAATCTTGTGCTTTGATTATCTGCGGCTTCGTTTCTCTTGCTGATCTCAGTGACGGCGTCAGATTTTTCATCGTCATCGTCAAATTCAAAAAGATGTAACATCTCTTCTTTGGAAATAGTCCTGTGCACTTGTTGTCTATCCACCACTCTCGCAGCGAGCCCTTCCTTGTTCACCTAATCATATTGACATATCTGATTAATGAACAACATCTCCTTAAAAGAAGAAATACTGAAACTCAAAATATTTTGGTTCTTTCAATACCTGCCGTTTGTATATTTTTTCTTCGATAGTCCCACGTGCCATCAACCTGTACGCAAATACTGGCTTCTTTTGGCCATACCTGCAAACAATAAGTCCACATGATGCTAAGCCACATTTCTTAATGCTGCGTTTACAAATTTAATTCCATGCGTAGTCTAAGAAATACCTCCAAGCTCGAAAAATAGCTTGAAGATCATAAGTTGGATTCCATGAACCATCAACGATGATCACACGGTTAGCAGCATAAAGATTAATTCCAAGAGATCCCGCTCTAGTTGAGATTAGAGTGCATTTCACCCTTTTGTTTTCAGGCTCATTGAACCTATCAACCAACTTCTGGCGTTCTGAGCTTTCGGTTTTTCCATCAATCCTGCATCAATCCATACAAGGAAAGTTAGAGCGCCATAATGGTTCATATAGCATTCATGCTATTATGAAAGAACCAGATACCAACCTATACCAGTCTTTTCCCTTTTTCCAGAACTTTCCTTGTTTACCACGACGAGATACTCTTGAAAGATAAAGTTCTATGAGATCCAATGTCGGGATACTCTGGCTAAACACGAGCGCCTTGTCACCCACATGAGCGCACATGGATAAAATATCCAATAGCAAAATCATTTTGCCACTATATTCCGCGACCTTGTAATTATTTTTTTGAAGTAGGTCGACCCACCAATCCTGGCAAAAAGACAGGATTAGAATCAGAGCTGTTTACTTTGAAGTTGTTGAGAGTAATTACTAATACAGACAAGCTGACTAGTTATAGTTACCTTCTGGAGGTAGCCATCAACTTTATCTTGCAAATCACTCATATTCCTCTGTTTATCTGTCAGTATCCAAAACAACAATGACAGACTGTTAAATATATATATATAGTTCTCTGTTTCTATGACAATATCCAGAACAACAACAATGACACAGTGTGTTAATATATATTTTTAAAGCTATAAAACTTTATATATTTAAATCAAGAAATATATATTTAAGTCTACTGCACCTAGCATTTCCTTAAATCAGAGCAAAAAAAAATATCTAAAATAACTAATTTAAACAAATCTTAAAAATGTGAGCAGTGAGTTTTAAGAGTTACCTCCCACGACCATGTTGCAGTCTAAATTTTCATCACTTGAACAGTCATCTGGAATATCAACAATGCTACCGCGGCGACCTTGTTTCTTATCTTCTCTTCTTAATTGCGGAATCCCTGGATGATTCAAAATCTGAGAAGCGCAAAAACAACAGAGGGGGTTACGAATATGAAAAAGGATACCAAATAAAATCTCCAAAGTGGTTAATTAGTGCTTTAAAAAACAGTTATTAATTTAAGTGCTAAAATAAAAAAGAAACTGAAGGACTAGCAAAGCATTTATCACATTTATACCTGAGCCAAGACCTGGTAAGCAGCAAAAAAGTTTTTTCTCATCTTTTCATCTGCTCTTCCAACGCTAAACCCATATAGCTTAAGAAATCTCTTATACAACTTCCGCTGTAAGGGCGATAGCTTAACAGATATTACGAAGACTGTTTTAGGTGGCAGATCCTTTTTCACAACATTCATATCCATTCTTTGCACAAATCCTTTCAATTCCTCATACAGGATGTGTGATCTCTGGTTCATAATTTTCACGTCCTCTGCAGTTGAATTCATATGCTGTCCGTTTTCTATTGGATTTTGGAAGCTGTATGCAAGGTAAAGCACGATTAAAACTCTAGAAACATAACATGAGCACAGGCAGATAGTAAAACACATGTATGAAAGACTTACCGATTTCTAAACTCAGGGCTACTTCCCAGGAATCCTTCTCTTACAAAATCAACCATCTGTTGTAGTAGAGACATAAATTAAGAAACAGGGGCTAAGAACAAATTAGTCACAAGTTTATATGGTTCCTCCAGTAACTTACACAATAATATTCCATGAGATTGTTTTGAAGGGGTGACCCTGTTAAGGCAATTCTTCTCTGGCATTTAACTTGCTTTAATGCTTGGGTTGTGTCCGCCCTGGTGTTCTTGATAATGTGAGCCTCGTCACAAACAAGAATATCAGGTCCATCCTGCAGCACCATAGGTTCATAAACAAAAGGAATTTGTAACCATACAGCAAGTGAAAATAAAAAGGGGACAATGCAAGAAATTTTGCCAGTGAACTTATAATCTTACCCTCAAGGCACTGCAGATTTCTTTGGCCACATTTATATCCTTCACCCCCCTCCCAAGAGACAGGTTTCTAAAAGCGGCATATCCCATCAAGAAGACTCCACCCTTATTTCGCCACTTCGTTAGCAAGTCCAATCTCCTCTCCCTTCAAAAAGAAAAAAATAGCGCAGAAATAAACACGAAGTATTTTAGATATTGACACTTTTGAAAATTTTGTAGGAAGTGAAAACAGCCGAGATGTTCTGAATTTGGACGAGAGGGCTTGCATATATTCTTAGGGACAGGATATTCACGTAGCTTTAGTAAAAGCAACATTCAGCAGTCTTAGGGCACACAGCTTTAGATTAATTAGGCCCATTTTTAATCTTTAAACCTAGAGTAGATCAGAATAATATACAAACACATATCTGAACTGCCAAGTAAAGGTTTCAGGAGAAAAAAAAGGAAGTTGGTCTGAGTATTAGTTAAACGATAGTCAAATGAGAGAAGAACAGGAAGACACTACAGTTTGGGGCGTCAACCAAATGCCTTTCAAGAAAACTTTGGAAGCATGGAGAATCTGCAACTAAAAGCTTCATTCATAAAAGAACCTATACCTTGAAACGTCTTCAAGCATGAAGATCCGAAGTGGTTTCACTTCTGAAGGCATCCACTTCATAAACTCACTTCGCCAATTGTGCAACACATTTACAGGAGTCACAATAAGAGCAGATTTCAAACCCAAATCAACACATCTCATTGCAGTGTACAGGAATGCTATAACCTGATAGATTTAAGTGGGGGAAGAGATAATGAGCCACCACACATCATATTAACAATTAACCATTACTAGTATGCATTAATTAGACAGGACGATAATAAGACGCATGCAAACAGACTCGTCCGTGAAAAATAATTAAGTACCTGAAAAGTTTTCCCCAGGCCCATTGTATGTGCTAGAATGCACCCAAGACCTTTATCACCAGACTTCACACTGCTGATAGACTGAATAATATTTTCCCACATAAATCTGATCCCTGTAACCTGAAAATAGAAACCACCAAACTTAGAGCAGAAGTCATTTCCATAATAAGCATTTCTAGAGGAGAATAGTATGTTTAATGCCCAATAGTGCAGGTGACAAGACACGACTATTCACTTATTACAAATGACTTTCTGAAAGAGATGAAGCATGTTATGAAATGGTTTACGCTAAACAAAGGATTCACAGAGCACACTTGTTAATGCTAACCTGATGGGGTTTTAGTTTGGCAGATATGCTACGAGGAACTCTCACAGCTTCTTCACCAATCTCCCTAGCCACATTCACTATGTAACCACTGTGTGCATCACCAAGAACCTCAGCTTTCGCACCTTCTGGAATTTTCACGTCTCCCACAGAGCTAATTGTTTTGTATCGGGCAGAATACTGCAAGGACCTAAGGCGCTCCTGTCGTTCCTACGAAAAAAAGAACCAGATGTACAATGAGTCAAGAAGCAAAAAATGGAAATATTCAAAGTTCGTATAAAATATAACAAATATAACTGTCGAGCAAGTTAACACCTTCTCAATTGCTATTTTTCTTCTCGTGTCTTTCCCTAGTTCAGCATCGTCAATTATCCGCCGGATTTTCTTTTTCGATTTCTTCTTTGAGCTAAACAAGAAAGTCAAAATCAGTTGAAGACATGCTGACTTTTATACCCGCTAGATATGTATATATATATATGATAATACCTTACTGCTACATTGACATCAGCATCTGTATCAACAGAATTATTATCAGAGCTGGAATCAGAGCTAGAATCCGAGCTGGAAACAGAGCTAGACTCCATTGGCTTCTTATCTCCCATGGCTTTCTCCAGTTCCAGTGTCAATCTTCGCAGGGGAATTGGAGCGCAACAGCAACAATCCCAACCGGAGGATTGAGCTTCGGACAAGTATTCGTCACCAATATTCCTCTTTATACATGATGTACAGAAAAGTTTTTCGCATGACCTACAATTTATTAAGTCAGCAATGTGTCCACACCATTCACAGTGACGTTCCAAAGAGGCACCAACCTGCTGGTAAGAGCGAACGTTTTGGTTAGAAAGAGAAAGATATGGAAATAATATTTGTTAGATTAACAAAGCAGTATATGCACCAAATGAAGCACGTTATTCAAAGAAAAGCATTTTGATGGAGGTAATAAAAATGAAAAACGATTTAACAAATCTCTGCAATCATGAATCTACTACGACAAAAAAATCCCTTCTAACTATGTGTCTATATCTGGCGATGCGCAAATGCATTGTAAGTCACATAAAAATGGAAGAGGAAGAAAAACATACCTTAGCAACTCTATCTTCAATGAAACGTTTGCAATCCATGCAAACTATTACATCTAAAAGGGGATGACTGTGCACTTCCACAGCTACGTTATTACAGGCAGTACACCTAAAATTGCTTGCTGGATTCTGTGAATCATCTCTCATGGTATCTACATTAACATCTGTGACGGGGACCATCTTATCTGCATCTGAATTAGATAAATTCCCGTTTTCCTCTTTGTTAACTTCATTATTTTGAAACTCCGGACATTTTACTTGATCTTCAGCAGGGTCTGGGGGATTCAAATTCCCATACATATACGCCGAATCATCATCCCTATCCTCTGCCATGTGCCTGAAAACCTGAAATAAAACCAAATGAAGACTGCTACGTGAGCCAAATGATAAGTCCTTCAGACCAACAAAACCCCAGAAACTGCATGCCTCAAATCTCGCTTTAAAACAAGATACAACCGTCACTGACAATCTGGCAACTAGATGTACAGCTAAATAGCAGTCAAATGACCCTCTTACCCTAAAAATTATATTCCTCATTAATTCATATCTTATATACATGAAATCACCACAATATTAACTAGACAAAATTTATAGCAAACACACAAACTATACGTGACTAAACTCTCGAGCACCAGGCTCACTAAGACTGATATCTCATTTTACTCTATAGATGACCGGTGACACTCTATGTAACTAGTAACACCAAGAAGTCTCAAATAAAATATATGCTACGCTACAAGAAGAAACTCAACGAATATGCAAAACAGACCTGTTTAGATCTTTTCTTGCGTCTCTTCCGTTTCAAACGAAGTTGAAGTTCACGATCAATATTTATATCATCCTCTTCTTTGACCTGTTGGTGATTTAATGTCATATTCAAGATGATAAATAAAAAGGCGGAAGTAATCTTAAATCGTATTAAGAATATATATATATATATATATATTTCATTGCGAACTCTATAAAAACAGGAACATAAAGAGCACCCAGAAAAGGTAATACTTTCAAAGTAGAATGCTTATTCACAGAAATCAAAGAAGTTAACTCAAAATATAATACCCTTATATAGTTTTTCTTTTGTTCTTCAGTGAGGGCAAGTTCTCTTTCGTTTTCTATTGCATCGGCGAAAAAAGGGTCTGCCAAACTTGCATCTATCTCTTCAATTTCTTCCACCTGAAAAAAAAAACGGTGATAAGTTGTCTTCCAGCAGTAGGATGGCTATGATCTAGGATTATGAAGCCCGATTTTTAAAATGTCCAACTTAGTTAGACTAGCTTGAGAAAGAACATGAGATCTCAAACATAACTTGCATCCCAAGGTAGCAAATAGTGTCCTGTGCATCATCTAAACGGGTACAACTAATGGTAACCAAGTTAAAGCTCTAATTTTATCAATCCTTATTAAGAATTTGAGAGCTTATCTTAATGTTTTATTCTTTTACTTTTTGACATCAACTTGGCTTTACTTTTTTTATACCAATGAAAACCTACACTGTGGAGTGAGTAATGTTTCCTATCCTGATCATGGCACAACAATGGATCATAAATTTATTGACTTGCAAGCAGAAACTAAAAAGGAAAAAATATGCCTGCTTCCATAAAATGTATTAAGGCAAGTAGGTCACCCAAGTAAAATCGTCAAGAAAGGAGACGCTTAACGCTTTTACTTGAAGTGAAAAAATTCAACAGAAAACATACGCAAGTCATAATCAGCATCAGGGCTATCACAAAAAAATAAAGGCATAGAAGAAAATTTAACCTCGTTGACTCCTGGAAATTCTAATCCCATGGCTGCAGCTTGTTGTGGAGTGCTTGCCAAGTAAACAGAAGCCCAATGCTTACTACCGAAGGAAATAGCCTCATCTCTTTTTTCCGAAAAAACTTTGTTGAGAGACGACCAGTCAAGCTCAGATGTTCCAGTTAGACATTCTTTAACAGCATCGTCAGCAAACTTTTTCTCCAGAAACCCACTAGCTCCCTCTTCCAAAAGTTTTCCATATCGTCTACACCAGAAAAATATTAAATATACCAACATGACGTTCTTGATTAATTGTACTAACTAAAAATTGAAAACAAACAAAACAAACCCTACTTTCGGACAGGCCTGTGAGTGAGAAGAAAACTCTCTGCGTTAGCCAATGATTCCCCAGTTTCTTTTGTTACCTGAGTCCCAACCCAATGGGCTCTTTTTTTCCAAGCTTCAGTATAGCAACCATTAGGGGCTTGACTTTCGATCATTTCGTACAATTTTGGAAGTTCAATTCCAGCACCATCAAGTTGCTCCTTTGAGAAAGAAACAAAGAGAATATAAATTTGTAAGTTTTTTTAGAGTAAATAAACCTTTGTTTTAAATTCTGTCAAAACAGAAAAAGCAAAAAAGTGCATACCAACAAATTTGCACTTTCAGTTTCAAGCTCATCAAGAGTTGCCTCCCATTCGTCTCTAAATGTCATCATTTCAGCTTCCACAGCTTTATCCAGCTAAACCAGACACGCTCTAAGGTGTTTAATAGAAAAGAACAAAGGAACTCCGAGCCATGATAGTAAGAGAAAGAAATTAACCTCATCACCATGGAGTGTTTGTGCTAATTCCTCCCTAACTTCACTCTCTACTCTAGAAAGAGACTCCTTTTCAAGTGCTTCCTGAGCTTCTGCAGCCTAAACACCAATGTGGAATCATACTGAGTGAGATTTAAACCATAAATTTAAAATTGGCCTACCAAGATCTCCATCAAGCAAAAGGAAGAGATTAAATACCTTACTCTCCACTCCCAAAAGATCTGAAATCAACTCGTCTACTTCTTCCTCGCTCAATGGTTTCTGCATGATAAATAGTAAAAGCTATATTAGTTCATGCTATCACAACAACAAAAATGACAAAGAGTATCCACAAGTTGCTTACCTCATCATCATTCCCCGACCGCAATCCTTCCTCTTCATCTGAAACAGAACTCTCAGATCTCAAATCAGTATCTTGCATCTCCTCATCATCTTTATGCTCATCTTGATTGTTGTTTTCTTCCATCACTTCATCATTCTGCTCCTCCTCTCTTCCACCACTTGCGAGCTCCACCTCCATTCTGTCTTCTTTCATATCCACCTCTTGCTCTTTTGCCTCCATTGTATCCTCCTAGTGAAGAAGCATTAATAACCATAACAATCAGTCATAAGTTAAAAAACTCCTAACAAAGAACCAAAAATGTAATAAAAGTAAGTAATCAATTTTAACGGAAAGGTATTGATTGATTACACGATCAAAATCATGCCCTAACATTATCTACAGATAGAGAAGATTAAACACTCTTTTAAGATCTATGAACCACTCCAATCTGATACCAGAAGCGGAACAGACTTGACGGAGATAGTTCAGCAGAGTGAAAACGCGACGACGAAACTGAAGCTGAGGCTAAGACGGCTTACCCAAAAGTGGTAGAATCCTAAATCACGAAACCGATAATATAATATAATTAGGGTTTGTTTTGGGGTGGGGGAGGAATCTCCGGCGACGGGTCGAGACGGTTCGCCGCGGTGAGATTGTTTTGGTTTCGAAAAGTTATTGGGGGACGGGTTTGGTAATAAAAATTACAGCTTCCAAATATATCAGAACTAAATATCGGTAAACAATGCAAAAAATATATTATGAAAACTCTTGGTGTTAGGGTATTCTTTTATACTAAACTGGATCAGAGAATGTAGTCAATGTTATTTTTGCTAACATTTATAAATGGGAAAATTAAATTCTTTACTGTATATATATGATCGATTTTTTAATTATTATGTTGATTTAGAAATAAACGTATAAGTAAGAAAATATAAAAATATCTGATTAAAATAAAAAAATTTAGAGAAAAATATAAAGAAATGTAGACCATGTAAATATCGTCCCCTAATTTATGAATGTGTGTCAATGTCTAAATTGCTTTTTTTTCTATGGTGAAATCTGTCTAAGTGTTATCGCATTGTTTAATAGGTTGAGTTAGACCTTATTTTGTTTTTATCTGAAAAATGATCATATGTTTTCATTGATTTTTATAGACATCTTTTATATAATACCGAGAATCAAGTGTTTTATATAAGCCTTCCGTCAAAAAAAAAAAGAAAAATCAAGTGTTTTATAAGAAGCAGAAATGACTGAAATAGATGTACTCAACTAGATTCACGCCTTGGAAATGACTATTATATATAAAAATTAATTTTACATACTATTATTTATTATACATTTTTTACATATTTAAAAACTATCAAAACAATATATAAATATATATATTAAATAATTAAAAATAGTAAATTATTATGCATATAATTAAATTGACACAAACGGTCAAACATATCAAAACAATAACTTTTATTTTTTATAATTTTGCTTTGTAAATAAATATAAAAATCACTTTTATATATTTTGTATAAATATAATTAAATCTAAATGATATATATATAATATTTTAATATAATATATTTTAAATAACTTTTTAATCATATAAGTTTATGATTATTTGTATCTTTTATAACAAAAACTATAAATTAGTGATAACAAATTTTCAATGTGTAATTTTTAATAGTTTAATAATTTACAATTTGTTTTGAAGATTTTTTATAAATTTTAAAATTAAAATTTTCAATTCTTAATTTTTATTCAAGATAAATTTGACATTAAATATCGTATATTTTAAATGTATATATATATATATATATTAAGTGAAGTATTAATAAATTTTTTATTTATATAATTTTATGATCATTTATAATTTTATAATAAAAAATTTAAATTTTTGATCATCAAAATTTTAAAATATAAATTTTAACAGTTTTAGTAATTTATAATTATTTTAAAATTTCAAATTATAATATATATTCAAAGTTCAAATATTTATTACTATTATTTATTTTATGTTGATGACATAAAATTAAACATAATAATAGATGATACATCAAAATCTTATTATTATATATATATATATCATATTAGGTAGTCTTGTAGATTTTGTTTAAGAAAATAATAAAAAAGTAATTGTATATTATCAATTAATTTTCTAATTAATTTAGTAAAAAATATAATATATATTTAATGGATCAATATATTTGTCTAGGAAATTTGAGAATAATTTCTAATGGTATGTGTTATAATTAAAATGTAGTAACTTTTCGATTTTAATATATAGGAGATATTTTGGTCTAGGCGCATTGAACCAAACCGAACAGAGTCGGCATATCTGAATCTAATTTAAACCGCCTGAACCAATAGAACAGAAGACAGTTCGATAATAGAAAAAGCCCAAACAAAGTTAATTAAAGAGAAAAGCCCAAACAAAGCTCAAGCTAAGTGTACGAGTTAGGGTTTTAGGACAAGTTCTTGTAGGTTTGTTTGAGCTTTGAAGTGGGAAAAGATGGCGAAATACAACGAGATAGCGAAGAAGAAGAGAGAGGCGAAAGCGGATAGAAAGAGAGCTATCCACGGAGATCCACTCACCAATAAACTTAAGAGCAGAGCTCCTCTTGTCTCTGTCTCCGGAAAACGTCAGAGAAAAGTCCTTCGAAAATGGCGCCGAGTATGAGTTTTCTTTCTTTTTAATCGTCTCGAATACATGATATTGCCAGTTTTAATCAAAAAAAAAACAAAAAATAAGAGTTGTTGTTGATTGATAACAGGAGCAGAAAGAGATGGTGGAGAAGGGTCTTGTAACCATGGAGGATGTGGAGATGGCTTCTGCTGATGGTACGTTTTAACATCACTAGGAATGAATAAAATCTTCAACAATGCAAATCAATGTTAATGATTCTGGATTTGGTTATTGTTCCTTTCCTGTTGTTGATCATCTTACTATTAGTAGCATAGTCATAGAAATTGCCATTCCTTTTGCCCTTGTGTGTGACTTTTATGTTTTACTTAAATGAAAGCTTTTTTTTTCTGCTCTCTGGTTCCAGCTGCATCAGAAGTATCCAACAAGTCCCCTAGAAAGTTTAGCGTGAAGAAGACTTTGAAGCTCAATAAACTAAAGAATAAAGGTAAATCCTTGTTTTATCTCGATGCAATATAGCCGGCCAGGAAGTAACAAAGATAATTGTCTACTTGTAAGCAGGCAAGAAGAAGAAAAACCACGGAGCCGTGGGCCAAGTATCTGCTGATCAGATGCTGGAATGAACCTTTGTATCAACTTAGACACGAACTTGATAAGTTTTGTCAATTTGATAAGTTTTTTTCTTTTGGAAATATCTCACTTTAGTATTCTGGCGGGGATGTTTATTCTGTCAATGAAGTGTTTCTAAACATTATTCGCAACTTCATCTGAAACAAACCCTGAATCAACAAAAACGACAGTTAAACTATCTGAAGCCAATACCTAGTGAACCGTAATTCTAACAAGCCAAAACTCTCTGATCAACCCATAATAAGAAAGAGAGAACATAAACATTTTGAAAACTTGTAAACGGGAAGCTTAAGAAAATACCTTTAAAGTATTATATAACATGTCATTCCATAGAGAATGCCATTATGAACCACATTGTATCATAGTTTTAACTTGCATAGAAATACCTTCATAGCAATAAAAAACAAGCCAGAAACAAAAATCCTACTGAAGCTGTTGGAAGTGGAACGCTTTCCATTGTGCCCACACGCACGACCTTACACTCTCACACCCATAAGAACTGAGCCAAACTCGAGAAACCATCAGAACCGGTCTTGCTCTAGGAAAACCCATTAAACCGGTTTTGCTCAGGGGACCCCCAAAAAAATAAAAAAACTAAACCCCATTAAACCGGCGGCTTCAAGAACAGACAACTCTTTCGCTACTGCACTATATATCCAGTTGCTAGTACAAGTATCATGCAAACTGTACAGAGAAATGTTATTCGCTCTCAGAACCAAATCACCTCCCTGCTGAGACCAATGTCTTTTCGTCATTGGTGTTCATCGATGGATGAGGAACAGGGACACCTGGGTTTGAAGTGGAGATGGCTGCTTCTTTCTCAACTGGTACAACCTTCGGTGTGTAACTAAAGTTGAGTTCTTTGTTGGCTGCAAGTGCCACGAGCTCTTTCTCTTCAAGCCCTTTGGTTGGTCCGAGACTGCACCTATCTGGACTATGCTTTGCCAATGCGTCTCTAAATTTCTTGATCTGAAGATAACAAAATATCAACCTAAGATGATTTTGAATGATGGTCTCTAGAGAAATGGAGGGGTGATGAGAAAAGTTACCGTAGCATTGGTGCAGCTAAAGCTGCAGACACGACCATGAGCGCCACGGTAGAACCTAAAAAAAGGGAGGACATGGACACCAAGACTATAACACATGGACTTGTGTTCCTCGTAATTCACCTGAAGAAACTGAACATCAGGGTTCTGCTCAGCCAACTGACACATCTTAGGATGAAGAGCCTTGCAGCCGCCGCAGCCAGGAGAGAAGAAGTCAACCACAACGAGCTTATCACCAGCGTTGGTGAGAGAGTCAACGAGCTCTTGAGCTGAAGAGATCTCTCTCATGTTCTCTTGCAAGCCTTTCTCCCACCACTTCTGAGCTGTCCCAATCCTCAACGTTGACTGTATATATATATAAATATTACACATGTTAAAGATCCTTTCCGACAGAACCAAACATGTCTGAATCTTATGACCTTGTTAATAAATTTACCTGAGCGGTGATGGATGATGATCTGAAGCTCCTGTTGAAGGTCTGTGTTTGAGTATAGAAGATCTGTTTTCCATATGAGAAACTCTTTTTGAAACCAAAACTCACCGGAGAGACAGAGAAGTCATCAACATGGTGGTGATTCACACAAGTTCCTCCGAAGAACAAGCTCGTTTTGCTGATTACCTCCGCCATTTGAAGAAAAGGTATCAAAATTTAGAACCGGAAGATAAGTTAACTCTCGCGTGTCCTCTCAGCAATCTTGAACTTTCGTTTTTTTTTTTTTCCTCTTTCACACGAGAAAAAAATGGAAAGGGAAAGTGTAAAGAGATTTATGGACGAGAAGAAAGTGTCTTCCTTTTTGTTATGTGATCTAGACCGTTGATTTTGGATATGGAAAATTAGGATCTGATGGTTGAGAAGTGATTATGAGTTGGAACCAGTCAGAATAATGGATAAGGTTTCTCTAAATTTGGAAACGGATTATCTATTTTACTGTGTTTTGTGGAATATATATATATATATATATATATATATATATATATTTATCAGAATGCCTTTAAGTATTTTTTAGTGTTGACAAACGAAAAAGAGTATTTTTAGTAACTTATTTTTCTAAATTGCTATATTTCTTTTTATAAATTATTAAATAATCAATATAATCTTTCAGTGGAAAAAAAATAAAGAAACTATGTCTAGATATTAAAAAGTAAATTATTCTTAAATAGTGTAAATCTTTGAAAAACATCATATATTATTTGCCTCCATATATATATATATCACCAATTGAATTTGAAACCATATTTAAACAGTTTTCTTAATTTTTTATCCTTTTTTAGTAAAAATAGTTTCTTATTTTGTACTGTTCTTTGATTATATACATCCGTTTTCATGTTTATTATGTGAAATCAAGTATTTGCTTTTCTATGTAATCTAAGTTTTCTTTGCAGACTGCATGGATCATCAACTAATCTGCTAGCAAAACTGAAATTATAATGTTAGTTTCAGAAATTAATTTATGAAACCGAATGGTATATAAATAAAAAAAAGGTTATGTGCCTCGTAAATATTTGTGTAGTATACGTAACGATTAAAGTAGTGATGGATATTTGGATTTGGAATTTAAGGAAGACAGTTTGCCAACACATCACCCACGTGGGTCACACTCCCTCCACCAAATCTCCCCTAAATATTACACAAAAAGGAACCTATTTAACTCTTGTGTTGGAAATAGACCTGTACTAATTTATCCTTACACTTATAACCCCAACTCATCACAAGAAGCAGTGAAGCACAGTACGATCCAATAGAGAGAGAGACTTGATTGTAGATCTAAAACAACAAAGTTGGAGTGTTGAGAAACGAAAAGTTACGGACCAAAACAATAAAAAAAGAAAGCACTTTAACATACATATAATTACAGTTTAGCCCTTCTAATCTTTTCCCGTTTCGAAATCTTCACTCAATTAAAAAGTACGATCCAACGGATACATCTCCAAATATAGCCGTTGAGGAGAGTAACGGCTACTATATTTCCTCCACTGATTAAAAAGGTTACTTCCCGAATCATTTCTCCTTCACACCAACACTTATCTTCTCTCTCAAACTCTCTCAAAGATGAATGACCTAATGACCAAATCATTCACAAGTTACGTCGACCTTAAAAAATCAGCGATGAAGGATCTAGAATCAGGACCTGACTCCGATCTCGAGATGGCGAACAAGACGGACCAGAATCTCTCTTCTTTCCTTGAAGAAGCCGAGAATGTGAAAGCAGAGATGTCTTTGATCAGCGAAACACTTTCTCGGATCGAGCAGTACAACGACGAGAGCAAATCCGTTCACAAGTCAGAGTCCGTGAAGTCACTACGTAACAAGATCTCTAACGAGATCGTGTCCGGTCTAAGGAAAGCGAAGTCGATAAAGGCCAAGCTGGAAGAGATGGATAGAGCGAACCGGGAGATCAGGAGGTTATCCGGAACTCCGGTTTACAGGAGCAGAGTGGCTGTGACCAATGGCTTGAGGAAGAAGTTAAAGGAAGTGATGATGGAGTTTCAGGGGTTGAGACAGAGGATGATGAGTGAGTACAAAGAGACTGTTGAGAGAAGGTACTTTACTGTCACTGGTGAGAGACCAGATGAAGAGATGATTGAGAAGATTGTTAGTGATAACGCTGGAGGTGAAGAGTTTCTCACACGCGCGATTCAGGAGCATGGAAAAGGAAAGGTCTTGGAAACTGTGGTTGAGATTCAAGACAGGTATTGTTTCATTACAAAACACTGAATCTTGGTTTGGTTTGGTTTGGTGTGCTGAGTTTTATGTTTTGTAATAAATATTGAAGGTATGATGCGGCCAAGGAGATAGAGAAGAGCTTGTTGGAGCTTCACCAAGTGTTTCTGGATATGGCTGTGATGGTTGAAGCGCAAGGTGAGCAGATGGATGAGATCGAGCATCATGTGATGAACGCTAGCCATTATGTTAAAGATGGGGCTAACGAGCTCAAGACTGCAAAGAAGCATCAAAGAAACAGTAGGAAATGGATGTGTATTGGTATCATTGTGCTGCTTTTGATCATTCTTCTTGTTGTCATCCCCATCATTACCAGTTTCACCTCTTCTTGAGACATCTATTTGCTTACCACTTAGTGTGCTAAAGGATGTCTTAATCCGTGTTTGTGTATCCAATGAATGTTATTGCCTTTATATGAACTGAACAAGAGTATATGTATAACAATATAGTTTTCAACAACAATCTACCTGAACTTTCTGATTGGTAAAGCTTTTCCAAATAATTTTTCAACCTCATTTGCTTCCATTTTGAGCTCATCTAACAACTCCATCTCCTCTTTACTTAACCCTCTCAAGAAATTCTCCTCGTCTTGCTTTAATTCATTGAACCCTTCAGCTAATCTCTGGAACAAAGTCATCTCAGTCTTACCAACTTTCTCCACTTCCTTCTCTACTTCTTCTTCTATCTCTTCAACCTCTTTTACGATGATCTTTTCACCTTCTTCCACTGTCTTCTCAAGTCTCTCCACCAGAGGAGGTTCAGGACCACAAGTGTTATCTGTTTTTATGAATGTGCTAAAGTCTCTGCCTATGCTTTTAGCTGCTTTTTCAAGCTCTGGTACAATGCTATTGGGTAATGTAGCGCTTCTTGTGTACACAACCGCACCACCATATCCATCCCAAGCATCGTTTCTCCCACGGTAGTACACAAAAATATAGTCTTCAGGTTTGTTCTCTATCTTTGATGACAGGATATACCTGCAAGATTCATGTCGAAACAAAAACTTCTTAGGCCGAAGAAGAGAAGCAAGAACTACTAAATCTCATATTGTTACCAGTCATCTTGATAGTGAAGGTACTCGTTGTCATGATTGTAGAAAACAGCAGGTTGGTTGGGATCTTGCACGAACTTTTGTACGGCTGACCTAGTAAAGAAACCACTGTCTGGAGTCTTTATTCTCCAGGAGATGTTTCCAACAAGCTTGCCATCTTCTGTGTGGAACTCATGTAGCTGACAGTCAAAGGCATCAAAGGTTGGATTCAAGCCACTTGTAATGTACCACTTGCCAACAAAGTCCCGGACGTTGAAGCTCTTGACAAGAACAGAAGGGTCAGGGGCTGGAAACTCTCCGAGATCAGACTTTCTAGGAACACATTTTTTTCTCGACACAGCACACTCGTTGAACTCATCAACTACACTGTTCTCGAACAGATCACCACATTTAATCTGAAAATAAAGCACAATCATTGGTCTCTTGTCTCTACATCTCTGCCTCAAAATGATATATTAAAGATAGATAAGAAACCTGGCACTCGGTTTCATCTGGACGGTTGTTACAGGTCTGGAGGCAAGCGACATTGGCTGCACAGGAAGGGTTGGCAATGCACTTTGCGAGTTCTATCCTAACAGATTATATGGTCGGACAATGTGAGATACATAAACTTCTCAAACAAAAAAACCAGAAACTGGTAATCAACTCTATTCAACTCCATCTAGATAGAGACACTAAGCTTCATCTAGATGCACACTCTGCTTTTTTTTTTTAATACCACAAGGTTCGGGACGAAGCACTTAATCCCACATGCCTCAAACTACAACATTAATATTAGTTTCGTCCCAACAATCACTCAGGACCTCTGACACAATGGCCAATGTCCTTTCCTATTGTGCTAACGGACCTCTGGTATGCACACTCAACAATTCAAAAACGGTAGAATCTGAATGGAGCAATACAATTCAAAGCAAATGCAAGTTCACTACATATATTATCATCATCTAGATGCACACTCTCAACAATATACTGATGCAGAGATTTACCTGCAACTCTTTAGTAAGCATGCACAAGTCTTGAGTGCATCAACAGCATCTGCAGATGGAACTATGAGAAAAGCGCAAGCTACAACACCAGCCAGCTTTAGCAAAAGTGGAGTGGTCATCTCTTTCAATGCATTCCTTGATGTCAATGCCACAATATCAAACACTCCCTGATATGATTAAAATTAGGAATGACGAAAGCATGAGCTGAAAAAACATTGAAAGGAACAAACTTTTTGTTTACCTTAGAGATTCCTGACCTGAATCCAGATAAGGGTCGTGAGGATCTCGCAGTTATTCTTAGATTAGAGTTTTGGGAAGAAGGTAAGATCTTGAGCAAGAAAGTGCCTTTGATTCTCTTTCTTAGAAGTTTATTACCATCATCGCTTGAGAAGAATCTTATACGGTCGTGACAGGGTGAAGTAAAACAATGTGTAGATACTGACATAGTTGAGTATCTAGAGAGAGAGAGATGATTGTTGCAGAAGACTGAAAGCTCCGCGGGAAGCAGAGGAAGAAGATAGAGAGAGAGAGAGAGGAAGAGAGATATAAGGATGTGAGGAAATGCTTTTGGATAAGACTCCCCTTGTGGATAATTAATTTTCTGCAAGCTTAAGATATTTTCTTCCAAAAAATATCTAAGTTGTTATAGTTACACTATAATAATGTTTATCATAAATATAAAATGCATCACAAATATGAATGCAAAGAATTATGAAATCATTTAAGAAAGTTTATACAGCTTTTAAACTTTATAGTATAACATTAAATGTATTTAAGTTTTTGACGCTAATGCCTCTTCTAACTTTTTTATTTTTTTTAATACATATGAGCAATTTAAAGTAATTTTCTGTATTTGTTTCCACTTTTGAAATGCAAATGTTTTTTTTTCTTATTTGTCTCTAGGAAAGTGAGACTTTTATATAAATGATTTCACCTGCTTTGGAAATAAAATGTGCATTTGGTCTCCACAAAAAAATAGTATTCTCTTCTTCTTCTTTTGACATTCAAGATATTTTTTTTGTTTTAAAATAGATAATATTTTCATTTTTATAAAATTTAGTAACTTTAAATGTTTTATGTATCATTTTTATTTTATTTTACTATTGGGTTGATTTGTGTGTTTAAAAACAGGTTATCAGTGATGATTTTGTCAAAAGAAATCTTAATTTATATGCTTAATTGTAATAAGTCAAGTAACAAAAAGGAGAGAGTAAATGCTAAATAAATAATTATTGCTTGTGAACTGAAGAGTTCTGAAATGAATGGTACTCTGGTTCTATGGACAAAACATTCCTCAGCAAATGATAAAAAAACGTTATGACTCTTTTGTTTGTGCAACTAAGTACTGCTGCAAATGGTTGTTTCGCTTCTTGTTCTTGAGTTTCCTGAAAGCAGAAGATTCGATCTGCCTCACTCTCTCCCGGCTCACACCCATCGTCTCACCAATCTCTTGCAAGGTCTTCATCCTCCCATCCTCCATCCCAAATCTCCAACGTATCACCTGCTTCTCCCTCGTACTCAACGAGTCCAGTACTTTGTCCAAATCCTGCCTCATGAACTGCTTCATCAGTATATCCTCTGAAGTTTCCGCTTCAGGATCTGCTATCACTTCCTGCATTCACAACAAGGGTTTGAGGACAAGAAGAAGACTTATGTATGCTGTATTATGTAAGGAGGGGACAAACCGAAGGTTTGAGGTTTAGATTGATTCCGATCTTCTGGTCTAGCGACCTTGGAGGCTTAGGAGAGAGTAGAACCGCCATGAGCCTCTTCATGGACAGCCCTGTAGCCTCTGCAACTTCTTCGTTCTTTGGTTGCTTACCTGTTTCACTGTACAGTTGCTTTCTAGCTTCTTTCACCCGGTATGTTGCTTCCACCATGTGAAACTGCCAAATCATTCCATAAAAATGTGTATCATCAGAGCCTTTGTTTAAACATTTTCAAATAAATGCAGCGACTTACAGGCAATCTTATCATTCTGGACTGATCAGAAAGAGACTTCCGCACTGCTTGCTTGATCCACCAATGTGCATAAGTTGAAAATTTAAATCCCTTTGTAGCATCAAACTTCTCTGCTCCCCTCACAAGCCCTCTGCATCCTTCCTGTGAACATAATGTTCAATAGTTATCACTTTCTTCAGTACTGTTAACAGATGTAGCTATTACACAACAGATAAGGAGTGAAAAACTCGAACCTGGACAAGATCTTGGAAGTCCATCCCAGCTCCTTGGTAATTCTTTGCAATTGAAATGACGAGACGAATGTTGCTCTTAATCATTCTGTCCTTGCATTGTGTGCCGTGTGTTATACGTTTCCTTAAAGATTTTTGATCGACTCCAGCAGCAGAAGCCCACTGTGAAAAGGTTGGCTGGTGGCCACAACGCTCAGTAAGCTCTGCTTGAAGTCTTTCCAACTTCAGAAGGTCCTAAATGAAAGACCCAAAGTTTGTGATCAAGAAACCACAATACAGAAGATAAGAAGAGTTACACATAAACAAAAAAAATGTTCAAATCAAATCTGATCACTAGATTATGTTGATTCTTCCAAAAAGCCAACAAAACACAAAGAACCAGCCTTGGATTCTACTATCTACTACTAATTTGATCACACTCTCAAACATACTTTCCAAACATCCTTTCCCCTAGAATCTAGAAACCTGAGAAGGGTGAGTTTATATGTATCAGACTATTAGGAATATCAATGACAAACCTGTATTCCTTCAGACAGCTGTTGTTCTTCTCTGGCAGTGAGAAGCTTGGAACTGCTTGTTGTCATTCTTAGATAACGTAAAGGATCATTATGGTCAATCTCTTGTGAAGCAGCACGTTTCTTTCTAGAGCTCGAACCAGTCTTCACAGTTTGCATACCTGATGCAGTTTTCTCTAACCCTTTAGCCCTCCGAGCTTTCCTTTCAGTTTGGCGTGTAGATCTCACAGCTGAACTCACTAAAAGCTCCTCCTTCAGAGGCTCAACAACATCTTGTTTTTCTGGTTTTAAATCATCAGACGGCTCTTCCTTACATTCAAGTGTAGGTGCAGTGATTCTATCACTCACAACTCCAGTGTCTGAAACCGCTAGATGTCCCATTATGCCAGCACGTTCTTTATCAGTAAACTGGTCCCACTTGGAGCGTTTGTCGGCTGTTGATGAAACTGATGGTTTCGTGTTGTAACTGTTTCTAAATAATGTGGCATCTTTGGCAACTTTGAGAGCAGCTCTCGCAAGGGCGAGAGCTTCAGCTGCTGCTGCAGCAACAACTGCTTCATCACTTGTGAGAAGTGTTTCAGAGGCTAAAGCTTCTAAGTACTTTGCCTAGAAACACAAAGAAGTTATTAATAATCTTACTGAACCTTTTGCAACCATGATTAGAACGTGATGTCAATATAAAGAATGTTTAACTACCTCAGTGGAAGGACCTGTAAAACTCCATTGCCTGTCTGATATTCGAGAATCTGAATCGGTATGGAAAGAGGGTAGTCTAAGCTTGGCCACATCAAGCGTGGAAGTTAATAACGGCGGTGAAGTGGATACTGCACATTGCGGTTGGAAAAAGACTGAACTCTTATTGTGTTTTGCTGCATGTTCCAACATCCAAAATTTCCAAATCATATGTGAACATTTGATTATGCAGATACCTCAAAACGTCTACGTTTTGGTAATCTATGATTGTGAACCACAGAAGTGAGATTCTATCACCCTATCAACTAGAAACTAGAATTGGCTATTATTCAAACATAAGGGAGCCTAATACAATCCTAACTAAAGAGACTAAACCCTGCAGTATACAAGACAAGGCTACTTGAGAATGTAAATGAGAGAGAGGAAGAGAATACTTACAGACAGAGTAAGAGGTTCTGTTCTGTATGGAGAAAGAATCAGGCTGACACTTGAACTGAGGAAGAAGACAAGAAGACATGCTCTCGGCTAAATTCGAAAGCTAAGTCTTCTGACCATTGACAGGATGAAGTGAAAAGCCGTTTACGAGATTGTAGAGAGAGAAAGGTGTGAGAAAACTGGTGATAGGCGGATGAAGACGATAAACGGATAAAGCTTTGTCGATGGTTTCACTCTGCTTCATTTGTTCATTTCACAGTTATCTGGGCCTCAACTTGGCCCATTAGTCCGTTAAACTTTCAACGTAGGCCCAATCTTATCTTAGTTTGATTTATAGTAGACTTTTAAAATTATAAATGGTATTGTGATTACGAAAAACAGTAAGTTTCTACATCGTTTTCGATCTCTTTGTTGTGTTCTGTCTTACAATGTGTTTCTAAGACGCCTATGAAAGAAAGTTTTAACGTGAGACAAACTCAACCCTGATGACTCCTTTAAAATTTTTATAACTTGCAAAAAAGAGGAACAAAGAATTAAAGTGAGAAAGCTTCTAAAGGTCTGAGGAGTCTTCGTCCTTGTCACCTCCGGTTATAATGTTCATAAGTGACTTGGATGCTCTGCCTATTGCGTGAGAAGTCTTCTTGGCTGCACCAGCCACAACAGGTTGCAGCGATATTTCTGGTAAACTTGCTCTCTCATCAATCATTGCTGAACAAACCAATTACAACGTTAGATCATAACTAACTTGCCGCTTTTTTTGGACCAAAGTTTAATGCTACCACCAATAACACTTAAACGAGAGAAAGACAGGAGCTTACAGAGAGTTTGCTGGTGTGCAAGTGTTCCAATCTGTCGGATTCCAGCTTCAGCTGCTTGAACCGCTTTAGCTGATTTGTTTAACCCTTCACTCACTTCTTGGCTGAAACCATTTTCAAGCACAATCATGATATCGACCAGATAAAAAAGGCAACTCTGGGTAGAATCAAAATCTGAAACAAACATGTAGCTTTAAAAAGTTGGGATGATCAGAAAAGAAAAGAGCTTTTAGTTGATAACCTCAAATCACTTAATTCAAGAGTAAGATCGCTTATTTCCATGCCGGAGAGCCTTATGGCTGCCAAGGTACTAGGGAGTTCTTGGCGGGCTGTGTCGGCTAACTTAGCAAAAGAAGATGCAGCTCTTCCTATGGCCTGAGTAAGATAGGATCATAAAATACTGAACTGAACAGAAAGAGGAAACAATCATATAGCTGAGCATAAGCTAGGACACATATAAAGAAGACTGAATCCAAGGGTATGAGTTCAATCTATTATCTGTTACAGCACTCTTTGCTTTCAGAGTTAAGATCTAGCTAGCAGCAAGTGTGGATGCTGCATATTACAAACTAAACTATTCTCAGTCCACTTACATGCTCACTCTCTCTTATAGCTCTAGCTAAGGCTACTTGAAACAGTTCTTATATAAAATGAGCGATGGAGCAATAAAGTATTTGTAGGATTCGAAGTTGTAATAAAAAGATGGAGAGAGAGTTACCAGAAGTGTGGGAACTGCAGTAAGAACAAAACTTGTAAAAGCAACTGAAGTCTGCAACAATGTGAGTGTGACCCATCAAAACATCAACTTTAAAACAAAACAAAGAAAAGAAGAGCTAAGTGGAAGAAGAAGAAGAAGACAAAAGTCATTGTCTTTACAGTGCAAGCGATGAAAGACAAGAGAAGAAACGCCTGATCGCTTCTACTCATCGTCTTGCCTAATGGATTGATTAAACGCAGAGGAGAAACAGAGCTGCTGAGTTTCATCTTGAAGCTGTTAATAGATTGGTCTTCCAAGACACTGATCGATGCCCTAGACATGATGAGGCTTCCACCATCAGAAGAACTCAAGCTCTTCTCTGTGTTTGAATTCAAAGACATAGTCACAAAGCCACCACAGCATCTCTTTGCTGGAATCTTGAAGATAACTCGAGTTCGAGAAAGAGAACGAGTCGAAGGAGAAGGAGCTGTAGAAATCAAACCGATAGATTTCATAGCTGATGAATGAATTTGGTTTCCTTACTGCAACTCTTGTCTTCTCTCCTCGAAGTCCCCGCTTCCTTTTTCATCGGTCTTGTCCGGTTTAGATTTGGAGTGAATTGAGGAATATCTCCGGTTTAGAATTGGATAGAGTAAGGAATATCTCCGGTTTAGATTTTGATGTGTAGTCTAATTAACAACATTTCATTTACTCTTTACATGTTTGATACTTTGATGAATGAAATGTGTTGGTTGGTTGGTTGGGTCAAAAAAAAAAAAAATTAGAATATACAAAATGTAAACCGGTATCATAAACCAAGTAATTGCAGACAAGTGAGGTCTAAGAGTTCTTCAGAGCTGATAAAGCATCTTTAGTGGTGGCCGAGATGACAGCATCTGAAGCATTTGGCAAGTAGTAATATTTCCCTGCCAGAAACATTTCAATGATTGAGATTTCAGATTTGTCTGCTTTGAAACAAGGAAAAAGATACAATCTCAGTTGAACCAGACAAACCTTGAGCAACTCTTGCTATCTCCTTGGCGAAACCAGTTGAAACAAACTTGTTCTCTGTATCAATCACTAGTAGAGACATCCCAGCCTTGTATATCTTCGCTGCAACTTCTAGAATCTCATCCTGTAATGATACAAAGACCACCAATAGTTTATCACTGCATCATCTAGCTACTTTCATATATAGTAAAAAGCTTTTTTTTACCTTCAATTCTTGGGAGGAGGGTCTAGGAGCATCTGGGGCAATACCCTCTGGATCAGTTGATCTTTTCAGTGTAATGTTGGCTCGACCATCGGTTATTGCAACAATCATTATACGCCCCACATCACCACTCTTCTCTGCGTTAAGTCCCACTCTTACCGCCTAATAAGAATTTGTATATATATATATCAACTTAGATACTATTGTCATGCTGACACACAATAATGATGATTAAACCACCTTAGTAGTTATTGACATACCGTCGTTAGACCATGGGCAAGAGGAGAACCACCACCACAAGGAAGTCTCTCAAGACGATTTCTTGCCATTGCAATTGATCTAGATGGGGGCAATAGCACTTCTGCAGCATCTCCTCTGAATGGAATAATCGCAACCTATACCATTTTTAATGGGAGTTTGAGTCTCATCCCAAGGTCCAACAGATTTACAACCAATAAGCACGTTTACTAATTCAGTAGAGTAACCTGATCCCTGCTAGTATAGCTCTCTGCCAGCAATTTAAGCGCAGCACCTTTAGCGTTTTGCATACGATTCAATGCCATGCTGCCACTTGCGTCAACCACAAAAATAACCTGCCATACAGCAATGGTATGCCAGAAGCGTAATCAGATACTATCTATACTTTCGCTATTCAATAGTAAATTGAATAAGTCACATCATAGAAGCGATATGACATTCATGCATCTATATCAACCTTCACCCATTTTCCATTTTTTTTGTTCATCATGCCAACCATCTTTGTGTTTAAAATCTAAGTGAGAATAAATTTGATTCACGGAAACTGTCAAATTTATAGAATCTTTCAGAAGAATGCATGGAGAAGATTCAATACCAGGGCTCCAGCTTTCCTTGCCATTCTTTTGGCCCTCATATCTGTTTTCTCGACAAAGACTTTCCTAGTTCCTGAAATATCTTTCTCTCTGCGCAATTTCTGGTATGGTGCAGCTGCTCTTAGGGTTGCATCCACCGCTAATCTTTTTACTGGACCCTGTCAATGTAAAGTTTGTTAAGTAGACTATGCATGTCACTTCTATTTCTCGAGACTCAAGTGGCCATTTGGAAGCTTCACTACTCATGTGGGAATCAATGTAAAAGGATTTATGCATAAATAAAAAAAACTCTTTGCAGTTAATTCAACTAGCCTGATCAAGATGGACCTAGAGAGCAAACCTTTGGAAGCATTGGCTTTATATAGCGTCCTCTATCTTCTGAAAATATGACATTCTTTGCTCTTCCAGCTTTACCCTTACGTCTCTGAGCTTGCTGAGCAAAAAAGAGGAGTTTCTCATCCACCAGACCGCCCTCAGCGTCAAATATAAACTCATCAGGTATTTGGTCTTGTTGCTGCTCATTTTCATTTTCTTCATTGCTTTCATCCTGCATCGGTAAAGGATTTATACTTTAAAGAACCTAGTTCGCGTGTCAAACAAGAGACAAATAGTGTATGCCACATCCGCTGACCTCTTCTTCTTCCTCTTGATCTTCTTCATTTTGTTCTTCTCCAGCATCATTACTTTGTGGAGGTGGTGGAGGAGGCGGTGGTTGGTTTTCTTGATCAGGTGGTGGATTCTCAACTACGTCTGAACGAGGAAGAATGACTAGTTCAACCTGTTAAGTTGGACAACAACTGCCAATCAGTATCTAGAGAAGGATATTAAATACTCCATCCGAATCATTATAATGCGTCATTCTAAAATGCCAATTGAAACTTCTGTTAAGATGTTCAATAAGAGTACTTAACGGCCTTTCTGAGGTCATCAATGGTGACTTTTTCTCGCCCTTCAAGTGCAGCTAAGCACTTCGCCACACGGGCAGCATATAGCTCGGCGCGGTGTCCCTGTATCATAAGTTTGTGATTGGAGAACGGAGATTGAATTATTTCCAGGTTTGTCATGGACAAAAGAAAAGACATGCAATCAGAATCAAGAACCAAGACTCCAAACACGAGTCATCATAATGATATGATCATAAAATGGTGAAACATGACAGTCCACCGCGAGACAAAATCACACTATGCCAAGCCCCTCATTATCCAGATTTTATTAGAAAATCAACTCTATCTATATTTAGGATAAGGTGATTATCTTTCTGCCTGCGGTGGGCCATTTCTTGCATTCCATCCCATACCTTATTAGCCCTGATTCAGGACTAATAGACTACATTATTTGAATTCTATAATCGTGACATTATCTTACATACATCTCATCCTCTCTTTCAGGCTTATCTTAACTCTAGCATAAAAACCGTTACTCTATACAGTAATTATTATATACACACAAAAGTAGTTAAGAATTTACATCACACCTGAACACCACCTCGCATAGCTTCCAAAACCAGATACTTCAATTGATCTTTACTTATCTTAACATCTTTCAAGTATTCTCTAGCCAATATAATCTGTAGCAAAAGAAAATGCACTTAGTTTTGACTGAGAAAATTTTGATAAGCATAGCATCCAATCCACCCTTTGTTAAATGGGCATTTATCTCTTAATTGATTTAAAGGTACCTGCGTCTTTGCTGTTTCTGTCTCTTCATCCACCATTCTAAAAACCTCATCGCTGCTTTCCTGAAACTGTGTAGCAATGCCAACTGCTGCCACACGATCTTCAAAACTCATAGGAAGATCTGCACTGCAAACGTTAACATCATCATGTAAAAGGAGAAAGAACTGGGAAATGCCCACAAGAAACAGACCATATGTTTCACTAATGATTCAAAAAAAAAAACACCAGCAATACCTTAAGTTGATGGCAACACGGTCTAGCAAGTGCTCTCGAACAGCACCTTCTTCAGGGTTATAAGTAGCAATTAATAGTGGCTTACATGGATGCCTAAAGCTGATTCCTTCTCTTTCAACTATATTAACACCATCCGTCAGTACATTGAGAAGAAGATTACTAATTCCCTCATCTAAGAGATTGATCTCATCAACATACAACACTCCCCTATGTGCTTCAGCCAAAAGACCAGGCTGGAAAACAGTTGTCCCTCTTTTCACAGACTCCTCAACATCAACAGACCCAATGAGTCTGTCCTCTGTGACTCCTAGAGGAATCTGTGTAATAGAATGAGAGGAAAACAATAAAGTAATAAAGAAAATTGCCCCAGAAAAGCTGTAATAGCTCGTAAAACAAAATCTACCTGAATGAAAGGAGATTTAACAATCTCAGTCTTAATGGTTTTATCAGCATTATACTCTACTTTCTCAGCTAGTTCATCTTCCCACCTAAATGTATCATAAATAGACAAGAGATAAGGACGTAAAGTGAAGAGGAAGAAGAGAAAAAAGTTGGTTTTGAAGATGTAAGAGTCTTACTCGTCAGGGCAAGCCGGGTTAGCGTTTGAGATAGAGCCAACAACAACTTCAATAGGAGGGAGGATTGCATGAAGCCCTCGAGCCATGATTGTTTTTGCAGTCCCTCTACGACCTGAAATAGCAATCCCTCCAATTTCACGATCAACCGCGCCAAGTAAAAGAGCAGTCTTTATGCCTTCCTATAACATCACAACAAAGAGAATCAACTAAAGCCTGCACATTTACACTCTACAAACCCCAATTTCATCGAATCTATACGTATATACACTTGATAAATAACACTGATTATTCACAATTCCACAATCTAATGAGTCAAATTGCAGCAAGCGGAAACTTTGAGAATTCTCTGACCTGACCAACGACGGCTGCTAAAGGGAAGAACTTTCGGCCATAGGAGGAGCTATCGGTCTTTGAGTTCGACGCAGCTACTCCGTTTGGAGATTCGACAATAGCATTCGCGGAGGCACGTACAGTGAAACGGTACGAGGCGGCTCTGCTCCGTTTGGTGGTGAGGGAGAGAAACGGAGGTCTAGGTATGAAGTCGGAGCGGAAGAGATGGTGCGTTGAGAATGGAGATGATGCAGCGACGGGGGTCATCGCCATTGTTGTAGATAGGAGGAAGAGTGAAGTGTTTCAACGGTTTTGGACCTTATCAGCTTTATTTTCGGTTCTATCCTTTATCTCGTCATCGCTTCCTGATTGGAGCACTACTCAATTATAAGATTTTAATAATAAAACATGAAAATTGCATCAATTATGAATTTCGAAATACTTAATAGAACCACACTTTCAATATATATATAATTGTTTGGAATATGATATTACATTATAAAAGTTGGAAATAACTGATAAATAATTAAGGAAAACTTTGTGCTTAGACACTAGGTATATTCTTTAAAAAAAATCTATAAATTTAAAATATTAATGGAAAATATTTCGGTTGACTTTAAGTTTTTACAAAAATGTATTGTGGTATGAGTAAAAAAAACTATCAACAATATATCTGTTAAATTTGATTTGATTTATTTTTTCTTTCTATATAATTTAAAAAAAAATTGAAGATTTGTAAAATTTTGAATCAAAACAAATAGTAAAATATAATATTTATAAAAAAACAAATCAAATCATAAATAATACTTCGAAAATCTGAATAGTCATTCTGATCAGTATATTTTAAAATATATAATATGATTATATATACAAGTCATTATATTGATATATATCTTCGAGTATAAATTTGGTTTATTTACTAATTTTTTTAAAAATGAAATATTATTTTAGGCTTCTACACATCTAATTTTGATTTTTATGTTCATTCAAATGTTAAATATGAATTTGTTTTAATTTCGCTTGCCAATGTTAAGTTATTTGATTTTTCTCTATGACTTTCATTAAAATGTTAGTTTTAATCTCATCATATTATTAAACAATCCACAAATATTTAATAGAATTTTGGATAGTCAAAAACATTTAGATCAAAACGTATTACAATTGTAACTATTTGAGTAGAACGAACCAAATCACGAATACTATTTTTTTTTTCTGCATATCCTCTTTGCAATTACAAGTGTAACTATATTTGTAAAATGTTGTTGTTTTCTTGGAAACTTTGTGAATAAAATACACAAGAAGAAAAGAAAGAGATAGATGCACATGTAGCTTGTTGTTGTGCTCTAGTCTCAACTCTGTCCACTCACTATAATTACAAAAACGTCGGTGCCAATTCTCTCTGCTCTAGCTAGCAACACAATCTAATATTATGTCTCTTTCTCTCTACAACAACAATGGTGATTGGTTAGTGTGATTAACAATCCACACATGACATGGGGGAAATCAAATCCAATTGAAATTTTTACCAAGGAAGCAAGTAAGCAAAGCAATCAAGAGTCTTGCGTGCTAAATGAAGAGTGAGGAAAACAAAAATGATTTGATTAGTGTAGTTAGGTTAACAATCTTGTAACAAGAAAAGGGTATAATGGGAAAAATATTAAAATATTTGTTTTGAAACTACGAGAAGGGAGGAGAAGACGAGTGCAAATATATATAAACATTACAAAAGCCCTCTCATCCACATCTCTCTCACCCTTCATACAGAGACTCTCTCTCTCTCTCCCTGTTTTTAGCTCTCTCTCTCTCTCCCTGTTTTAAAAATAATTTTCAAACAAAAAAAGGTATTGAGAATCGTAAAACAAAACAAGTAAAAACAATATTTGAAAAAAATAGGTTTAAAAACAAAAGGAGGAGAGGAGATCGTGAAGGGAGGCACAGCTGAAGAAGGAGATAATTAGCGTTACCCTTTATTGTGATTCCCTTCCTTCATTCTACACCTGAAGGTGTCTCCTTAATCTCTTCATCTCTTCGTTATCTGATTCATGCTTTATGGAAATAATGATATTCATCCAATTACCTTTTTTCATATTAAAAATCATTTTTTTTTCCTTTTCATGTCCCTTGTGTTCTTTGTTGTTTAGATTTCAGATCTGGATTTATTCTCCTCAACCTATTTTGCGAAATGAATTAGATGCTCTATGACTTTTTTCTGCAGCTAGGATTTGGATTGTTCTTATCGTTCTACCTCTAGTGTTCTTGGATATAATCTCCCAACAAAAGTTTTGATTTTTGATTTTATTTTTATTTCTACTGTTCCCTTAGTTTGTTGTTTTAATTAATAAGGTTATGAATCATGCTAATTGTTTAAAAGATTTAGACTTTTTTAATTATGTCGCTCACTTTTTTTTTTAATGTGTTGTTAGTGTCTTTGAACGCTTATCTCCTGAGTCATGGTGGCCACCTCTGCTACATCCTCATTCTTCCCTCTCCCATCTTCCTCACTCGACCCTAATGCCAAAACCAACAAAGTCACCTCCACCAACTTCCCTGGACTCAACCCAACACCAAGCTCTGGCAGGATGAAGGTTAAACCCAACGCTCAGGCTCCACCCAAGATCAACGGCAAGAAAGTTGGTTTCCCTGGCTCGGTACAGATTCTTAAGCCTGATAACGAGACCTCACCACAACCTGCACCGAGGACGTTCATCAACCAGTTACCTGACTGGAGCATGCTTCTTGCTGCTATAACAACTGTTTTCTTAGCGGCTGAGAAGCAGTGGATGATGCTTGACTGGAAACCTAGGCGTTCTGATATGATTATGGATCCGTTTGGTTTAGGGAGGATCGTTCAGGATGGGCTTGTCTTCCGTCAGAATTTCTCTATTAGGTCTTATGAAATAGGTGCTGATCGCTCTGCATCTATAGAAACTGTCATGAATCATTTACAGGTATAGCTACTTTGGCTTGTTGTTACTGGACACTTAATTTGTAGGTAGGCCTGATCTGGTTGTTATGCTTGTGACAGGAAACGGCTCTCAACCATGTTAAGACTGCTGGACTGCTTGGAGATGGGTTTGGTTCTACTCCTGAGATGGTTAAGAAGAACTTGATATGGGTCGTTACTCGTATGCAGGTTGTTGTTGATAAATATCCTACTTGGTAAGCTATTGTCGTTCTTAGTAACTTAAAACATCACTGCTTCTTTTTGTGAGTTATCCAGATGCTCTTGAATATGCAGCTTCATGTTCTCACTTGTTTTTACCTGGTTTAGGAAAATGGTGTGTAGTTTGCTTGTTTTATGCTCAGTTGATATTGATCTTGCAACAGCACAGATATGCACATAGCCTCATGTGGCTAGTGACTTTTTGCACTCTAGATTACATGCGTGTAATAGTGTACATAAATCATTTGCTTATTCAAATATCTGCCTTACACAGGGGAGATGTTGTCGAAGTAGATACATGGGTCAGCAAGTCTGGAAAGAATGGTATGCGTCGTGATTGGCTAGTTCGTGATGGCAATACTGGACAAATTTTAACGCGAGCCTCAAGGTTAGATTTTATTTTTGGTTTACTCCAACTACTATCATTTTTTTGCATGTGACAATTTATCAGTCTTTGCTCTCTGTTTGTATTGTTTGCTCTGCCATTGAATTCAGAAAAGTCTCATGAGCAAAGGAATCTTGTGTTGGATATCAGATGATTGAGTTATAATCATCTCTATACTGCAAAATATTCTTTTTGCAGTGTGTGGGTGATGATGAATAAACTGACAAGGAGATTATCAAAGATTCCTGAAGAGGTTCGAGGGGAGATAGAGCCTTACTTTGTGGATTCTGACCCAGTCCTTGCCGAGGACAGCAGAAAGTTAACAAAACTGGATGACAAGACTGCTGACTATGTTCGTACTGGTCTCACTGTAAGTACAAATATATACACTACCTTTCAACAACCCTGTAAACTTCTGAGATTCTTACAGGTTTGGTAATGAACTTTTTTTGCAGCCGCGTTGGAGTGACTTGGATGTTAACCAGCATGTTAACAATGTAAAGTACATCGGGTGGATACTGGAGAGTGCTCCAGTGGGGATGATGGAGAGTCAGAAGCTTAAAAGCATGACTCTGGAGTATCGCAGGGAGTGCGGAAGAGACAGTGTGCTTCAGTCACTCACTGCGGTTTCAGGCTGTGACATCGGTAATCTCGGGACAGCTGGTGAAGTGGAATGTCAGCATCTGCTCCGACTCCAGGATGGAGCTGAAGTGGTGAGAGGAAGAACAGAGTGGAGTTCCAAAACATCAACAACAACAACAACTTGGAACATTACACCGTAAAGAAAAAACCGCAAAGATGGGGTCTTTTGGTTCGTTTGTAAACTATACTACCTGCTTGCAACCACCACCGTTTCGTTTCCTACTCAAAACATTTTGGGCCACCTTTGTATATTTTTTTGGTTCTTATTTTTTTCTTTGATGGAGGTCCCTTTATTATATTTATTTTTTTCTCTTTTGGGTGCCAGACAAAGGCAAATTACTTTCTTATCCTATTGTTTAATGTTACTTTATTTGGGGGTTTGTAGCTGTTTCCACCTAAACAAAAGACGTGCACCATGTACTTTGTGACCTGTGAGGAATGTCATGCCTTGTATCTGTCAAAATTATTGGAACGGCTATTAAATAGACACGAACAACTAAAACGGTTTATGGTTTGTAGGCATTAGAATAGCCATAAAGCAAATTCATTATTGCAGTGTGACAAAAGATAAAGCCATTAATCCAGAAAGCAAAGTCTAGGAGAGGAGTGTTTGAGAGGGAAAGAGACGAGTAATAGGTAACTTTCATGTAATAATATGAAAGTTAATCACATCATATGAGTAAACCAGTTTAATTTGTTCAAATTTTTCTTTGCTGGTAGTAAAAAAGTGGTTTTTGTTTGACTTTGGGGTTAATGGATTTCTTCTCCTCATTAGAAGCTTGAGTTCAAGTTACATGTAGCCGCAACGTATGTTACTCATCTTGTCTTCCAGCTCAATATAATATTACAGTTTCACTGTGTCTTGACTTTTGTAGATTCAAGTCGTGACTCATGAAGAAACATTACCATGCGTTAACGCATTATCAGTGAGATGCTTGTCATTTATTCTCATGCTTACCATCAGAGACGGTCCTCATATTAAGAGAACCTAAACAATTTAGTAAAAAAAATTAAAAAATACTTTTTCTGTTTCATAAAAATAGATTTTTTAGAGTTTTCACACATATTATAAAAACACATTAAATCACTATATTAAATGTATCGATTTCTGTAATTTTCAGTTTTCAATGATTTTTGACCAATAATAACTCAATCAAATCAATTAATTTTCTTAAAATTTGCAATATTCTTATAGAAAACATAAAAAATATATCTTTATGAAACAAAGTCTTTTTCTAAAACATGTATCATAGTGAAACGGAGGGAGTATATTTTTATAAATTTGACGGTCTTTTTCAATATAAAATTTTTACAAAATTTTAGAGACATGTGCCAATGTTTCATTTGACTATGCCCATGACCACCCTACTTACAATCCAGTGACCAATAAGAGCTATTATTACTCTTGTTAAGAACCTACTTTGTTATTACAAATCAGCTAAGGGCATGTTTATTGCGGGTCTCTTAGCATGAGGTTCTTAGCTTTTCTAAGAGACGTTTCTTAACTTTTAACTAAGAAAACTTAAGAATCGTCTCTTAAATAAAAGACCTAAGAGACGTCTCTTAACGGAAAAATTAAAAAAAAAAAAAAAAAACCGTGAAATTATAAGTTAAGAATCCCAACCTAAGAGACCCGGATAAACATGCCCAAATATAATTACTAGGATATCTGCAAAAGACAGTGATTATTACACAAAAAGAAAAAGAAAACATTCTAGGCGTCAAACATAAGATTTGAAGAACCCCATAAAAAACTAAACATAACAAATCACATTTTGTAATGGAAGAACTTTTACGACCCATATCGTCATCACTCTCGATATCTTTAGGATGGTCACCGCAAATGAAGACAATAAAAGGCTCAACTAGGCCCAATTAGGCCCAATATCAGTAAAGTGGCGTTTTCACTTTTTATACTGTGGAAACGGTGGCCCTCCCACTCATCCTCCGTCGTGTTGCTCCAACCACCATGGAAGGTGTGGCTATGAAACTCCCGTCTTTCAAATCCCTAGCTCCCACCGCCATATCCGTCGCCTCTACCTTCTCCATACGACGGAGCTTGTCCTTCGTTCGCCGCTCCTCTTCGCTATCCGCCACCATCACCGCCGATTCCGAACCCGTCTCTCTCGGCCATCGCGCTCGTAAAGACTTCCGAATTCTACACCAGGTACCAACTTCCGAACATCACTGCCTATTGAAATCGCTATGATTTAGAATATTGCTAGTTCTTATTGAAGCAAATTGAGTTTCAGGAAGTGAATGGCTCTAAGCTAGTGTACTTAGACAGTGCTGCGACTTCTCAGAAGCCTGCAGCTGTATTGGAAGCCTTGCAGAATTACTATGAGTTCTACAATTCAAACGTTCATCGAGGAATCCATTATTTGAGGTGATTCTTACTTAGTTTTCACTGAGAGTATCAGGATTTTTTGATCATCTGATTTATAAAGGTTGTTTTGAATGATTGTAGTGCCAAGGCTACAGATGAGTTTGAGTTGGCTAGGAAAAAGGTAGCTCGTTTCATTAATGCTTCGGATAGTAGAGAGATTGTTTTCACTAGGAATGCAACTGAAGCCATCAATCTTGTTGCTTATTCTTGGGGTCTTTCCAATCTCAAACCAGGAGACGAGGTGTGTGGTTTCTCAGTCCTTTCTACTCTGAAAGTTTTGCATTTTTCTTTTCTTTTTACCTATTGCAAATGAGATTTTGAATGGTGCTAGCTTTTCAGGTTATACTTACAGTGGCTGAACATCATAGTTGCATTGTCCCTTGGCAAATTGTATCTCAAAAGACTGGAGCGGTTCTAAAGTTTGTGACTTTGAATGAAGATGAAATCCCCGACATAGACATGTTGAGAGAAATGATTTCTGAAAAGACAAAACTCGTGGCTGTTCATCATGTATCAAATGTTCTTGGTAGATACCTTTCTTCATGCTCTTTTTTTTTCTGTCAACACCTTTCTTATGCTCTCATCATAATCAATTCCGTTAAAGCAAACAGGATTTGGTAAAAATTTAACCTCTTGTTTTTTTTTTTCTGTTTAGCTTCTTCTCTTCCTATTGAAGATATTGTGCTCTGGGCACACGATGTTGGAGCGAAAGTTCTTGTGGATGCTTGTCAAAGTGTTCCCCACATGGTGGTTGATGTGCAGAAGCTAAATGCTGATTTCTTAGTTGCGTCTTCTCACAAGGTTGGAATTGTTTACTTTTCTTCGTGAGATACATAATAAGCTTTGTGACAAGCTTATAGTTTAAAAGTGATAATCATGCTTCAGATGTGTGGACCTACAGGCATTGGGTTCTTATATGGTAAGAGTGATCTTCTACTTGCCATGCCTCCATTCTTAGGTAAGCTGTCTATCGTATATAGTTCAATTGAAACAACCTTCTTATATGTTTAATCAAGGATGAAGGCTGGATTCTTATGTTTCCTTTTGTTTCCATGATATTTTTAGGTGGCGGAGAAATGATCTCAGATGTATTTCTTGATCATTCGACTTATGCGGAACCTCCATCTAGGTTTGGTTTCTACTTATTTTAGTTACTTATTTGTATATTTGCTGCAGTTTATGAGTAAGTAGATTCGATATTATACCAGATTTGAAGCTGGAACACCTGCAATAGGTGAAGCAATTGCCCTTGGAGCAGCATGTGATTACTTGTCAGAAATTGGCATGTCGAATATCCATGAATATGAGGTTTGATATGATTTTTCTACAACTAGACATCAATGATCGTAGTGGACTGTTGCATGCAGTTTTTTTTTCCAGTCACTGAAGTATGGTTAGGTTGCACTTATTTTCTTGGAGGACTAGCTAAGATGTTTTTGATTTTCACATTTACTTTCTCTAATTGTAATTTATAATTTCTTATGTCGTTCAGGTAAAGCTTGCTAAGTACTTGTACGAGAAACTGTCTTCAGTGCCTGATGTCCGGATATACGGCCCAAGGCCTTCTGAAAGTGTTCAAAGGGCTGCTCTTTGTTCCTTCAATGTGGAGGGACTGCACCCAACTGATTTGGCAACCTTTCTTGATCAACAGGTATGTCATAAATGGGAGCTAATGTGCCATCACATGCTGTTTTTGTCTTATTATTTTCATTGAAATATTTATTCTCTGGATAAGAATTAGTACCCCGAGAAGGATAGGGGGCACATTAACTTCTACGTCTTGATGCCTACTTTGTTCTCTCATTAGAATATCCATTGTAGGGGGAAAACTAAAGGAAACTATTTTGTATGTTGCAGCATGGAGTTGCGATCAGGTCAGGACACCACTGCGCGCAGCCACTCCACCGGTATCTTGGAGTGAATGCAAGTGCTCGCGCCAGCCTATACTTTTACAACACAAAGGAGGATGTTGACAACTTCATCGTTGCACTTGCAGACACTGTGAGCTTCTTCAATTCTTTCAAATAGAGTGGAATACACCTTTCTGATGAATCTCACAGCTTGTTGTATGCTATATATATATGCTATAAAGGCTATTTATTTATAATCTTCGAGTCCAAAGATTCTGAGACTTGCATTATTGGGTTTATTTCAAATTCAGTTCCGCAAAAACACTCCATAGGGGTCATGTTGTATTATTGAGACAAAGGAAAACAAACATGTTCTACGAGTGAGAACATAATAAAAAAGGTTAAAAAGATAAAGTCTGGAAAAGGATTTAACTATTATTGCATTTCAATCTGTTTGCAAGATAGCAAGCGTCTTTGCTATTTGGGAATCATGAACTTCATTGAGATTTGCGTTCCCACCATTCCATGAACTTAACTTGAGCAGCCATTGTATCCAACTTATAGAGTTGCATTGTATGGTTGGCGACTTCTTGGCCAAAGGTCCAACCAAAAAGACCTCCTCCTAAGAAGGACAATGCCGTACCTGTCGCACAACCACCAGTATTAGAGAAAATACAAGTACAATTCAGTTCAGTATTTGGAAACATATAATCAGCTGCATAGCACTTTCAAAGCTCTATCAATGTATGACAAAAAAAAAAGTATTTAGCTGACTTGTTGAATGCCATGATTGTATCAAAGAATTTGAATGGCCAAGTCAAAACGAGATTACCATGAGGACTCTTAGAGTATTTCCAGGCAAAAGCAGCAGTAGATAGAGCTCCAAGCGCAGCTCCGGTAACACCAAAAGTCGCAGCTTCCCTAGCTGTCTTCAGCTGAAACAGAATGTCACACAATGTTAGCCCATACATAGATCTTGAGTAAACAATACCAAATACGTGAATCAGTTATAATCACAAGGCAAGGAGATGTACGACAATAGATAATAGATCAAACAACAAATAATCCAGATAGAGGGACATACGGTGGGTCCATGAACGGGATCGGAGGCTATAAACTCCTCAACATCGGAGGAAGACCAAGAAGGAAGAGGCGTGTCACGTTTGGTGAACCTCGTGTAATTCTCCAGATACGACAACCTCTCCTCCCAGAACCCCTTGAATCCATCCACAATTGACGACGCAGAGTTCGATTCTCCCATTCTTTTTTTTTTTTCCTCAGATCCGATATCGATTTCCCCACCCACAAACAATTGTTTTCCCTCGATGACAAGCTTACACTCCTCTACGACGCTCACATAATCGTTTCAGTAAAACGACTAATAAAACGTAGCCACGTGTTCTTTAGATATTTAATAAGTGGTCCATTGAATTGAAAAGTTAATTTTTTTCAACTACTCCTTCTCTAATCGTTACACAACTTCCCAACTAAATTTCTCTCTCTCAATCTACAAAGTCATCACAAACTTCCAATCCATTTGTCTAAAACCCAAACATGGCGACCACGGTCTTGTCCAAACTCTCGATGCTCTTCTTCCTCTTCGCCATCTACTGCGCTCTCGATCCCTTCAAACACAGCTCCATCTCCATTTACCAGGACTTCCAAACTCACAAGATCGACATGCCGCCCTTATCGTCTCTCCCCAAGGAGAGAGACCATGAGAATCTTCTCCAGAACTCGGAGATCAGATTCTTAAACGAGGTCCAAGGCCCCGAGAGCATTGCTTTCGATCCTCTTGGTCGTGGTCCCTACACCGGCGTCGCCGACGGTCGTATTCTCTTTTGGGATGGCACTCGCTGGATCGATTTTGCTTACACGTCGAACAATCGGTGAGTCTGTTAGGCCTGGGCATTGGCTAGGGTGGGGTATTTTGGGTATTGGGTAATTTGGGTAAGGTGTTAGAGGATCTATATAGGAACTGAAATTTTTTGGTTTAGGTAGTTGGGGTTGTATCAGTTCAGATAGTAAAATTAGGAACGTCTAATATTCGAAACAAAAAACTTCACTTCCGGTTAGTTCCGGTTCCGGTTTGAATAATTCAAATAATTTAAGTAAAATATCAGGTATTTTATACTCCCTTTGTTTCTAAATATTACATATTTTAAAATTTTCACACATATTAAAAAAAATTAATATTTAGCTAACAATGCATGAAATTTTAAAAATATAACAATTTTCCATAAACTTTAACCAATAGCAATTCAAGAATTTCAAAACTGTCAATTAATTTTTCTTGGAATTTTACAATTTATTATTAAAAATACATAGAAAATCTAAAACACTGTTCTTTTAGAAACAAGTAAAAAGTGTTAAAACATGTATTATTTAGAAACAGAGGGAGTATAAAATATTGAGTAATTGAATTGATTCTGATAAAACTTCGGATAATTCGTATTATTTTGGATATTTTAGATTAAAATATGTAGTTATTTTTGGATATTTTTAATATATTTTAAAATCATAAAAATATAGATTTAATTATGTTATATGTGTATATAATTAATATTTTATGTATTTGGATACTCGGTTGGTTTTTCATTGGGTTATGTTAGATACAATGCGGGAGTATTTATCGGTTCGGGTTCGGTTCCAGTTTCTTTTATTTGGTTGGGTTCCGGTTTTTTTTATGCCAAGCCTATTTACTACTAAGGTGTGTGTAATGTATGTTTAGGTCAGTACTGTGTGATACGAAATCTTCACTGTTGGCTTACTTAAAGGATGAACATATCTGTGGACGGCCTTTGGGTCTTCGTTTCCACAAGAGAACTGGGGATTTGTACATTGCAGATGCGTATTTTGGGATAATGAAAGTTGGTCCTGAAGGAGGTTTGGCGACTTCTCTTACAAATGAGGCGGATGGAGTGCCTTTGAGATTTACTAATGATCTTGACGTTGATGAGGAAGGGAATGTCTACTTTACAGATAGCAGCTCTGTTTTCCAACGAAGGTATGTAAAGGTTAATATTGCTTTGAACTGTGTTTCCTGTGTCTTGCTAAATTAAACTTGACTTTTAGTGAAGCTCAGTATCTTGATCAGTACTCTCCTTGTAATTGTAAGTGTTCATGATAACAGTGCGTTGCTTTGAGGTTTGTCCTGTTTGCTTATAGTAATTTACTTCTTTACTAACGTTTCTGTAGTCATTGGTCAGTGGTAAACATTAAAGAGTCAATTGTATCTTGTGTTCAGAGTCATGTAACTACAGGCGCCAGAATATAACTTTAATACTCGAACAAATTAATATTCTTCTTTATTTCCAGTTACAGTTAGGACTTAGAATCATGTGATATTAGTTATTTTACAGCTACAGCATTTGACTGCTGCCTCAGAGCCTTTGATGTTGAACTCAGTTATCTTTTGTTAATCTACAAGAAGTTTATATGAGCTTCTAATGCTCAGTTATTATGGTGTTTTTTACCAACTGTTCCCCTTAGTGTTGTTGTGAGTGTAATGATTATTATTGTTTTGTAAACCCATTTTTTCAGGAAATTCATGCACTTGATTGTTTCCGGGGAAGACAGCGGTAGAGTGTTGAAATACAATCCAGAAACAAAAGAGACTACTACTCTCTTGAGAAATCTCCAGTTTCCTAATGGCTTATCCCTGGGCAAAGACGGCTCCTTTTTCATATTCTGTGAAGGATCAATTGGAAGGTGAGCCCTTCATCTTAATCCCCTAGCGTCTCATTCTCATACTTCCACATCGTTGTGTGTTATATATACTTGACATAACTTCTGCAATGTACTTATGCTTGAAACTGAATGGAAGTAGTGTGATGAGAGTTTCATGTTATATCCACCCTTGTCCAATGATCTCACAAGAACAGACACTAAGTCTCACGTTTTCTTCTTTTTTTGTTATTCAGATTAAGGAAATACTGGTTGAAAGGGGAAAAAGCAGGAACATCAGAAGTGGTAGCTCTATTACATGGGTTCCCGGACAACATCCGAACAAACAAAGACGGAGACTTCTGGGTGGCGGTCCACTGCCACCGCAACATATTCACACACGTTATGGCGCATCACCCAAATGTGAGGAAGTTCTTTCTGAAGCTGCCAATAACAGTGAAGTTCCAGTACTTGCTTCAGGTAGGTGGTTGGCCTCATGCTGTGGCCGTGAAGTACAGTGAAGACGGGAAAGTGCTGAAAGTGTTGGAGGATAAACAAGGGAAAGTGGTGAAGGCAGTGAGTGAAGTGGAGGAGAAAGATGGAAAGCTTTGGATGGGAAGTGTATTGATGTCTTTCATTGCAGTATATGACTTGCCTTAGTTTTAAAAAAAACTTTGATTGGTTTTGCAGATTTATTATACTTGCCACGAGGTTTGCAATATCTCTTATCAAACTCTGCAAACAATAAGTAATTATATGTAAAGTTCTTGTTTCAGGTCAAACACAGCACGAGTTGCCTACATCACACAACTTCACAATTCATAAGTTTGCTTCCTAACTTTCTGTCTGATTGGTTAGCTATTAGTGTACTTCGCAATAAATGCATGTTTCACAATTTTGCAAGTCTATTTATAAACGAAGAAGACTTGACTTCATGATTTAACACACTTTTGGAAAGCTTAATATAACAGATTATATGTGTTTAAAAAGTTCTTTTTTGCAGAATTAATTGTTCTTGTTTGAATATGAAAACATTTCCATATTATTTATGTACTCTGAGAAACAATGAAAATGTAACAACACTTTGTACTAGTTACTACCAAATCAATTAAGAAACTAACAAGTAACAATATTTATTTTGTTGGTATATTACAACTTTTTGGTAACCCATATATATATTTCTAAAATGGATATAGACAAATGAAAAAAAACAGTATGTGACCGCTATATCTATTTCCCACTCTCTTTATATATATAGGGAAAATGGTAGAAGAAAACAAAAAGGTACATTTTTAAAATAAACTAAAATTTACCTAACAAAAAGAAGAAGAATAAAGTGTATATGATCTTCTATGTAAGTTGCCAAGAACAAATCTTACTTTTCAATATATCGTTATCTACTTTTGAATATAGTTTCTCTTAGAAAACAAAACTATTTGTGTGTGTGTTTTTAAAATTTAGTCGCTTTATTATATTATGTTCATATATGACATATATACTGTTTGACACTTTATGATTATGATAAAAATGGAGGTTGAAAATAAAATTAAGAAAAAAACATAATAATGAAGGAAGAAAAAATGCAGTGAAAAAAGAAAGATTAAAGGTGTGTGGACAAGACCCGTCAGAGGCACAAAGAGCCAAAGACATCCAAAGACCCCAACTAACATGATTTGACGTTTCAGATTCTGTTTTTCTTTTGGACCCCCCTCCTTATTCATTGTGTGTATATCCTCTATTATACGCAATATTATACGCAAGATTATACTATTTTTCTTCTTCATCTTTAAATGTGTTTGCATGGACGAGAGACGATGGAAGGTGTACGTAAGTGTCTCCAATACGGTTGCAGAGACTTGAAAACGTGACCCTACTTCTCTAGCCTAATTATATATCAGTGGTGGTGAGAGGGAAAGAGAGATGGTTTTCATTAAACATAGCCACAAGCCACACTTGGTCGTGTCCATTTTGGAGAATAGAAAATGAAGTTATAATTAATAGGTATACTTGAACAGCCAATTGATGTCGACATGTAAACTATAGTGATTGCAGTTTGGTCGATGCTTAAGTCATTCGAAAGTGCCATTCTTTTAGTGAAAGTTGACTACTAATTGTATAGTTGTACTACATAAAATATTAAAACATATTTAACAAAATTCAATTCTAAAATATATATTTTTTTAAAAACACATTTAAACAAACCATAAAAATTCAAAAAAAAAAAAGTTGCTTCGACACCATTAAACTTAGTTTTAAAAACTCTATAGATGTTATTTGAAATTTCAAAGATTTTTTAAAGAGATTCACTAATTTTTACAGTGAATCAATAACTATGAAAGAAAGTATCAAAACTTTTGACAAGCTTCAAATGTTCATAAAAATCATGTAGCACTGCAAAAGTAAGCAAACATTATTTACCGTACTATAAAATAATAATTAATATTTTTTTTAACAGAGTAAAACTTTATTTATCGCAATACCTTATACGTGTATATGCTTCACTATACTACACATTACACTTTATTATACCAAAGTAGAAACCAGATCTAGTGTTCAAAATTCTTAATACTCAATATATCATAATTAAATATTAGTCAAATTTAGATCATTCATGTTTTTCACCACATACAAGTATACTACACACATGTCACATATGAGTCAGCAAAGTTAGATCATTCACAGGGGCGGATGCACTACGAGACTTACGGGGACACGTGCCCCTCACTTATTTACAATAAATTTTTGCAATACCCTCAATTTAAAAATTAAACATGATAAAAAAAATTACTATGTGCCCCAGACTCAATATTGTTCTACGTCTGACCCCTGATCATTCACGTTTATAATAACATAGACAAGTTCGTTTCCATGGTTGTGGACGGTGAAAATGGCCACCGCATACAAATATCTTCTACATTTTCCAAAATTCTATTTGCTTCATACAAAAAAAATCGTTAGCTTAAACAGGCGCGCAACCATTCAAAATAAAAGTTTCAAAGCTGCCAGTGAGTGACCTTCTAAAACATAAAAGTGTGACTAATTTTAATCATGATATTCAACCGGATTGCGAGTTTTGCGGCTGACAAGAGAAGACACGAGCACTTTTCTCATCAAATTGTTCTTTAAAAAGAAATAAAAAAAACTGTGAAAATCAAGCAATTTATATGTATTCATTGGGAGCCTTTGCTTTTTGTAAAGAATGTTTCTTTGGAATGAGTGATTTTCAGAATAATCTCAGCAGTCAGCACCATCAAAGTTACCATATCATATCCCAAGATGGAATTTATTAATTTTCTTACCACGCTATGTACATGGTGCTTATATATACATATATAATCTTAATACTATACAAAAACAAATATGTAAAGTCCAACCACAACTTTTTTTTAGGAATACTCTAAAATAGATTTAAAAATATTTGTCACCAAATAATCTTTAAGAATAAAAATAATCAAAATAAACTTTATTAAAGAGTGTAAATATACATATCTACTCATTGGATTAACTAATTTAGACTTAGATTTTAGAATTGTGTGGTATGATTTTGGAGATAATGATTAAAATAAAATAAAAATAAAAAATATTAAAATGTTCAAAATAAAAAGAAAATTAATTGTCAAGGATAGCATAAGTTAAGTATCACTTTGCAAAAATACACATTATCAAAAATATATTAACATTTGAGTTTATACTTTATTGATTATTGTTTAGTGTTAAAAAGATGAGGTTGAGTTTCTAATTTTTAAAAAATATTTTTAAAAATTAGTAAGGCTATTTTCATTAAAAAATTAAGGTATTTTTGAAAATAGTTATTCATTAAAGGTAAATTTGTAAAGTCGTATTAAACTAAGGGTAAAAATGAAATTATCCCAAACAAAAATATCTATTTTAGTCATTTTTGTATATTTATTTTTGTGACAAAAACTTCAAACACATCTATTTGAGATATTTGTCTTCTTTTTTTTTGGCAAACACTTTTATTTATTTATGATTCTTGATAAAAATCCTTTTATTTTATTTTATTTTTAACAAAAAAACACCTTTTATTTTATTTCGGAATTCTCTAACATTAACTAAAATTGATATAAAATCACTCGTATTTCTGTAAGCTTGTGCGTTAGTAGTATCTACGACTGCTATAAAGTATAAACTTCACAGTATATAAACTCGTGACCACACAAAAAGTTACACCTTTTCAGAACGAGGAAAGAGGAAATTATATTACAATCTTCTTAAAGTAGATTCTTTCTTAAATAATTAGGTTCAAATGTGTGAAAACCATATATGGGCTTCACTTATTAGGATAATATAAGCTAGAAACGAAGTTATAGATGGAACCCACACATGAAAAAGAAAGGGACATACATGTATATGCATGTCTATACATAAGTAAGGTAATGTATGGTCTTCTTCTTCCTCGTCTTCTCTTTCATATCATCAGCGTACACATACATACATATATATATATAATTTATATATGTAAAGGTTTTAGTAATAGCCATTAGACTTTTGGCCTGCAACTGTCTGGTCTATTTGCTTGCCTTTTTTGTTGCCATCCAGCTTTAATCCAAAGTGAATGTGAGGAAAATGTGCCCACTACACACAAAAAAATGGCAAATTTATTTATTAAAAAAGTATACTGTAATAAACATTCCACCACTTGTGCATAGTAGAATCCACCAACTTATACACTTATATTTCGAAAGTTTCATCGTAGCTCAAACCCTAGAACTTTCTCACCACTAATAAGTTTATTGCATCTCTAATACTTGTCAGGAATTGATGATTTTATCTAATCATGTTTTTGCATATCAGTTTTAAAGATTGGTCATCCAAATTAAATATTAGTTTTTTTTTAATATAAAAACAGCTTTAAGAATTGCATTTTACTAAGCCTTTTTTAACAAAAACACTCTATTAATTTAAGAAGTGGTATATATATATAGTTACGGTTTATGTTTTAATCTACTTGAAAATGTTTTATTTGTATCTTCTTCATATAACTCTCTTAAATTTCTGACATGGTCGGTGATATAAATTATAAAAAAAATGTTTTCAGCTACCTCTCTTAGACTATTTAGTTCATATATACGTGAAAGAATGATAAAAAGAAGGATGTTTACATTTTTCGCAGCTGTGCTAAACGCCTCACGGTGGCTAATCTCTGGATTACCAGCCTTGATCCTTTGGATTTCCTCTCTAATTAATGAACTAGGAGTTGAGAAAATATTATTTATAGAGAAACTTAAAATCAATATTAACACTTACTTGATGAATCTGTTGTAGGCCGAAGGAACGCGTTGTCTTTTCTCAGGCGCTGCCATGGAAATAAAAATTATGGACTCATTGCATATATATGTACGCAAACTTCAAAACACTCTTATGTATTAAAATGTGAGAGGTATAAGAGCGACTTACGGCGAATAGGAGGCATTCTAGGAGCCTCACGTTCCACATTTTCTGACAATGTGGTCGAGAAATGATTGAAGCTCCTAGAAGATGATCCGTACTCTCTTCTAGTTACCGAAGAGGTTATGTGTTGCTTATGCTGCTTCATGATTGCAAAGACTATATCAGTCATAATTTTACCAAAATGTTAAAGTTATAATGATTATTATGATCACCTGAAGATCTTGATGAATGGGAGGAGGAGAGCTTTGATGAAGTGAAACTCCAATGTTGAGAGAGAGCAAATTGGTACAATGGCCACATCTCACCGTCACAAGTGTGAACAAGCTTGCGTATGGTACACTTACCTGATCACACATATTAATTTGCAAAATCTCTTAAATCATTTGCCTATACGGACAAGTTATTGTCTTGTTTATTACTATTCTTTAGTTCGATTGGTTGGTTTGACCAAACTTTAATGTAATATATAGGGTATAAGTATAACTTAATTTTACCTTGCTTGCAATATATAACAAGAGATTTTGGGATAGTACGTATGTTAACTATTCCATTCTATAGGACAGTACTTTCTGCTTAATTATAGAACAGTGTCTTGATTTGACAAACACATATCCAACTAATATTTTCTAGAGTAAAACAAATAATAGGTTTTCATTTGTTGACTTGCAAATAGATTAGTCAGAAAAAAATCTTAAGATCAACGGAAGGTGATCAATATTTAGGGTTTATTACATAATATATTTAATTTGTACATTCATTGATCATAAATAACAAATTTATGCATGGTACAATGTCTTTAAAAAAATAAAAATCTACATATAATACCTTTTTACTCATCTGAAACATTTCTTTGTGTTTGTATAGAAGGAAATCAGATAGTAAATTATATATTGTTCATATGTACAAGATAGTCCATAGTGTTCTTACATGTAATATACCATAACCTTTTTATAGATATATTATCCGATCCATAACAATGAAACTTGTCATGATTCATTATATTAATAATTGAAAAACTTTGTAAGAGAGTCACTTAAAAATATGTATATATCTATATCTATATATATATATATGAGGGGTGTATTTTTGTGTATGGTGGGTTCTGATTACTTATATGTCTGACACACGATCCTCAAGGCAATATGATAAAAGATAGTAAAGAGATGAAGAATGGTTGATGAAGGGCTTGTAAGGAGAAGACAGTCATGTTAGAAAACGACCTGACCTTAACCACAGCCCATAAAGTCATTAACACGTTATGTGAGGGTACCATCTTATAATATAATCTTCTTTATTTTTGTGTATGCATCCAATCGGAAGTGGCCAAGATCGGCCATGATTTAACAGTCTGTAGCTTTTGTATAGATCAAGAAATTGTTGCTCGAACTGGGTAGAACAAATCTTTTGTACTTTCCACTACAATACCACCCCTATTCTGTGCAAGACGACCTTCCAACATTTTTTTAATTAAATGTGCCCGTTTTGTCCCTAACCAGAGTGATGCTACATCTCCACCATTTATTTATATGTAGTGAATATAACGTTTACAAACAATCAACTTAGAAGAGTTTCTCGTGATTGCTCCTTTTAAAAAATCTTCTACAACTTATAGTACATGACTTATATACAGGTTATGGCACTTGGAATACCACTACTACACTCAGGTAGTATAAACTACGTTCTGACTACATGTTCTACTCATGTTTTCGTGATAGCTTATGGATCATAAATCAATGATTTATATGTTACTATATATAGATTGATGTACACAAACATCAAAATCAAATCAAATGTGTGGATATTATCAAATAGACACATAAAACCATTAAATAGTAAACAATGTCAAGTCAGCCTACGATGCTGGAAAAAATAGTGACATTTAAATAAAAAAATTAACTATATATATATATATATAATAATAATTAGCCTCACCTTACTGTAGGAAAAAGGAAAAATTTGAGAACCAAAAAATGTTTTTTTTTTAAAAAACATTATCAGCTGGTGATGTGATGTAAACATTTTTTACATGGACCACGCTTTGTAGATCAAAGATCTATGATTGATATGATATATGTATACATGTGTCACATAATACAGTTAAATATACAAAACAAAGTCAGACTATAAAGCTGGAAAACTTAGTGAAAGTTTTTGAGCGTGTATCACATTGATGCAGGCAGCAGCGCTCTATCTACCAATTCCTTTTACAGGAAGTATTAATGGCGTTTGGAACTTATGGAATTTTGAATAGTATTTAGCAAAATCAAGGGTTTACTATAACACCAAAGAAAAATATAACTCTAAAACGACAAAAAAAAACTTCAGAAAATTGTGAGATCAGGGAAAGAAGATGCTTTTTTTTTTTTTGGCAAAAAAAAAAGATGCTTTTGTTGCAGACTATAAACCTACACATAGAGCCCTAGATCTGTTCAGGAGCTCTTTCCTTAGAGTTTACTTTGTTTGAGCACTAGAATCTATGGTTCAGTTACCGAACTTCTTTTACTTATTTGGGTATATATATATGTCATCACACGTTAGAGAGAGTCTCATCTCCAGAAAATAAAAAAAATTAGGGTTTCTTTTATTTCCTCAAATTAGGAAAGTTCCCCAACATATAACAATCAGAGGAAAAGGTACGTTGATTCATGAGATAGATGAAAATTTCATCATAAAAATATTTATCACCAATTACGTAGTACAATTGATAGAAAGATAATTAATAGCTTATAACTTGTATTAATTAAGGTAGACAAAGTGAGATCTATCTCTGAGTTAATATCGAACACTCTTCCTTTTGAGAAAGATTATATCATTTATAATATAAGGAAGAAGGGATATATATATAGAGAGAGAGAGATTACCGCTAAAACCGTTGTGCAGAAGTTGCAGTGAACATAGCAAACACGGTCAGATGATAAATCAATAGACATTTGTAAGTTGTGGCTGCTCTTTACTGATATTTCTCTTCTTGTTTGGGTGACATGAAACCTTAAGTTATGTGAGTGAGATCAAAGAAGGAACTATTTGATCTTTGAAGAATAGCTTATAGAAAAGGCAAGCAAAGGAGAGATGAAGAAGGATAGAGAGAGAGAGAGAGAGATGGGTGGAGGAAATGTACAAAAATTCTGAAAAGACTAATGGGGTTTATTTGGAGTGGAAGAGAGACAAGTGGGGACTACCCTACAATGTTCTTCTTCTTTTTTTACTTGCAGATATTTTTTCAGATAACTAAGTTAAATACTTAATGAGAGTGAATATTTTCCCGTGTAATTTTTTGAGAAATTACCAAAAATATCATAAGTTAAATATCAATTTGCAAAAATACACACTATAAAAAATATATTAACATTTAGATTTACATTTTATTGATTATTATTTAGGGTTTAATGTTAAAATGAGTCATGTTGAATTTCTAAAAAAAAAAAATAAATATTAAAAAAAAATCTTATTAAAAATTAAAGTATTTTTGAAAATAATCATTTTTAAAAAGTAAATTTGCAAAATAATATCAAATTTAGGGTAAAAATGAATTTTTTCCTAATTTTTTTTCCATATTTACATCTTTGATTCATCAATTTGCTCCCAAATAGTATTAAAAGGGTACATTCGATATATTAACCCAACCAACCAATCATCTATACTTAACGTATTTCCAATTTTATGTTGAAAATGTGGTGCGTATTTGCAACACTGATCGAATAATATATGAAAAGCTAAAGCCCTCGCTTTTATATAAGTATTTATTCATATAGCAGGGCGATTTTATTTTCATACATTTTAATATATGAAAGATCGATATGCAAGGGAAAGAGATGTATATTTTCATTGATTTATCTGGCCGTTCACCAAATGAAAATGTTCGTAAGTATATGACATCATGAGAGTCAGTTTATGAAATATATATATGCAAGTCAACGAGATGCATATATTCAAATTGACCAACTTCTTGACGATTTATGTGTCATTTCACCAAATGAAGGTGTGCCCTCATCATAAAATGGTTACAACAGATGTTTTTTACATTATTTATTTTATACGCGATCTATTATGTACAATCTCTTCCATATAATCTAGGACATTCAACAGCATTTATGAATATATAATTATTTTACATGATAATTCATCCTTCTGTCTAAATTTTATCTAGTTTTGTTAAACAAAACATCAATCTAACTTTTATCATGTAACATAATATTGAAAAAGTTCTGTGATTCTAATTTCCTTATAAATAGAAATTGATAAATTAAAATCAAAATCAATTTTTTGTCTAACAAATTTACAAGATTGGACACAAAATCTTGTGAGAATTCGTGAACTCGTATTCCCACGAATTAAACATGCATTGGTTAAGGTGCCACTACTTTCTACAACTATCCACACGACTCTATATTTGCTTGACATGATAGAATTTTGGAGAAAAAAAACCATGTTATTGAAAAATACATGACTACACATGCATTGGTTAAGATATATTTTACAGAAATTTCATGTTCATATGTTTTTTGATTAGACAAATAATTATAACAAATTTGATGGTTATTTAAACTAATTTCCTTTTTAATATATGTATATCTCTGCTGTCATTTTAATTTGATCCATTTATGCAAACAAGAGTTTGCATTTTTAGCCAGATTAAAATTCGGATAGTGACAGAAAGAACACAAAAACATGGAATATTAATTACATGTCTTGGTCATTGATGAGAACAAATTGTCAAAAACAAAAATGATCTACTTTTTTTTGGTAAACATGTTAGAGAAAAATGATTTAGTTTATGTTAAACGGAATGCAAGCCCGGCTAACCGAAAGTCAGGGGCTTGTGCTAGCCCAAGATGTTTTAAAAGCTTTATTTAGTAGATCTATATATTATTCAATTGGGCCTTGTGGATTTTCTTATTTTGTGTTAAAGGGCCGTGAGAAAGGCCTTAAGATCCAGTAAGAGGGGATTGTTTTTTCATTTACGTGGACTATTAAGACACAATTCAATAAGAGAGATAGTGAGGTGCAACTATTCTACCCAACTGATGAAAGGTCATTAATCTCTTTGTGTCCCTAATGGTAAACAGTAAAACATACATTAATGATAATTTATTCGGTGAAAACGTAAAAGAAAGTCAAAAAAGGAATTTGAACGCGTTTTAATATTTGTTGGGCACAAATGTTAAGTGTACCTTTTGCCACTTTAATTGTACGGTTAAGATCACATCAGCAGAGACTTTTAGCAAAACTTCTATTGACTCGATACGCATTACAGTCGTTATCACTAGACTTTTGTTTGTTTCTTCTTTAGTGGTTCGTTTAATCTGGAACGTCCTTAGCATTTATATAATAATAAAGGATTAAAATATGGGATTAGTATTTAATTGATATACTTTATTAATTGCGGAAAGCCTGAAGGCGATGGTGCACGGTGCATCTCAAGAGCTTTTTTGATACGTAAGTGGAGCACTCATGATAAGTGAAGCTGTCTATTAAAGTGTTAACCCTGACTTTTATAACGTGACACACACCATTGCATTCCAATTACTGCCTTAAATATTTATTTATTCTTTTGACAACGAGATTATGGATTCTAACTCGGAAAGTTTTTAAAATATATATATTTAATTATTGAATTTTTAATTTTACGGGAAATCCAACTCAAAAGTTTTTTTAGGAGTGCTGTTAGTGTTTTGTATGTACTGAGACTGATTGTATTGTACGCTGTCCTTTCAAACCTAAGTGGTGGATTTGATTCGAGTTTCCTAACATAGGCCGTTGAAAAAGTTTAGTTTGCTGAGTGTTGAGCCAGATTTGCTTTTTTCTTGAGGAAAGCCTCATAAAGATCTAAATCCAATTCCTTCTTCTAAACAATTTTTTAATTATATGCCGTCTAAATAAGTCATCGACTATTTGACTTTTTTCGCAATCCACTGGATATATAAATCGGCACTACCAGTACTCAGTTTGGAGCTAAATCTTTTGGCATGAGAAACATGGCACAACATAATGGGAAGGACAAGTGTTATTGACTTCATCATCACTTATTTTCTGTGGAAATAATACATAAATAAGTGGTTATATGATTTTTTCTCAACACATGTTATATGATTTCTTAATCTATTATCTTTGGACCCATATATTTGTTTAGGCTGGCTAATGTGAGAGAGCCCATTCTCCCTTCTCCATTTATCCCCCAAGAGAAGTTTATTTGTTGATCCCTTTAGAGATAATCAAATTTTAATATATTTTAAATATATCTGAAAAGTTGAAAATATATTATTTTAGAATAGTAGTAAATACATTACTTAAAATATTTTCCCAAATTTAACGCTTTAAATTCAACGAATGGATAATAAATCTTCATCAAAAATCAAGGGTTAAAAAAGAAGAACTGAAGTTAAATAATGGAGACAAATACCTAATGTTTGATTAACATACCCTCCACTTTAAATTGCTCGCCATTTTGTTCAAGAGGTTTGAAAAAGCAGTTGAAAATAAAAAAAAGGAGCACGAGCCCGTGATTTTGCGAGAACATGCCCCCTTTTTACATTTTTCGTAGGGTTTAATAATGACATATCGCAATAACACTTATCAATAATTTCTGCTAGGCAGATATCTAATTTATTTTATTGAAACTTTCCAAGACATAACGCATATATCATCAATTCTTTTTTATTATTTGTTTGCTTATTAAAGCATAGATATCATGCAAATTCATAATCTATATACGAAGGATCGTACCTTGTTCTCCACGGATATTCGTATCTGCCATCTAACTGTCACATATGTGTATGCCACTTTTCTAATTACTTGACTGCAAATTCTTTTTTTTCAACTTAAATAAATTATGAACTAATCTGTAATCAGTGTACCTAATTTTATTAGATGTTAAATATCATATTTTTAATGAAGATTTTGATCCGTCGAGTGACAAAACAACAACTCTCTGTTAATGAGAAAATGAATGTTTAACTTCGTAAATTTGGAGAATTGAATGAGGATAGACACATACTTTTACTAATTTATGATAAACAGAGCTTTTTTGTATTATTTTGGCTTCACCATAGATATATTACACGTATTTAATATGTATCAAGATATGATATGATACATTTTAATTTTATTGAAATTTAGTTGCAAAGTAAAAACGATAAACAGGGAAAAATACATGGTAGAATTAGGCTAAAATGAAATCTTGTTCAATAGAACTTTATTTAATATTCACCATTAGTCCCCTCCCCGCCAACCCTAAACCCTATAATAAATAGTTAGTTATTGCTAATTCTTTTATCACTACTATCTAAAACATCACTAGCATGTATTTCACAACTCGTATGCACATGTATTTCACCATCTTCATGTTTTTCATAGACTGAATCATCATCATCAATTGTTATGGCGACATGATGACAAGAGTCCACCGAACTCTCTCCACGCGACTGATCAACACTGTTTGATACATCAGCATCACATAAGATAGTGACAACATGATCATCACCATCGTGAGATTTGATTGGCATGGCACGACCACTGCTTACAGCCTCGGACTTCTTCAATGGCACGGTCGGTTTCATCTTGTTCTTAAATCTTGCAGCGGATGCGAGCTCATGTACCGATTCTGAGATCTTTTCGGTTAAATCAACAATATCGATGAGAAGGGAGACTGTAGTCGTCAATGAGATCATTTGTAGTGGCTCAACATCGTTTAAGATGCCTGATTTGAGTAAAGTAGAAAGAGCTTTGCATGCAGATTGTGAGTTTAGGACATGGATATCAGCAGATGATGATTTTGTCATTTTCTTTAGTGAAATGGACATTTCTTTCAATGATTTGCCTGACTCCGAGCTCATTCTTCTTAATGGTTCTTCTAGCTTCTTTTTTATGTCCATTGGTATCTAGCATAAAAGAAGGGCAAAAAAGGATTATTATGCATAAATTTCATATTAAAAAGCATGTACTATACTAAAACATAGACTAAGGTTTTATCATTATGTTTTGTTTATATCACAATTATTTATAAATATTGGTTTTTATCAGCAGTTTCAAATCGGCATAGGCAACTTTAAACTTCTAAAAATAAGCGGTAAATCGGTTATAAACAAAACGATTTTTTAATATATTTAAAAAAGTGGTAAATACCTGAAGATCAGAGTTGAGATATGAGTTCAATGCATCAATCCGGTAGGCACACTGCCTGAGTAATGCAGCCACGGCAAGATATTGTTGCCATGGATGTCTAAATCTAAATTGGCCGTGACGAGGTTCCCATTTTGCGAAATTAGCCTAAGTACAGAAGTAACAATAGATCAACAATACAAAATTAATACAAGTTATTGCATAAAAGGGTATAGTTATAAAAGTGAAACAAGGACTACACTACCCACCAAAGCTTCCTCATTGCTTTTTGAGTTGAGAACACTTTTATATTTTTCAAGATTCCTTCTTCTCTTCTCCACCTCTTTGACGTCCCCATCACCTGTCGCTTCAAAATATTCCTCTCCAAATTCTGCCAATTTTAAACTTTTTTAATTCATGATCGTGTATGTATGTTGTCTTAAAAATATCACAAATCTTATTATTTTTCAAATGTACTACAAAACACTTAAATAAATATCCTAAAGGGGTGGTATTTTCAGGTATTATTAGTTATATACATAAATGAATTATAATTAGGAAAGAAAAAAAAAAAAAGAACCTTGAAGGAAGTGAGAGAGTGTGTCAAGATTGGAGGCAAGAAGAGAATGAAGGTCTTGTCCAGCCCAGACAGGACAGACAAAGATAGAGATTAGGACGCAACTGACTCCTCCCATAATCACTGTCGATAATCTCTTATGGGCCAGCTCCAATATCTCGTCCTCTCTAAACCCCGACACTGATATCAGTGAGAACGTCAATATGAATATCAATATCCCATAATCGTATCTCGCCTTCACCCGCGGGAAGAACCTCACGAACGTCGACAACGCAGCTGCACATCATATACATGTTACCATGCATTATTCCTCGTTCTAGTTACATTGTTGTGGTCTTCCAAGGAGATTATGGGCCAAAAGGCCCAAAACTTCTTGGTGAACTAAAAAAGCTATCAGTGTTCCTTATAATGATGGTTACCTTGCACAAAGACAAAGATGGCGAGAAGAATAGGTTCTATTGTTGGACCGCACAAACTTGCTAGGTGATGAGCTCCAATTCCCTAGTCCTCCGGCTACTAATGTTGCCACTGCTCTATTTATTCCTTTCCCAAGCGTGGCACCTATGTACACACCAAACCAAGTTTAATATACAAATTATATAGAAACAATACCAATACAACTAGACCATTTGCATTCATTTCTCCTTGGTCCATAAATATTAGACATATTCAAACGTTAGAAAGAGGCTGATTCTGTTCACGTGTGGGACTGACCTACAGAGAACTCAAAGACGACAACTACGGTCATGACCGCCCACATTGCATTGACACCGAAGTTATCATAGAGAGGTTGGTAATAGTAGAAGGAAGAGACCAAAGCAAGAGCAAGTCCAACTTTGAAAGCATGAACTACTCTTCTTGGGTCTTCTTTTCCTACTCTCCTCCCTTCTCTTACTATTTCTCTCACTTTCTCCATCACTACACCTTTTAATGATCACTCACCTCTCAAGTGTTTTGATTCTCTTAACTAGTTCAGAAGCAGAGGAAGAAGTAGAGAGATGACATGTTGTTTTGTCTCGATGGGTCGATGTTATTTATAAAGAGCAACAGAGACACCTATCTAGGATTGGGACCCGTGAAATGTTTTTTTATATGATTTAAAATAAATATTTGGTGCGTTGTACTTCGAACTTTATGGATTAACCAAATGAAAATGAAAATCATATTTTAATTAGAGACAAGAGGATTATTATATTAATTAGAGGTAGAGAGTACTTACGTAACCAAATTCTATTTTGTTGCTCCGAAAATTAAAGCTGAGACATTTGTAGCTAGCAATGCTTTACTTCTCATTGTTAATTTGTTTCCAAATTTGCCAATAAAAGGTCACGCCCAAAGAAATTCTTTATATAAAAAAATATTAGTGCTTTCCAACATATGATATCTATTTCAAATTTGATATATATATCCATTAAAATCATATATATGTATTTCACAACCTTGCATTTTATCTTCATTTATTACAAACAAAAATTTGTCTTCAGAACTTGAAAAAGTGAAGTCCCAAAAATCTTTCAATTCTCTAATGATTAGAATTTATTATAAATAAAAAAAGAAAGTACATAATATATAATATTTTTTATCGAATTGGTAAAAAATAATAAGTAAGACTTAGACTAAATTTAGCTTTCACGTTTAAATTACATATAAATTAGCTAGATCACATAAACAAAAGTTGTAAACGTTTCCATTTATAAAAATTTCTCGAAGGCAGTGTGAAACTGATTAATTCCAAATGTGTATATCAAATCAAACATAATCTTACAGTTTCCGATTATTGACATTTATGGAGCTAGAGACCAAATATAATGAAACAAACATTCTATTAGGTTATGATATTGACATGGACTAATCATAATTCATGAAAAACCCAAATAAAAAGATAGTCAATTTGTCATGTACCCTATCGTTTTCTATCTTTCTATTAGGGTATTCCGTCTAATTTGCTCAATCACATATGGTATTAAGTCCCACGTATATATAATAATAATAATAATGATAATACTACACTAATTTTAGACCTAACTTTGCTTATTTGACTACTTGTCTAACTTTTTCATTTGCGTATAATGACCATATCCACCAGTATTTAAAAATTTCATAACTAAAAGCAACATAAAAATAATGAGATTTTATGTATCAAAATAATATTAAACTGAAAAGGGAAAGAGAGATTATGGTAAGAACGCGGAAGTAGATAGCGGATGGTGCAAGTTACACTCACCCCCTTGCCCGTGCCAAGTTGTCACCAACGTACGGAACTCATTTCCCCCCACGTACAAAGTACCTTTTTTGTATTTTATTTCTTTTCGTTTTGCCATAACTATTTTTAATTTCATTTACAATAAGAGAACTTAAGTTACATAAGGAACTGAATGTAAATTTTTGCAATTTGTATATAATTTGAATCTTACTATCTTAGTGGATATTGAGGCAGTGATGGATAATCAAGAGAGAAAATAATTGTTATTATCTATTCCCCTTTTCACCATTCCCATTTGCTGCCTACAGTGTCTAAGCTCATGAACGTCTATATGATACAGATAAATAACAAGATAGAACAAGATAATATTATAGAAAGCAGACTGAATAAAAATTGAATGATAAACTCTACAAATCACTACTAAACCACCACCACCACCAAAACTGACTTCTCTATACCCTTTCTGTCATCTCACTTTACACTCCCGCTTATATCTCCAGAGCTCATCATTTCTTGACTCTGTGGCTCAATCTTTTCTGTACACAAACATTGAGGAACACCAGGAGGCAGATGTTAGAAAGTGTTTGCTTCCGGTATGTTAATGTATGTATGTGCACGAGTGCCTCTCTTCGTCTACCTTACATCCAATCCAGAGAACCTCCTTTGTCATTTGCAGGTTGTGGGCGTCCTCTGGTTGGTGTTGCTGGCCTATTTGCGTTCGTCAAAATGCCACGCTGAGTAACAACTTTTCAGGACAAACTATGTTACTTAATATTAACTAATGAAGTAAAGTAATAGCAACCTGCATCCATGTGTCTTCTGTATGCCTTTCTGGTGACGTTTCAGTAAATAGCCCCAGCAATGTTCGCAGTACCTGTGGTTAATGTAAGGTTATTAACCAAACAAATATGATCAGACTAAGGCACTTATGAGTCAATGCACATACCACCAATAGTTTGTAGCGGATGCAACAAGAGGTAGCCAGTTAAACAAACGGTTTATTCGGTGCCACACCGAGATTCCATCACGTTCACCCTACACAACAACAGCATCATCATGAGACAGATAAACATGGTATAGAAACAAGAAAGTGTACATTATTACCACTCGCTCAATACACTCTATTGGGAAGCCAAAAAGGGCGTTAATATCCATCATGGTTTCCCCGAATCAGATGTACGTTATGCTGTGCTACTCAACCTGCAGTAACGACACTAGAATAGTCAAGCAATTAGAACTCCTGCTACAAGGCAAAACTAACATAATACGCTTAGTAATGCCTGCTCATCAATTTCTCGAGCATATATATGCCTGTGTCAGGACGAATCTTTAAGTAAGTGATATGAATGCACTACCTCAAGATCAGGGCAGCGGTAAAACAGCGGATCTCTAGCATCAACTACCATAACAATCTGTAAAAAGGATCAAGTATCAAAATAAACAAAAGTGTTAATGAGAGGGTTAATACACCTTGCCAAAGAGTTACCAAATCACTACGTTCAAGCACTCGCCAAAGCTGTCGAGGTTCTTTTCGAATGGAGTCAACACAAGATTTTCATTTTCCTCGAGCCTAAACGCAAATACAGGAGTACAAAGTGAGAGCATGTTTTTCATTAGCATCAAGTTCTTCCACTGACATATCGGTGTCCACGGAGGTCTAGAGAGATGAAGATTATGAAAAATAAATAACAAATCAATCAATAGAGAAAGAATTAAAACCACATGCCTTCGAGGCACTTGTAGACTACTCGCATGTAAAGCCTCTTCTATCTTCTGTTGCTCTCTCCATTCTTCAGCTGCTATAGTACTTGAGCTGGAACTCGTGTCTCTGTTAATAAGATGTAGCTAAAAAAACCATTAGACAGTACAAGCTGAGCTACAAATGTCTATATCAATCCACTGACACAAAAGAGAAAAGCTTACAGATTGATGGGCAAAGGAATGGTGTTGCTATGATTAATGGTGAAAAGACGCTCTGCCTCCTCTGACCTCGGTGACGGATTCACGAACCTTCTTCTGGAGATTCTTGTAGTACTTGCCTTTGTCTTTGGACTCTTGAATCATATGGTTGTGGTGCTTCACCAGGAATCGTCCCAACGTCGTCTTCTCGCTCTTCCCCATCTCTCTCTCGGCCTCTTCTCAGAGAAAAATCTAAAAGTTTAAACCTTTAAGAAAACGTCAGCCGCCGGCCGGTGAAGCTGAATCAAGTTTCGATTTTTATTCCTTTTGTTTAAAGGGTAAAATGGTAATTCTCTTCCGTTCGATTCGACAAGACAAAACTCGTAACTTACCGAAACAGTTTCAGTTTCCGACACGAGACTTCGCCGGCAAATGCATACAATGGAACATCCTCGTCCACTGTCGTTCGTCTTGCCACATCCAGCCGAACTTTCCGGTGCAGCGTTAAGCCTTCTTGATGGTAACTTCGAGGACCTACGAGATCTCCTCCTACGCGCTTCGAATCTAACGTCTCATCTAAAACACGACACTTCTCATCTAAACGACCGCCTTCTCCATCTCCGGATGGATCTGACGAAACACGCTGTCTCCTGGATCTCCACCTCGGTCTCCGCTAAAAACTCACTTGATGATCTGAGATTGAACCTAGAAAGCCTCAGTCTTGTTACATCTCTCCGTTAGTGACTCAAACCCTCGTGCTTATTTAATGGTGAAGCTTCTTAGTTTTATACTGATTGCCTCCAGTTTCATTTGTAGCTCGGTGTAGGGATGCTGTCAGAAGACAAAGGGATCAGGAGTTACAGCAACTCGTTGAGGAGTTGTGTCGGATTCAGAATAGGCGCAAATATCTCTGTGAGTTGGCTATGTTCATCTTATGGTTACGGTCTAGTATGCTTTGCTTCTAGTGTAACATCAAGAGGCAAAGCTAATAAAAAAATTATTACATATTACAGTGACTGTCTTAAAGTTGGAAAGTCTGGTTGGAGATCTTGAAGATTCAGTGTTTCATCCTATGAGTAACCACAGAGGAAGAAGTATGCTTCAAGTAAAGCTTTTAATTTCCACAAGTAAAAGTTCGATTCTATATAGAGTCTTGGCTGGTTAGTATATGAAGAACGATTAATACTTTTTTTATCTTTAAATGCAGGATCGTGTATTCAAGCAAGAGAGGTTCAACCATGCCATTAAGACCATGAATGAGATTGAAAAAGTGCTTGGTGATGTTACACAGTACTGGCGCCGCCTTGTTGATACTGTTGATAGTAGAGTAGATAAAAGCTTGTCCATTCTACGGCCACAGATTATCGCAGAGCACCGAGCCTTTCTCTCATCTCTTGGCTGGCCACCAAAACTTGCATTATCCAGAGAGGAGGGAGGAGAAGTTGCTAGTAGTATCCCTAATCCTCTAGCACTGATGCAAGGAGATCAAAAGGAATCTTATTCCCAAAGCTTTCTACTTCTTTGTGGTTTACAGCAACTTAATACCCTGAAGGAAAAACGGAAGAAGCTTCAAGAAAGTAGTGGTGTTGGACTTTGGGCAATCGATGAACTGGTAAAACCTGTTGCCTCTCGGATGGAGTATCACTTCATGAAATGGGATGAAGAACCTGAGTTTATCTTTGCACTTGTCTATAAAGTTACAAGCGACTTTGCTGATGGGGTTGACGATTTCTTGCAGCCTTTGATTGACAGAGCTATGTTAGTTAGTTGTAGTGCTAAAGAGGCTTGGGTTTCAGCTATGGTTCAGATGCTATCCTGTTTCTTAGAGAAAAAAGTCTTTCCTAGGCTTATAGAGATGCTCAAGGAGAAGAAGCACATGAAGTCTGAAGGTACTTCGTCGTGGTTCCATCTTGTCGATCAGATGGTTACATTTGATAAACGGATGCAATCATTTGTGAATTCAGACACCTGTCTTTCTTATGAAGGCTCCTTGGTAGCGTTTTCGCAAGGTATGTCAGTAATGGAACTGTTTTGTAAGAAACCTGAGTGGCTCAAGACCTGGGGAAAGATTGAGCTAAAGGATGCTTATCGAAAACTTAAAGAGGATATCAAGAGCGAGAAAGCTTGGGTGGTTGAATGTGAGGGAACTAGACTTGGTAATGAATCAAACTCACAGTCTGCAAAGTATGTTCTGTCTACAAGAGAAGACTATAAAGCGCCCTTTGTAGCAGACTCTTTTATTAGTAGGACATGGACGTTGATAGACCATGGTCTATCTCTACCAATCATTCTGCCGAGGATCCAATTTGTCAGAGCTACTGCCACTAAATTTCTCTGGTATGTATTCAAAACTCTGTTACTGGAGTTCAAGAAGATTGATCTCTCTGACTATAGTTCGTTTGAAGATTCACTGATTCAAGCCTGTGGACCGATTAATACTGCTCGGTATCTCGAATCGAAACTACGAGAATGGAGCGATGATTTGGTTTTTGTAGAGATGTGGGCTGCTGAAACCAGTGTTAAAGCTGGTAGAGAAACTGAAGTTTCTTGCCAAGGTTGTTTTTTTGGGGAAGAACTGAAAAGTCTTGTTGAGTTGGAAACAAACTGGCTTATGGAGATAATAACTGTTTGTCTCCACCAATTCGACAGTCTTTGCAGTGACCAGTTCCACAACAATGTGGAACCATGGGAGGAGGAGGAAGTTATTACCGGTTCCAACGATCTAACAGTGTCCCAAGGTGTCGGAGAAGCTTTGGACTGTTTAAGACGAGAACTCTCTGTTCTTCAGTTAAACATGAACGGAAAAGACTTCTTGGACTTGTGGAGGAATCTTGCTGAAGGGCTTGACCATTATGTTTCTTGTAAGTTTTTCGTAGGAGAAGCTGTTTTACTGAGAAGGAGGTTTGAGGTGGATGCAGAGGCGCTTATGATGGTGTTTCAACCTTTCTGTGTTCGTCCTGGTGCATTCTTCCCTCGCGTGAGAGAGATTCTTAGGCTGTTGAGTATGAATGAGGACGAGAAGGCACGGCTTAGAGGAGCTTTAAGTCGAAATGGAAGTAGTTGTTTAGGTTTGTTTGGTATTTCTAACTTGTCTCCTCAGCGTGTGGAACAGTTTTGTAGGTGTTACTAGTCATGAGTGGCGATTTGTAAAACAGCAAAAAGCTATATATATATATATCATGACTCAATGATTTTCCCAACAAAAAAAAATTAGTCTTGTCTGTTAAAACTTAAAACCAAAAGAATGAGAAGAGACTTATGTACTGATCGTTATCTAAGGGGAAATCTAGAGTGTTATAGGCTTATAGCTAAAAGACTCAAGAGAACTCTTGAATCAAGGGCTCATAGAAGAGTCTGTAGGCGTCCATGACTTCTAAATACCACATGGCTTCACGATCTGGGCTTCCCGACAGATCAACCATCTTATGAACCTGGATATCAAACAACATGTGAGTCATATAGCACAAAATCTAAGCATCGCATGTGAATGCCAGCATGACATCTAATGATACTCTCAGTCTTTAGTACTTACTACAAGAGAAGATGAATCTAAATCACTAGAGATCACACTGCTTCAAGCCACGCCTAACTACAACCTAGATGTATGGTTTATACAAGAGACTTGGCACATACTAGAGTTCATTGAGCATTTTAGATGCTATGATAACAACGTGAACCTGACACAATCTTAGGAGACTCTAACTAAGCAAGAGGGTTTACACAATGATCCAATGTGCATGAAAGACCTAAACTTTGCAGAGGGAGAAGTAACCTTAAGCAGAGGCATCTCTCCCGTACGGATATAGTATACACCAACAACCATCAGGTACATCCCTGTGCACATAGGTTATGATACGAACCGATGCAGACACTAATACATGAGCAAAATCGAAAATGGTATCGAAACCTGATTTCCATTGACGGAGGGCAAAGTCGTTGGAGAGGCCGAGCTCGACGAGACCTGTCCCGTCATCAAGAACCATCCGTCCACCGGAGATAACCGGATCGGAGACCAAAACGCCCTACATACAACACAAGACTCGGTGATGTCATCGAAACAAAATTTTGGAATGAGATAATGACTAGGATAGATAGATCGGAACCTGTAACCAAGCACGTTGGAAAAGTACACCGCCTATTGCGGTGGCGTTCTGAGAAGGCGTTGGTTTAGCGTCCCGGAGCTGGGAGATGAGCATCTTCACCGCCGCTAAGCTGTAGTCCATTTTTCCCCCGCGAGCCCTCGTCTCGATTCGAAAGAGTTTTAACACTTGATTAGTGATGTCTACTCTTTTCAATTAATTTAAAAAAAAAAACAAATTGTTATGGGCTTTAGGTACTGAGAAAGCAGGCCATGTGTATGGCCCAATGAAATATTGACATTGAATTTACAATTTTAAAGAGGTAATATTTATAGTGTAAATATTTCATATTAATTTTAAATTGTTAAAAATTGAAAACTTTAAATAACTTATTTATATCTCAAAATTTCAAAGTATCATAATTTTTTAATATAATTAACTTGAAATGGAAATCATAAAATTTGCTAAATATCACAGTGAAACTTAGAAGAATCAAATAAAGTGTTCATATGATTTTATTACAACTTTATGATATAATCACATATTCACATACTAAAAAGACAAATTTAGAGAAGGATTTGTTTTTTTTAATCTACCTTATCCAAGAACTAGACCCAACAATATCTTAGAAAATAGTGAGGTGTCACAAAGCTATTGATTGATAAACACATCATTTGAAATCTCTTCCTACGTCCACAAAATCAAATCTATTTTTGTGTTTTGTGTCTGTATTTACAAAGAAGATCGGGTTTGGGAGAAAGAAGCAAAGAAGAAAAATGGCATCAACATTTGCAACACCATCGACTGTGATAGGTCGTGGAGGATCATCTGTTTCTTCCATCAACACCAAAGCCCTCTCTTCATGTACACGTACTCTTTTTCTTTCTTTTAATCATCTGAATTAAGCTTATAATCTATATTTTGGTGTGATGTTTTTAGCCTTTCTAAAACCAACATTAAGAGCAACGAACCCTCTGAGAGTCGCCGGAGCATCCGGAGGAAGATTCACTTGGTGTGTGTTACTCTTTACTTTCTTCTCATGTGTTTTAATTTGCTAAAGAAAACTTCTTCTTTAAGATATCATTAGGGTTTATAATGATTTTATTTGTGTGATAAAGCTTTGAGAGGAACTGGTTGAGGAGAGATCTGAACGTGGTGGGGTTTGGTCTGATCGGATGGCTAGCCCCGTCGAGTATTCCGGCGATAAACGGGAAGAGCCTGACGGGTCTCTTCTTCGAGAGCATAGGAACTGAGCTCGCTCACTTCCCAACTCCTCCAGCTCTTACCTCACAGTTTTGGTTGTGGTTGGTTACATGGCACTTAGGCCTCTTCATCTGCCTTACCTTCGGACAAATCGGATTTAAGGGCAGGACCGAGGATTACTTCGAGAGATAAATCATTCCTCTTCTGACTTGTCCCATATCTTACTTCCTATCTCTAGGTCCTCTGTGTAATAGCACTACTCAAAACGAAGCTTTCTTTATTTGATGTTTCATTCAATATCGAGAAAAAGTGTTCTTAATGATCTTTGATTATTAAAAGATTGTCGCAGCTTTATTACAGATGATTGGATAAACTCTATCATTTTTTTGTAACTCCAAATGCGTAAAGATTTGTGAAACAATCAAACGTAATTTTGACATCGTATGTACGAAAACAACTTTTTAGTTTAACAGAAAGAGGATAAAGAGAGGGAGAATAACACTTGGCTAGAAGAAATGGTCGAAAGTAGAACAAAACTACGGTTTTAACTACATATTCTACATCAAACCCCCATGCGTAGACGCCGACCCAGCTCAGCTTCACGGTTGATGTGCATTTTGTAAAGCTCGGGTCACCATGTCGATGAATTCATTCTCCTGTCAAAAGCAACACGTTAGGTTTGGGCAGAAGCTTAAGCCAGAAGTGAATGTTGTAAAAGAACAAACCTGAACCAGAGCTAACAGGGCTTCTTTGACTTTGTCTCTGTTGATAACCGGGCCACTGTGTGCAGGAGCGAGTGATGGTGGTGGAGTTGGTGGTGGGAAAGGCTGGAGCATTGGAGTACCATATGAGCGTTGCTGGTGAGTCGCATTATTAAGGTTCATAGGAGGCGTAGTGGGAATAGATGAACCAGGAATGAGGTGTGGTTGTGGCATCATCCGAGGGGGCCCAAAGAACGAGGACGGCGTCACCAGATCTGTGTGAACATTGGAGTTACTGCTCATAAGCTCAGGATTCTTGTCAAAGAGAGGCATCATAGGAGAGGAGGATTGTAGAGGCGGTGGTGATAATATCTGTGGTGGTGCAGCTGGTCGCTGCAGGAGGGGAAATGGTGGGTTGGTGAGGTTGCAGTGGAATTGCTGATGGTTGGTATTGTGGTCCACTCGAAGTGTTCCCAAGATTCATCGCTGACTGTGGTCAAGCCAACAACATTATTGAAAAATTTAGCCTTACAATCTGAGGAGTTCAAAGTAAGAAAATCAAAAGCTTGTGCCCAAGAATCTAGAATTGATATGATGCTATGATGATGATGATGAATGCGACATTGTGAGTGTGTATCAAAGGCTGTAGAGACTTACGCTGAAGAAGTTGACAAAAGCAGGATCATTAGGGGCATCCCTAGCAGTTGAAGATGGTTCAAGAGGACCATCCATAACTGCCATTGTAGGCACAGCTTCCAATTCCTCAAACTCGCTACAGTACACACAAAAGTTTAACTCAGTTCAAGATACAATCTGAAAAAGTGATGTAGATATATCGAGGTTCTGCCTCATTATAAGACGTGTCCTAAAAAGCAACTAATGACTCAATGTCTAAATCTAAACATGAAGATCTTTACCTTTTCGAAGATGATGTATTTGGCTTCTGGTTTGCCTTGGAATAAGCACTAAGTAATCTGTCATGCCAAGCCACCATTAGGAGAAGATACGAGTATGGAAATAAAAATATAGAATTCTGAGCATTTAAGTCATAACAAATGATACAGGAAATGTCTTCATGAAAGCACTATGTAGGTGAATAAAAGGCGGCAATGATAAAATTCATGATCAAACACTTGCCTACTGTATTAATGAATCTACATTTTATCGCAAGATGAGTTTCTAGGTGATAAGTAAACAAAATTCACCTGTCGAAAAGACGAGCAACCTCCTCACATTCACGTTTATTGTAGAACCAAATGCCATTCACTTCTTGAGATGCATTACGGTAAAGTAAATAAGGACCTTGGACTTCATACTCAAAATCTCCCAGGAGATCTTCCACCAGATTATCTGCCCACACAACATCATCAACTAAATGTAACCAAATCACTTGGAACTAAAGTCATAAGAACGATTCTGACCTGTATTCCGACGATTCATCACGATAAACTGAAACCGAGGTTGTTTGTTTCTGTAATGGATCCATGATCAGAATGTTAAACGATTGAAGTTTTAACATCACAAAGAGTTACTTACCTTTTGACAACAAACAAAGATCCTTCAACATCCTTACGACTCTGATTGAGAAAAAAACAGATGAGTTGGTTAGCAAAGCAAAACGTTCATACGAATGATTTTGATTGCAAACTTACCCATTGACTGATCTCAATGTTGAATTCATAGAAGGTGACGTGAGCGGCGGTGATGAGGATTTCCTCGATGAAAGGATCGAGGCGCTGGAGAACTGTGAGATTCAGGAGCCTCGTACTGTTCTGATCCATATTTGGAGGGATCAGCTTCCCGTTTTGAGACATCTTGAAAGATCAGATGTTCGATCTGGTTTTGCCCTAATCGGAAGAAGAACCGAACCCTAGGGATTCTCTGATTTACGCAAGCTCAGATTTGGGGGTTGGAGATGAAAGCGCAAACACGACAATCACTTTCGCTTGGAAAAAGAGACGATATGGGTTATAAGGCCTTCTCCAATGGGCTTGAGCCTTATTTATTATGAGCCCAGACGCCATCTTCCTTCAAGTGTACATTCTTAAATTAATTTATAGAAACAATTCAATAAAAATGAATTGCTCAAATCTCTCAAATATAACATTTTAAAGGTTTTGTCACAAAAATAGATTTTAAAAGAAAAATGATCAAAATTGATTTTTTTATTTTGAAAATTTTACTTTTTTAAAAAAAAAAATTTAAACCTCACTTCCAAAACCTCATCCCCATAATTCTAAAACCTAAGTTTATATTTACATCATTTAACAAAGTTTATTTTGATTATTTTTCTTTTTGAGTGTTATTTTGGAGACAAAAAAAAATTAGATCTATTTTGGTCTATCTCAAATGTGAATTTTGCAAATATGTTATGCATTGGCAAAGAATATTTTTGTTTATAACATTATTTGTTTGTTGAATGTTCATGAACAAAATAATTCAAGAAAATATAATCTACAAAATCCATCCATCAACCAAAGTCACTGCAACACACTTCTTACAACCTTTCAAATATGTCTGAAATAAAAACCATTGAAGCAGTGCTCAGAAGATTCTTTGTGGTGGTCCCATTGTGCTATTGAGGTACAAGTTTTCACGACGCAGCAGATAGAACAAATTAAGATCGCGAAGAAAAAGGAACACTAAGTGAAAAGTGGAGACGAGGAAGTTATCACTCATCTGAACATTCTGAAAGATGTGCTTCTCCTCCATGGAAAGGTTACCAACAGCAACACCCATGCACAGAACCTTCTTCAGCTGAAACTTAACAGTAGCCTTCACCTTACCCTCTAGCGATTCTTGGTGGCTAGCAAGCGTTGGGAACTTGCCTGCCTTGTTGAGACCAGGACCAGGAAGAGGAGGAATCTGACTATCTACTTAATGACAGATTCAGAGGCCAAATCTGAATAGTCAAAATTCAGATCCGTACGAACATGATCTACATCCGGATATTTTATCAGTATCCAGATTCAAATCATTTTTAAAATCTATTAATTTTTTAATTTTATTATATTTGATATATTTTATACACAATAAACCTTAAAAATAAAACAATTGGGCCTGTCAAAAGATAAATAAAGGCCCAAATCGCAATAACTAAACCAAACTGAACCAATATATTTGTAACGAGAAACTAAACCGAACTGTTTCTTCTCGACCGGGTTGAGTTCATCGAAGATGTCTTTACACCGTTTTTGGGAAGTTTCTGATCATGGTCTAGTCTAAGCCAATTAATGCCCACATGAACGAGGGGGACTAGTGTTTCTAGCTTCTGCTGATCCATTCATCACCACCATTTAGGTTTGACTTTGTTCTCAGACGACGTCGTTTCCTGTTTATATCTGTCCTGTCTCGTTTTGCTTCAGCTGATGTCAGATTGGAACATGTCTGATTCATTTTCTTGTTAAATTAAATAGAAGATGTATGTTTCTCGAGCTCCTCTTGCTCATCATATTTATTCGTTTTCGAAAGCAGCTCAAGAGTGCCAATCATGGCGCAGTTTCTGCTACAAGCTCTGCTCGCATTGACCTTCTGGATCGGATCAGGCTCGTCGACCCGATACAATGCAGGGGATCATGTCCCTTTGTTCGCCAACAAAGTGGGTCCTCTCCACAATCCAAGGTGTTTTCTTAAATCTCTCTGTCTCGCTTCTCCCTTGAGGTTTTTGAATTCAAAGTCTTACATTTGCTAGATGGGTTTTATATAGTGGCAGATTCCAAATGAGTTAATAACTTGATCTTTGTTTGGATTGAATTGTGTATAGAAGCTATAGATCCAAGTTAGAGAATGTGTAAGCTATGCTTTTTTTTTGTAAAGATTAGTAGATTGAGTTAAACCTTCTCTGGTTTTGCTTTGTTTGCAGTGAGACCTATCAGTACTATGACTTACCCTTCTGTCGTCCAGGTTAGGTTTCTCAAGACAAACTCAATGACAAGTGTTTTCCTTTCAGTTCAACATTGGAGTTTAAACATGATAAAGTTTATGCCTTTCTCAACTCTTATGTGCCTTCGGAAATGAAGTTCTTTACTTAGAATTGTGTATGTGTGCCTCCCAAGTTCCAGTGGTTGATTCAAGGTTGTTTTATGTTTTTTTTTTTGTGTAGAGCCTGTGATTGAGAAACAGGAAACTCTTGGTGAAGTTCTTAATGGTGACCGATTAATGAGCTCCTTATATGACCTGAAATTTAGGGAGGACAAAACTAATGTTGTATTGTGCCACAAGAGATTAACGTCGAGTGACGTTGCCAGGTTTAGAGATACTATTGCTCAAGATTTCTACTTTCAAATGTATTACGACGACCTTCCCTTGTGGGGATTTGTTGGGAAAGCAGAGAGAGATTATTCTGGTCATGAAAAAGATAATGCTAAGTATTATATATTCAGTCACTTGAACTTTAATGTTCTGTACAATGCAGACGAAGTTATTGCAATCAACAGTTTTAGCGATCCGAGTTACCTTGTTGATATATCAGAGAACACTGAGATTGATGTTCAGTTCACATACTCAGTTTCTTGGAATTTGACTTCAGAACGGTTTGAGACAAGAATGAATAAGTACTCTCAGGCGTCGCTTCATCCTATCAGCAAGAAGATTCACTATTTCTCATTTCTTAACTCGATAAGCGTTGTTGTTTTGGTAGTTGGACTTCTTTCTTTGCTCTTCATGCGCCATCTGAAGAATGAACTAAGAAGGTGACAGTTTTTTCGTAGGAGACTATTCTTGTTTTTTGTTTAGTTTAGTTTAAATTTAATCTTTTGGAGTTAACTTCTCGTTCATGTATTTCAGTAACTCAAACGGAGATGAAGAAGAAAAAAGGGAAGTGGGTTGGAAACTCATACAAAGTGATGTTTTTAGATGTCCTCGCAACATCTCCTTGCTTTGTGCTTTCTTAGGAACTGGTGCTCAGTTGCTAATCTTGTAAGCTTCTCTTATCTATAATTCCATTATTCTCACTATACTTGCGGTCTTTACTACTTTATCCCATCCTTTCTATTTGTTGGTACATAAAACTGATTTTATCACACTGTCTTCTTAATATTGTTCTCTCTGACTTGTTTACAGGATTCTTGCTCTATTTGCATTGGCCTCCACCGGTTTTCTATACCCATACAATCGTGGAATGCTATTCACTTCTCTTGTCATCGTTTATACTCTAACATCACTAGTGGCTGGTTACACATCTGCTTCTTTCCATAGCCATTTCGAGGGAAACAAACAGGTGATTGACTTTTCAAGTGCCTTATACTCTTTCTGGTCTCGAAAGATTCATTGTTGGCATAATCTCAAACATGTGAGCATTGTTACCTTTTTCAGAAAAGGAGTGTTCGTCTTGCTGGGATCATCTACACGGTTCCTTTCTTCATAGTAGTTTCTATTCTCAACACTGTGGCAATAACATATGGAGCAACTGTTGCACTCCCCTTTGGCACAATAGTCGTCATCATACTCATTTACACTCTTTTGAATATCCCATTTCTCATGTTTGGAGGAGTTTTAGGTAGCCGGTTTGGATTATCAGAGTTTCAACCTCCATCAGCTATTAAAAGAAACACCCGAGAGATTCCACCACAGAATTGGTATCGGAGAAAGCTGTACCAGATGTTTCTTGGAGGTCTTGTACCTTTCAGTGCAGTTGCCCTTGAGTGCCACCAACTCTATGCAACCTTGTGGGGATTTAAAATATATACCTCCCCTGGAATAGTGCTTTTCACATTCATTGTGCTCAGCTTGTTGAGTGCAAGTGTTGGTATAATCTTGACCTACATTCAACTATCCGGCGAGGATCATGAATGGTGGTGGAGGTATGTATTCTTTTACTGTACTGCATTCTTTTCATCCAAACATGTGAACTGAATTTGGACTAGGTATGATAAGAAGCAGTGACATATACACATTACGTTGAATATCTAGCTTCAAACAGTCATAGTATGCTGCCATAGAAGGAAATGTTAAACATCATTTGATTTTGTGTGCAGATCGATCTCGTGCGGAGGATTTACGGCGATCTTCATGTACGGGTATGGAGTATTGTTCTATCTGAGGTCTGACATGACCGGGTTTCTGCAGTTGAGCTTCTACTTGGGATATACTGCTTTGTTATGTTATGCTCTCTTCTTGGTTCTTGGAACCATCAGTTTCTTGGCTTCTTGGATGTTTATTCGCCATATCTACCGTTCTGTCAAGCTCGAATAACCGCCAAGAACCAACGTGTACTCTTCTCTTCGTCAAGTGACTCATCTTTGTATTTGTTTAGATTATCTGATAAACTAAGATAGCAAATGTATCTTTTTGATATGACCACATGTTTCTACTAAGGAATGAAAGTGATGTTTCTTGCTTTAGTTTTTGCTTTTCCTTCCATAGAGTTAGTCTCATATCATATCAGCATTCAACAACAATCTAACATTACTTAGAAGTTACATATGCAATAAGATGATAAAGCAATCCAAACACACATACTTTAAAAAAAAACATTAACTTCACTTGCTTCCTATATGATTTGGATTGCAAATGAGTGGCTGCACAACTCCATCAACTCCCTTTGAATCAGATGTACTCTTCATGCTTTCTGACTTGTGGTCATCAGCAACAACTCTTTTAATCTCCAATGCTTCTTCCTCAATTATGTACACGCCATCTCCATCTCCGTCTTCTTCTTCTTCCTCTTCATCATCTTCTTCTTCATTGTCTACTTCCTTTTCGCCATCTTCGACTTCATTGCTACATATTGTATCAACTTGGGAAGACGTGACTTCCCTTTCTCTCAGAGTTTTCTCTGTGAGGCACTTCAGTAGCTTCATCACTTGAACCGCATACATCAATGCAGTTAACGGGTCTTTCATCTACACACAAGACCCAAAAGACAGCCAACACTTTTCACAATATGAAGAACAAAAAAGAAAACCCTTCCAAAATATCTCAACAAAGGAACCTCAAAAGTAGCTATATAACTACAAAATAGCTCTTTATACAGTGTGATTTGCTAGTTGAATATCATGTGTGCATTGTAGTGTTGATCAGAAAATCACTACAATAAAGAAACTGACCTGAGACATGTTAGGGGCAAAGACTAAAGCAAGATTACGAGAGTTCATCTTGTTAACATGTTCAAACTGAACAACATCAGCCATGAGATTGATGGCCCAGTTGAGAAGAGAAGCTTCTGACTGAGGTAAGAGCCTCACAACCTTGACAAAATCCTCATCTGACTCACACTGCAGTACTTGCTCACATGACAGAGGATCTAGTACTCCTCTCGGTAGCTCTCTGAACCAAGCCTGAACACACACACACACATCAAATTCAAGTTCCTTGTAGATATAAGGGTAATTAAACAAGAAACCTTTATAAGTCCAGCTAGACAATGAACATCAATCCCATCAGGTATCATCCCTTTATTAAGCTGTTCCCTAACATACTCTTCCTCGCTGTTCTCTCCTGTTATTCTGAATATTCCTTCTACCTTCAAGCCTCCTTGATCATATAACCTGCTCTGCAATAGCAAGAGTATTACAGGAACACAGTTCCCTCTACCATCATATGATAACTGCATTGATTCTGTCGAAACCCCAAACACTGTTGCACTGTCACAACAAAAACAAGCATGACATGAAATCTTTTTGAAGTCCCTAAAATCCAATAAAACAAAAGAGAAATGTCTCAACCTTGCACTTGGAGCTTTCTTGGGGACATCAGGCTCAAACTCAGAAGGAAGGCCAAGGAAGCCATCGAAACGATCAAAGGTCACGTGAGACACGTGTTGAACATCTGTTGGACGACCAATGTCCATGGCTCTCCACTCGTTTTCTTCCTCCACCACCGTCGGGAAACAACGAGACAGCTCCAGGACGACTCGACCCACCGATAATAACCACCGGCGCCTTGTCAGTCTCTCTATCTCTCCTCACAAGAAGGTTTGTGCGAGAGGGTAAGGGACTAAGGAATGGTCATGGCCGGCAGAAGATTGAGAAAAGATTTTAAGTTGGGAGTTAACACGTTACAAAAAAAAAGTATGTTGCAGAGATTGAGTGGTGATGAAGAAACAGGTTAGGAGGAAGGTGTAACGTGGGAATCACTATGTTGTTGTTTTGATTTCTAAGTCTTTTTTTTTATAACATCTCTCTCAACAATTAAATAAAAAGTAAAAAAAGAAAAATCATTAGAGTGGATTTTACGTTCCCTAAGTGTTTGTTGATCTATCTATTTCTTTTAAGTAAACGCGTATTAATCCAAATGAGTGAGCATCTTGACCATAATAATTATCTCCTTTTTACACTACTTGGTTTAACATGAGTTTAAAATCTCTATGTAATTTAATTTGAATAAGTTTTGAACAAAAAAAAAAGTAAATTTCTCGAATAACATTTTCAAAATTTTTGTTACAAAAATATATTTAAAATAAAATATTAAAATAGATTTTTTTTTATTTTAAAATTTTAATATTTTAATATTTTTATTAATTTTAAATCTCACGTACAAAACTCTACCTCATAACTCATAATCCTAAATTTATATTATTTAATCCAAAGAGTATAAATATATATTTACATTTTTAATAAAATTTATTTTAATTATTTTTAAAAAAAATCTATTTTGGTGATAATTTTTTTAAATTTTTATCTTAGAATATTTATCTAACAAAACTCTTACTGGTTTACATAACGTTGCCACCAACTTCGTCGCAATGCAATGCATTTTTTTTTACCGTTTTTTATCGATTTTTTGTAGCTCTTTTTCTATATTTTTACCGTTGTAGCACTTAGGCCTGACTCAACAAGATATTGGGCCTCAGCTAAACGAAACGAAAGTAGCCCAAACAGTAGTTGGGTCAATAATTGAATGAAAGTAAAGATCGACCAGAAAAAATGAAGCGAAGAGGCCTAAAACACTAGTTTACTGGGTCAGGTTTATTCCTGGGACTATTATGAAAACATGTCATGTTTTGTGGTATTAATGATTTCCAAGTATAATTTCAACAAAATCATTTATATACATTATTATTTTTTCGAATATAAGTAAGTTTAATTACTATTGAAAACCCACAATTTTGTGTATTGCATTTAATATGTGTAAATGAATCACATTCAACAAAACTATGTCAATAATCAAAAATATGTCAAATGAGACAATTTCATATTGAAATTAGTATACTAACCCAATTTTTTATTATTTTACTTTCGGGGAACAAAAGTTATTGTCATCAACTACCAAATGTATACGCAAAGAATTCTAATATGCACTATCCAAACAAGATTGGATGGATATTGGGCTGATGAGTTGATAATCTAACCACTATTTCAATAGACAAAAACTAACGTTGACTTAGTGTAATCTAAATCTAATCTTGAGTTGAAGGATTCATAATGACACATATTAATGAAGAAAGCAATGGCAAATTTAGATTTGTAAGAGCTCATTGACTACATTAGCTATACTCGGATCAAAGGAGACATGTAACAATTTCTAATAGAGGAAAGGAATCTGAAATGTGGCATTGAGATTTAGGTGATGACAGGAATTGGGATGTTGACCCATCAACAAAATTAAGGATAATACTAAACAAATCCAATTTAAATAACACTTGATAATTGAGATGTTTTTATAATTATTGATACTTTCATATATGGCTTATTTAAAATTAATGCAAGATGGCCGTTTAGTTTTATCTTATTGGTCGTCTACATAATTGTCATTATAATATAATGGGTATTTTTTGGTTGAACTGGTAGGAGCGATATAGTTTATTCAACTTAATTATGGTAGGTTAACCGATTAGAGGAAGCTGCTCAGTTTTGAAGTTTGAGTATAAAACTATATGTTTAAAGAAAAAAAAAGAATTACGCTTTGGGAAATTTTCACATAGAAATTAATCAAATTATCAATCTCTGCTATATATCAAAATAAGAAGACAATGGACTGAGAACGACTTAATTAATACATATGTGTATTTATATAATCGTATTCATAGATATATATTCGTACTATTGTTATCCCCCTTCGTATCCCAAAGGTCATTTAACAAAAAAAGAGCTACGGTTTACAGAAACCACTCGATTCTGCTATTTTAATATAAAATCAACAAACATTCCTTATCAGACAATATTACATTGTCTTTCTGATCATTACATGCTTAAACAGGTATTTCTAAATATATGCAAAAGTTTAGCATTAAATGATCTCTCATTGTGTATTATAATCTTGTAACAACATCATCAGATCATCCAAATAAAATAACTTAGATAATCTAGCTGGGGAGAGTTGTATTCATATAATCATTAGATGCAGAGTAGCTAGCTACTAGACTAGAGTTATATATGGATATCATAGTCTTGTTCAAAACATAAAGAATGCTATAACTTATATTTTGACAAAGTATGCTGTATTTTTTCATGCCCATTCAAACACTCTTGATATTATGACAAGTTCATGAAACATGCTGCTAAAATATTAAAATAAAAGAAACATATTTACGAATGTACTGTACTCCTTTCACATATACAAAAAAAAATGTAGTTATGTAAAAAGATGAATCTACGTGATATGAATGATAGAAAAGATTAGGATGATAGATTATAAAAAAAAACTAGGTGCTTGAATAAGCACAAAAAGAGACTTAATGAAAAGGAGCCAATAAACACAAACAGGCGGTTACAAAGAGAGGCAGAGATTGTGGAGTTGGAGTCAGTGATTCTAGTGGGTTCCTCCTCTTTTTCTGCTCATTTTATTTTAATCTTTATTTACTAAAATACAAATCATCATTTAATTTTCTTTCTCTATCCCTTTTTTTCTACCTTTAGATATTTTTCATTACAAAACTAATTCAACTAGATTTTATGTTCCGTCCAGTTAATCTTGTATCCAATCTTCTTATTATCTTCTTCTAAACTGGATAAAGCTCTTTTTTTCTTTAACAAGGATAAAGCTTCTTTTTATATAACAAGGTTAAAGCTCTTTTATATTTTATGTTTTTCATCTATTTTAACTTATTTTTATACTTTCAAATTCGTATGGGATCGATGTACGTATAGAGATCGTCTTTCTGATCAAACACCGCAAACAATAATGGTTTTGACTCTTGACAGCTATAAAGTTGATCAAGAAGATTTTCAAAACTTCTTGTACAACTTTGTCAAACCCAAGTATTAGTCAGAAAAATGTAGCTATACACACATTACAAAAATATAGCTAGGAGAGAAAGTCTGCGAAGGACAAGATCTTCGTGTGATTAACCATGAGATATTATCAGTATTCCTTTATCATCTTTTTAAAATATATATTTTGCTTTTCTAAGTTAAGCAAGTGAATCCAAATTTTAGCAAAAAATAAAGTTAAGCCAGTGAAATTTGTGTTTAGTTAATGTGGTGAAAAAAAAAGAGAGACTAATGAATCACAAAGGTTCTTGGCATACAAGTAGAGATGGAAAGAGTAATAATAATAAATACTCCATCAGTTTGGTAATGTATGAAGTTTGAAGAAAATTTTGATATTTCAATATATAAGATTTTTCATTTTAAGTATTTACATTTTATTAAAAATTATATAATTAATAATATTTTAATTTATTTTGTAATTGGCTGAATGATTTTTAATTTATATTTTAATGGTGTGTTTTAGATAAGTAGTTTTTTAATAACTGCATAAAATTTAAACATTACTATTTAGTTTAGAATAGATAGAGTATTATACAATACAATTACTAGTTATTTTATTAGTATCATTTTCCTGTCTAAACTATATGCATACATACACGCCCATATATATATATATATTTGTATATAAAAAATCTCCGAAAGAGAAAAGATTGGACCCTCTTTGTTTTTCTGTTCAGCCATAAAGAAGCTTTTGACGAGAAAGTTTCAATTCTACTTTCTCTCTCTCTCTCCTCTTTCTTCTCAAAAGCAAATAGAAAACCTCACAAAAAGGAAGGTAATAAATTAAACACATAATCTCTATCTTACTTTCATGTTCATCATCAACTCTAGCGTTTCTTTTTTCATATTCCAATCATTTGTTCAAGAACTAATTAACACTAACAATCTCTCTCCCTCTCTCTCTCTCTCTCTCTTCTAAGCTCAAAGTTTCTATTCGTGAATCTTTTTCTAACTAATGTTTTACAGAAAGAAGAAAGTAGAAGAAAAGATCAAGATAGAGGAAGATATTAGATGGCTAACCATAGAGTAATCAACGAGGCCACAAACCATAATCATCATCTTTCTTATTCACTTCTTCATGGCCTCAGCAACAATCCTCCACCTCCTGGATTCATGTAACCAAAATCTACTCCAACTATTTTTTCCCCCTTCTTTACATATATAATGCATAAAATCTCATATTTTTCTTTATAATTTGCAGTCTTATAATTAGCTATTTAGCTCTCAATTTTTCTATGCAGTTTTATCTTTTTTGTCCTCAGTTTATCATTTTTTTAGTAGTAAAACATATTACACGGTGTCATTATATATATGGTCAACGTTAAAACATAAACTTAGAAATGTACTGTAGATCATCTAAAATAGGTTATATGTGTAGTAGTTGCAATTCTTGTGCAAACATATTCATCATATGCGATCGTCTAGCTATAGTTTATATATATTTATATATTTTATAATATTAGTTGAGGTAATATTCTTTCTGTAGTGCTAATTAAATACTATATGAATTAATTAAATGAAACAGTAACCAAGATGGATCCTCCAGCTTCGACTTTGGAGAGCTAGAAGAAGCAATTGTTCTGCAAGGTGTTAAGTTCAGGAGCGATGAAACTAAGCCACGTAAGCCCCTCTCTCTCTCTCTCAAATCTCTGCATGACGTGAGCGTTCCTTAACAAACTCCAATAAAGTTTTCTAAATTTACATAAAAAAACTTCAAAATAAAATAAAATGAAAAAGCTGAGAGATAGTCTGAACAAGTCTTTAGATAGGTTTGTGTTTTGGTGATGATACGGAGGCAAAAGAGAGCCTTGGATGGCGTGACTTGTTTATTTCTTTCTCTTCTCGTTTTTTCCTTCTTTTAAATAAAAAATAAAATAAAATTCTTTTACCTACTCTCTAACCTCCTCTATATCATATACATACACACGATAGTATTTTAATGCTGACAAGTATTCGTAATTAAATTTGGTAAGCGTGTCATGTTAGATATAGATCCACGTGATAAATGATGTGTTTAATTCTTAGCAGTAGATTACTAGATTACATCAAACTGACACATAAGTGATTTCATACTTGGTTAAGAACATAATCACCGAAAAAAGAACATATGTTAAAATGTAAATAATGTAATGATGGTAAACTTGCAGCTTTATTTGCAGGAGGAGGAGGAGCTACAACTCTGGAGATGTTCCCTTCATGGCCAATCAGAACTCACCAAACTCTTCCTACTGTACCCTTTCTTCTTCTTTGACCCTTTCTTCTTGTTTTTTTCTCCTTTTACGGTATTTCAAAAATTAAAGTTAAATATTTATTCTCTTTTATATTTACATTTTACTCTCTTTAATCTTTATATACTCCATGTTTTAGCTTTCTTGTTCATCTTACTATCTTTTATTTTTTTGCTTGTTTTCCCTCAAAACCTGAAAGCGATTTTTAAAAATTGTTAATTATAGTACTCCTTTCTTCTGACTTTATTAAACTTGAAGCAATTTGAATCATACCCATTTGTCAATTTATATAAGCTTAAGGTCAAATCCTCCTTAGCATTAATCATCCCTTTTCTGACTTTTTTTTTATAATAATTATGGAGTATTATTATACGATCATAAGTACGTTTATGTTGAATATGTATTTGCAGGAAGAGAGTTCCAAGTCAGGAGGAGAGAGCACCGATTCAGGATCAGCCAATTTCTCAGGCAAAGCAGAAAGTCTACAGCCAGAGTCTCCCATGAGTAACAAACAGAACCATCATCATCTCATGCTTCAGCAGCATCAACGTAATAACAACATCATGCCAAACTCAAGTTCCACATCTGGACTTCCCTCTACTTCTCGATCTCCTGCTCCTCCTAAAGCTTCTGAGGATAAGGTACTCATCATCATTATCATCACTTTTTTTTTCTAAATTCAATTTCTGGAAATAGATATATGCATGTGGAGTCATGTAACGTGCATGATGTGATGTACATGATATTGTGTATATAAGCTTCTCTCTCTCCATGTCATACTAGATATATGCATGCACATGCATTTCATATTTGTATATGTCCTATCAAATCTTCCAATAAAACAAAAACCAAACACAGATCCCTAAAAGGAAACGGATCAGAGGAGATTCAGATTTTTGACCTCTCCCACTTCGTTGAAAAGAAAAACAAATTAAATAGTATAGGAATAAATAAAAACCCCAAAAGTGAAAATAAAGCAGAATCTTCCTCAGTGTTATTTTCTTTTAGTTTTCCTTTTTGTTGGATTAAACAATATCCTGTCTTTTCTTTTTCTTTTTACATCTATTATTATGATAATAATGCAACTAGTTATATATAAATCTTACACGTATTTTCTCAATTATTTCATAAAACTAATATATGCTGCTTTTTAGTTACTTTTATATAATGTTTATCACATGACATGAGCCAGCTTAACTTACACACTTCATTTCTATTTTTATTTTCCCACTGAATTTATTTCTATTTCCATCTTTGTTCTCTGACACTACAGAGGAAGGCTACGACTTCAGGGAAACTTCTTGATGCTAAGGTACTTTAACGTTTATCATCATTAGTTCATACACATTTATTCGTCTCCCCCGAGGAGACACACATATGTATATACATATACTGTCTAGTGACCTTAAGTAATTATTTTGGTTTCATATTTTACCTGAATAAGCTAGTTTAAACTCTTGTTTTAAAATGTGCTTAAAATGGGATGATATTCAGACACTGAGACGTTTGGCCCAAAATAGAGAAGCTGCTCGCAAAAGCCGTCTCAGGAAAAAGGTAACCTTTACAAACCCCTATTTTTTACTTCACATTATTTATTATCATTTATTTATATTTATTCATTACTATTGTCAAATAATGTTGTGTTACACATACTAAGAATGCTATCCATTTACCAGTCTTCATCGATAATTCATGTACGAACGTATTATATATTGACATGCGCGGATGAGAAACTTTGATTTAATTACGTGAGATGATTTATATTTCTAAAAATCGAGCTATAGTACATTATATTATGATTTACGTAACTCACAAACTTACAATATATGGTTTGAGCAGGCATATGTGCAACAGCTAGAATCAAGTAGGATAAAACTTTCCCAGTTAGAGCAAGAACTTCAACGAGCTCGTTCACAGGTTCACGTGAATTTTTTTTTAATAATCTTATTGTGCTGAATAATTAATTTAATACATATTATTTGTCTATATAGGGGATGTTTATGGGTGGCTGTGGTCCACCTGGACCTAACATCACTTCCGGTACTGAAACCTAAAACATCACTTGCAGTGTTATTTTATTAAAATACTGGTTGAACCCAACAACTATAAATATATTTATATGATTAACTACTATTAACAACATTCGTAGGAGCTGCAATATTTGACATGGAATATGGGAGGTGGCTAGAGGAAGATAACCGGCACATGTCGGAGATTCGAACCGGTCTTCAGGCTCACTTATCTGACAATGATTTAAGGTTGATCGTTGACGGTTACATAGCTCACTTTGATGAGGTCTTACGATTAAAAGCAGTGGCCGCGAAAGCAGACGTGTTCCACCTCATCATCGGTACATGGATGTCCCCTGCCGAACGCTGTTTTATCTGGATGGCTGGTTTCCGCCCATCTGACCTTATCAAGGTTCCTTCTTCTTTTCATAATACAAAAAAAAAAAAAAAACTAATATAAGATAGAATCATAGAAACATATAACTAGAGAATGACTTGGTGTGTGTGTTTTGTAAGATATTGGTGTCGCAAATGGATCTATTGACTGAGCAACAACTAATGGGAATATATAGCCTACAACACTCATCGCAACAAGCCGAGGAGGCTCTCTCGCAAGGCCTCGAGCAGCTTCAGCAGTCTCTCATCGATACTCTCGCCGCCTCTCCCGTCATGGACGGTATGCAACAAATGGCCGTCGCTCTCGGAAAAATCTCTAATCTTGAAGGCTTTATCCGCCAGGTTCCATTTTCTCACCCTATATATATCTTTATTCTTACTTTTTTTGCGTTCATATTTACATTCTGAATTATTATGTTTATGCATAGAATTATTGGTATTCTTTTAACATATTTGAAAAGTTAAATTGCAAACGTTACTAAAAATTTAAATTCAAATAAAAATAATTTAAAGATATAATAAATATTTTTTGGGTATTTCCAAATATGTTGCTTACATATATGTACAAACATATGGGCTGGCTAAGTTTGTCTAATTAAAATTCGATCAAATGTTGCTTTCACGTATTGTCTGTTTGTGGATTATGTCTAATTGGCCATGTCTTTTAAAGTCCTTTTCCTTGCCGCTTTTTTCCCTCTTATCATATAATAGTATATGGTTCTTTGGTCTTAAGTTTAATTATTCTAAGAGCCAAATTTCTTCCACCTACTTGTTTTTATATAATAAATAGCTGAAGAAAAAGCAAAGAGAATATGTTAAAAGTATTATTACATCTCTTTCAAAGTTTTGTTTTGAACTCAACAGAATTTTTTTTTAATTATTATTTGGATCAAATCTTTTATTTACTCATTAATCTGTTTATAAGCTATTGACTTTTGTAATACCCATTATAGGCAGTAGGTGTGCCGTTGTTATCTTCTTTATAATTCTACCAATATAATTAGTGAGTGTTAGAATGTTAATTAAATAAACTGTGATAGCTAATTGAGTTTTTTTTTCTTCTTTGTCAATGACATTGTTAATTGAAATGAAGGCTGATAACTTGAGGCAGCAGACTGTTCACCAGCTGCGACGAATCTTGACCGTACGCCAAGCTGCACGTTGTTTTCTAGTCATCGGGGAGTATTATGGACGGCTCAGAGCTCTTAGCTCTCTTTGGTTGTCACGACCACGAGAGTAAGTCACATTTATATTCATGCATATTTTACATCTTATATTTATAAAAAGTAATTATACTTTTTTGGAAAATATTAATGTGAATAGGACGCTGATGAGTGATGAAACATCTTGCCAAACGACGACGGACTTGCAGATGGTTCAGTCATCGCGGAACCACTTCTCCAATTTCTAAATCGAATTGAAATCTTTATATGACTAAATGGGCCCAAGTTCCCTTTGTCTTAATTTCACTCTTGGGCCACTCTGTTTGTTGTACTAGACATTGTTAGGATCGTCTTTCACCTTTTTTTTTAAACTATAGTTTTATGATATTAAATTAACGTACCACGAAAATCTATCCAACTTATGTGCCAAATCCCATATATGAGATTAGCAGGCCTTAAATGGGCCAGACACTTCATAGGCTTAAACGAATATGCCCATATGATCTACAAACAAATGACAAGACATAGATGTCGTGTAAGAAAAAAGTACATCCCCCTGGATAAGTACAACATTCGATTTTCACTTGTAATAAAAAACAAAAAAGCGTTCACCTTTAATTTCCACAAAGACGACGACTCTTTCGTTCTTTGTTATACTATTCCAACTAAGTTGTTATATTTACCAAGTGACTTCCTTCAAAAAAAAGTCAAACTAGGTTTTGTAAGGAATTACAGAGGGAGAGAGAGAGAGATTCATAGCATCGCCATGGAAACAGCAAAGCTTAGAACGATAGAAACCATCGTCTCCAAACTCAGCTCCGTCTCCGAGCAAACCAGAGCCGCCGCTTTAGCCGAGCTAAGACTCATCTCCAAACAAGATCCCGACAGCCGTCCCATCATCGCCGACGCCGGAGCTATCCCTTACCTCTCCGAGACTCTCTACTCTTCGTCTCCCTCCTCCCAAGAAAACGCCGCCGCGACTCTCCTCAACCTCTCCATCACCTCCCGCGAACCGCTCATGTCCTCACGCGGCTTACTCGACGCGCTTTCTCACGCGCTCCGACACCACGACACCACCACCTCCCCCGCCGCGGTCCAGTCCTCCGCCGCCACGATTTACAGCCTCCTGATCGCCGAAGAGTCTTACCGACCTGTCGTCGGTTCCAAAAGAGACATCATCTTCTCCCTCGTACACATCATCAGGTATCAACATTCGCATCCGAGATCGATCAAAGACGCTTTGAAAGCACTCTTCGCCGTGGCTCTCTACCCTATGAACCGTTCCACGATGATCTCCCTCGGCGCGATCCCGGCGCTCTTCTCCTTGATCGTGAAGGACTCGCGGTGCGGTATCGTGGAGGACGCGACGGCGGTTATGGCGCAGGTGGCTGGATGCGAGGAGAGCGAGGAAGGGATGAGGAGAGTCTCGGGAGCCAACGTTTTAGCAGATCTGTTAGATCCCTGCACTGGCTCCAGCCTAAGGATCAAGGAGAACGCGGTTAGCGCGCTTTTGAATCTTGCGAGGTGCGGTGGAGACGAAGCGCGTTCGGAAGTTGCGTCTGCGGTTGCGTCCGGTGCGGATGAAGGAGCTATGGAAGGGATCGTGTACGTTGCTGAGAACGGTAGTGATAAAGGAAGGAAGAAAGCGGTTGATCTGTTAAAGCTCGTTTCAAACGATTCACGTTTCGATCATCTGATCAATGATGACAATCCAAGTAGTATAAGCATCTGAATGATGAGTCTGCTTATCATTTGTACACTTTGCTAATCCATTACTTCATTCAAATCACACTATATACATAATGTAATATCATTGTACTCTTTGAACATGTTTTGTTTTCAAGAAATGAATCAAGAATATTTTTCTGTACATGGTTTGTTTTATCATCTGATCAATGATAATCCAAGTAGTATCTGATCTGCTTATCATTTGTACACTTTGCTAATCCATTACTTCATTCAAACACACACACTTCATATACACAATGTAATGTCATTGTTACACTTAAAATCAAGAATCTTTTTTGTTTGTACATGGTTTTGTTTCATCAAACGTTGAGTTGAAGAACTGGTTTGTACAGTTTGTGTTCTTCACCGAGTAATAGCGCGCGTAGAATGGCGTCACAAGTGCCATCGTAGTGAACTATGAGATGTCCACCTTGAGGGACCTCGTGGTAGTTGATCAAAGGTTGCTTCTGTAGAACGCATCTTTGAAGTTGAAACGGGACAACTTTGTCTTCCTTCCCATGCCAGATGTGAACAGAGCTCTCTTGAGTGATGCTTAGATCTGCTGGTTCGAAGTCCCATTGTCCGAAACAAGCCACAAAATCGTCTCTTAGAGTATCGAAAACGTTTCTTTCCCGTAGCTTATCCTATATAAGGTAGAGAGACATACATGTCACAACTAAATCATCATCATTCATCACTACAAAATCGCAAGTTAAGAGTGTGACCTTAGTAAGCATGGGAAAGCCGGTGGTTCGCTTGAGAATCTCCATGTCATGGTTGTTGAAGTAGACTGGATTGCTCTCAAGAACCGCACTATTTGATGGTATAACTTTTTGTACAACCCACCAATGTAACAGTCCAGGTGCAAACCTCGAGATCCTTAAACACCATCTGATAATACCCCTCCTGTAATCTTTCTTTATAAGCTTCTTAGGAAGAGATGGCCACCGATAATTCACAACAGGAGCAACAAAAGACACTCCAGAGAGCCTGCAAATAAGATAGAATATTCTTACTAGTTACTTAAACAATTCACACCTTATTTGGATGATTGCCTGTGAGGTATGTGTTTTAAGCAACCCCAAGTTGGGTATGATCCCATGGAAATTCCAATGAGGTAAAACTTAGGTCCTATCTCCAACTGATCTGCAAGTTCTGTTATGTCATCAACTTCACTTTTCAGGGAACGTTTAGTGTTTGCATCCGAGTCTCCATATCCAGAACGGTCGTAGAATAAAAGATACACTCCAAGTTCTTGTATAAGCTCCTGAAAAACTAAACCCTGGTCAGTAATTTTTTCCCAAAGAGGAAATAACAGAGTTTTTTTTTTTTTTTTAAACATCCATGACAAGATTTAAAGAGCATGTTTTACTTTTGAGGCAGAGAAGTTCATATCTTTAGAGCTTCCAAAGCCATGAACAAGAATGATCTTGTATTTAGCTTCCTCCTTTGGAACTCCACTTTCTCTATAAGCTAAGAATCTCCCATCACGAAGCTTAACCCTATTAGAACTTGCACAAGAATCCTCCATCAGACTAGGATAGTCACTGGACAAGAAGAGAAATGATTTTTAGCTGTAGCAGTTCAAGATAAATGGCAAAACCAAGAACATCATAAGGTTTAAGAACAGAAAAAAGACATACCAGAAGAGAAGCTAATTTGCCTTAAATCTGGGAGGACCACAGATTGAATGGTCAAAGGTCTGATCAACTTTATCTTTATGAGCACAAGATGATGATCGATAAAGAAGATGTGTACTTGTAGAAAAAGCAAGTAGCCGTCCTTGCTGTATTGAATTTGAATAGGAATAAAGAATTTTAGAAGACCAAACCAAATATTCCTCTTCTGATTCTTTTGCCTAACTTAAAAAAAAAAATCACCAGAGTTTATCCTTTTCTCTATCTTTACTTAACACCTTTGTTAAACTCCAGACGCCACTTCACCAATCTCAGTTTTGCTTCTCCCACAAGTTAACTTTTTTGCATATGAAATTTAGAAACTTCCAATAATAATTCCCTGGAAATAGAAATTTCCCCAACATCTAACTTTGTCTGGAATATTCCTTATCTCAAAGGGTATCTCAAAGGGTTCTACTTCTATCTGCAGATAAAATCTAGCCCCCAAGTCTTGGATGCCATGTCACAACCGTTTCTTTGGTATACAGACATAATGGGCTTTTGAAATTGTCATGAAAATATGGGCTTGAATTTGCACGGGCCTGTTTGTGTGCAGTAAATGACAATGATTGATTAAAGAAGATGGTTAAATGAAAGAGAAAGCAAAATAATCCTCTTCAGATTCCTTTGGCTAAACCATCCTTCATGTTTTTTATACATTCGCTGGGTGTCTATACATCTTAAAAGTTTATGCCACTGCCAACTTACCAATCTCAGTCTTGTTGCTGCCACAGATTTAGCTTCTTAAACATGCATATGAACTCGGAAACTTCCCCTAAGAGCATTTAGAATTCAATTTTGGCGCCGTTTCGCTGATTGGGCATGATAATCATTAACCGGAGATGACCTTCTTGGCATAGCTTGACAAGGTTCCTATGCTGTGTGAGGATGGCATTACTGTTGCCTAATAAAACATGAGCAATCACGTAACTATCTCCTTTCTCATTTGCAAATTGCCACTCCTTCACCGTCAAGTTGAAAGAATCTTTAGTTGCTAATACCGTTGCTTTCACCTCGATGTACTCTTTCTTACCACCTCTGTTTTTGATTACTAGGTCGTAAGGTAACCCGGTTTCGCTCTGCTCGTTTACCCAACTGACCACAGCCTCCTTGCCGTATTTTGCAGCATAGTATCTGAAAGCGATCTCTTCACCTTTTTTACCAGTCTGTTGCGTCAGTGTAGCCCGATCTGTGCCGATGTGAAACTGGTCTCTTGTGCTGAAGTCAGTTGGGGGGGGATTGTTCCATTCGTGAACAAGATTCCCTGACGTTGAGCCACTCCTCATGGTATGGAATGGGATTGGCTTCGTAGCTTGTGAACTTGTGCCTGCATTATTATCATATCCAGCAACCAGGTTTCTGTTTGTGATCTCAATTGGTTTCTGTTCCTCAAGAGCCTCGGTTACAAGCTCCCTCTGATTAAAGAGGAAAAAACAAAGTTACTATTCAATTATGAAAACTTCTCCTTCAGCAAAAGAAAACGAAAGACAGTGCAGCAGCACACTTATGGGACACTGAACTAGATGCTTTGCCACAAGACATGGAACCAGATGAGTTTTTTTCAGATACTACAAACTTCATGCCCAATTCAGGTGTAAACAGAACAGCGAGGCATAATTTCATAAATGCAACCAGGTTTCAGTCTCACACAGTCCCCTAAAATTTGTCACAAGGATCGAATCGGCGACCTGAGATCTTGGAAGGTTTCCATTAATCACTTCAATAAGATGATACTGAGACGAAGTAGGGATTGGACGAGAAAGGGGCGCAACATGTATCCTTTTCAGCCTGCCACAGTGACATTGTCATGTGCACATGCATAATCAAAGAGCAAAGCTGAACTAGGGAAGCTTTTAAATTTTGTGTTACTCAATTCTAAGACTTTGCAACTGGGTGCTAAGTCTCAGCGCAAGGGCAGGGACGAGTTAACCACATAGAAAAAAGAAAGTGCAGAAGAAGAAACAGAAAAAAATAACAAGAGTAACAGCTTAAAACCACGTAGTTCTAGAAGTATGAGTGGAAATGGTCTAGCTTTGAGAAGGAGGTATCACAGAAAATACTCAAAATAGTGAGGCTGTTCCATAGTAAAAGTCAAATATCTCTTCAACTTGGCATAAAATAACAAAGGGGCAAAATATTTACTCAAAGGTGGAACTATCCCGCATCCTTCACTTTTGAGAAAACATACTCAAAGTGTTTCCAAAACAAGGAGTAGATAACAGTGAGGTTTCACTGAGAACGGCAACTTCAGAAATAAAAATGAGGCGTTAACAGAGAGTGCTAACAACGCTCTCAGATTACTTAATAAAACAAGGAGACAGAGAAAAATGCATCTCAGGAAATCACACAAAGAAATAATGCATAAAACGTTAATCTAATATTATATGACCACTGACTCACAGCGACATGTAGTAATCCAACAAATGGAAACGATGACATCGCTTTAGCTCTTTTCTTCTGAAGTTGTACTTCTGAGCCTCCCAAGTTGTAAAAGGACAAAATCTTCTCGACAAACTACAAAAATAGAGAATAAACAAACATTCAGCCTCACAACGCTTCCTCGCTTTAGATAATTCACAATCAGATTCAAGCAGAAAGACTTATATCTGATATATGCGTCGAATCCCCGAAATACTCAACATGGACTTACCATTGACATGCTTAGCTCTTTACATGTGTCCTTCCAAGTCGAAATGAACAATCTCAAAGCTCCTTCAGAAAGTGTGAAATCAGCCTCATTGACACTGAAAACCTGCTTAGTATCAGAATCATTCGCCACTTTAGGTATCTCTTGTTTCACATGTCCTCTACGTAATTTAGAGGGGCTTCTTCTCAGCTGTTTGGGCAAATCAGATTTTTCATGACTACGAGTTTCTGCCTTCCTTTTCTTAGTATCTGCTTTCCTTTTCTTTTTAGACCTCCCAAGTTTCTTCATCTCTTCTGCAACAGATGGATATGGACAACTACTGACATGGTCAGACCTAGTAAAAGTTTTGACCTCATAATCATCACTATCATCGTCATCTGAGCTTGATGAATTAGACGTTGTATGCTTGCCACAAGAATCCTTCTGATGTAAAGCAGCTAAGTCATTATGCTCTGAGACAGTGAGGGATTTATCTTGCCGTTGTTTCTTTGATGAGGGGATGTGATACTTCTGATGTAGTCCAGTCAGCAAGATCTCCAATGTTTTGCCTTCTTGTCTCTTTGCATCTTGAATGAAAGATACATACATCCTATAAAACAATCAGCTATAATCAGCTAATGCGGTAAAAATTACAGAAACTAAATATCATACCGCAAGCTCTGAATACGCACACCAAGCTTCTCCTTGCTTGTGACCGACTTCTTCTCAGCAACAAAATCAAGGAAGTCATCGAGCTTAACATCCTCCATACCACAAGTGTTCAGATAGCTATCAAGAAACGATATTATCTCCTCACTAGTGATCTGAACTGGATCAGCAGAACCAGATATGGACGGGAAATACAACAACACAAGTGGATGTCGCAGCAAAGGTCCCAACTTTAAATCATCAAAACAATCAACAAACTGGTTTCGGCATACTGCAACTTCCAAATCATGCAGGGTCACGATTCCTCTAGCGCCAATGAAGCAGTGAATAAACGCATTTATCTACAAGAAAGATACACACCAATGATTCAAATGGTTAAAAAAGTAAAAAAGGAATCAACTTCTTCAACCTTTTACCTTGCCTTCAAGGACCATAAGTTCGCGTAGTGAAGGAACATCTTGCATTTGCATTTGCATCCCCAAGGATTGACCTAGAATAGATTGCGAGACTCTAATCGAGGAAACGTTCTCTCCAGCAGCAACCAGCGATCTACGCGTCTCCTTGACGGCGTTATCGATTCGCATGACTTCTACATTGCGACTTGAAGATCTCTCCGAGGGCCAAACACTATCACTGCTCTGCCCAAACTGGTGAGGACGGAAGCTTGGGATTTGTGGATGAGCGAAGTTGAGATTTCGCTGGGTTTGGAGATTGTATCTGATGGGTTGTTGGATATTGTAATTGGAGTACACACTAGTGGGTTGAGGATGGTACCCGCCGCTTCCACCGTTCGCGGAGGCGCGTATGGACCACGAGCCGTCGCGATTCCCTTGCATTGATCGGCGCGCGAAAGCCACTCTTGGAAAAATATTTTTATAAAAGAGAAGGAGGATTAGGGTTTAAGGTCAAACGTCCGGAGTCTCTAGTTGCGTCGGCGGGTCTATAGTAACTCGTGCCGGATTAAATTCCGGTTCCGGTTTAACCTTCTTCTTTTTCTTATTGAAAAGCCGGTTTAACCTTCTTGCCTTCTTGGTCGACATAAAATAACGTAATCGTTTTTTTTTGTAGAAATAAACTAATCATTTTTGGGCTTATTTGCCAAATAACCAAGAAAAAAAAATAGATTTGGGAAAAGAAAGAATAGAGTGATAGGAAGAAAAAGTAAGAGAGGAGAAAATTTTAGTTATTTTATGAATTTATATTTTTTTTATGTATGGGGTGCAATTTCTGATTTTTTTAAAGAAAATATTAAATTTGATTAAGAAGAAACACATAGCTAACAACGAAAGCCTCAATTCGTGAACATTTCGACCTAGATATAAAAACCAGGACAACACTCTACTCATTCGTGTAACAGCTTCCCATGATTATCCGTATCAGTTTGTTTCATAAAATTAGGGAGTAGGTGCACTTGAAAAAAAGATGTGTTCATTTCTTTTTCGAGTGTAACTACTCTTCGATTTTATGCGGGTAATCACAATTTATAAAGCTTATCAAAAGTTATCATGGCTTAAAAAGCTTTTCTGATAATTCCAAATTTAAAATAATGTTTTTAACTCCATTTTAGAAATATATTTTGCTTTATAAAAAAATAACTTATCACAATTTATATGGTTTTATTTTTATTTAGAAGAATACAAAATACTACAACACACCTGAATCATTTTGTGTGGGATACTTGAGTAGCGGTTCAAGTACGGTTCACAAAAAGATAAGCTCATACCACACTCCAGAGTTTGGACCATATATATCGCATTCAATTAAACCATAAATGATTATAACACATACATTGAATAAGCTTGAAGTTTGGCTTCATGATTACTATACTTCAGTTTATTTAATTACATATATATATATTAGATCTTTAAGTATTTTATTCGTTCAGGTACTGACTAAACTGCCGTTACTTTCAACATTTTCTGCGGTGAAGATCTTCTTTTTCAATGTATTTTATACTAAAATCTTGTGCTTATAGGTCAAACTCCACTACCTCATTCACTTTCAGATTAATATTTCCAAACTACTAATCCTTCATCATTATTTAAAACCTTGAATCTATTCGTATATATATCGTTTGGTAATCTATTATTTAAAACTTTAAGGTTTTCATAATTTGCGTACATGAATACCAATGAACTATGTTCCAACCGTATGTTACCAGTTAGGTTAATTTCGTCTAGAGTTAAGTCCTAGAAAACTCTTAGAATAGTATAATACATAATCATCGAGTTCGTGTAATATCTGCTACTTGAATCATCAAACGTCAATAAAAGAGAACGCGTGAGCTTATAGTAATTCGCTTTTATCATTCGTCCCTTTAAACACGGCTAAAATGATGTTGAAATTGTTGTTTTAATGTAATGATGAAGTTCTTCTTCACCGGTCTATATGCACTTGAAAGATAATTATGACTATAAAATAATGAAACAATATAGTATTTTTTTTGTTATAAGAAGTTACATAGTAATACTAATGGGAAAGGAAAAGAGTGTAAAGAAGAAGAAAAAATGGCTCAATGAATATGAGTCTTAGGATTCTCTTTCATTGAAAAGCCTTGTGCTGGTGCATCTCCTTTTCACTATATGAAGTAAGACCCACCACAATATTATGAAGAAAATTACACTCTTTTTTTTTCTCCTTAGTGTAAACGCGTACGTAGACACGTGCGAACATTATCATATCTAACTATACGTGTTGGGGTAGGAAGAAAAAAAACAAAACTAAGGGACCTATTTTGACGAACCTACACACATCAGGAAGGTAAAAGGTTGATGATTATATAACCTTTTACTACTAATCCTACGCATCTTCGTGGGAGAGAGGGAGAGAGAGAGAAAGAGTGGGGAGAGAGAGAGAGATGAGTTTGAGGAATCTTCATGAGATGGGTTTAGGTTTTGAATCCCAAAGCTTCATTGAATGGCTTAAAGCTCCATCGTCTTCTTCTTCTTCTTTGTTATTTCGTATCAAGACCAAAGATGTTATATCAAGATCAAACCACCATAGTATGTTGGAAAGATCTCTATTCTTGTACCAACCTCAAGAACCACTCAACACGTCTATTCAATGCTTGCCTCTTCTAAACAAGCTCATGGAGAATGAAAGTCAAGCTTTGGATGATATCAAAGAAGAGAAGGATGATGATGATCATGTGGTTACTCTCCAGATAGGATTGCCTAACTATCACCGTGGTAACTCGGTGGAGGATGGCTCTGATACAACATCTGATGATCATGAGAAGAAACCCACCAAGAGAGAGATAAAGGATGATGGAGTGGTGATGATGAAGAAGAGAAGGAAGATGATCCTTGATGAGGAGATGAATGATTTGGATATGGAAGTCCGTGGGAAGAGGTTTTGGATACCAAGTCCTGCTCAGATTCATGTCGGTCCAATGCAATTTGCTTGCACTATTTGCAGCAAAACCTTCAATAGGTACAATAACATGCAGGTACGTCATCTCTCTCATCATCTTTTTTATCCTAGATGCTTTGGCACATATCCATTAGTTTACCAAATCTTGCATTATGTGTGACACTGTAACAAACCAAAAAACATTGTCACTATGTCAACTTTACCTTTGCATTTGTCCATTGTAATATGCATATGGTATTTTTATTTAGGGTTAAATTTCACAAAAGAAAGATTTTAAATAAACATACCTTTAATTTAAAACAACTTTCCCCCTTCAAAAATACAAATACACGATCTTTGTTTTGAACAAAAGAAAACAGTTATATATAGGAGTACTGAAATTAACATGATGTAATACAGAGTATGAAAGGATTTTTTTTTTTTTGTAAATAAAAGATTATGAACTTTAATGACTTAATTATTACGGTAATTATCTCGGTAGGTGAATCATCGTAGTAGTAGATATACAACCCCAAATCAACTAAAAGAAAGATAGTTGGGTATATAACTTCTGGATTAGTTGAGAAATCTTCATAAATCTTTTGACTTTCTACATTTTTGCCTGGCCTTTTTGGTTGAAAAGCCAAAAAGCAAGATAATCATAAGTGGGATTTGGTAAAGTATAATCCAGAAAGAAACAAAAAAAAAAGAGGGAAAAGAAACACACAATGATCATACTACTTTTACTGAATATATGCAATCAATTACTTAACCTAATGATATTATGAGTAAAAGCAAGTATCATTGGTTTCAATATATATTTTACTTAGGATTCTCTACTTTACCATTTAATATAGACGTATTTTCTATCAACTTTGATTTTACAAACATTAAACCAATCCCTCCTTTCAAGTAGGAAACAATTTTTTTCTTCTACATCAGTATGGTTTCTTTACTGAACTTGTGAGTGACATATATATTAGAAAGTGTACTCCTAGCTTGGACAAACATTAGAGTCCCATTTATAACAAAATGGACATGAAGATTCATAAACTCAATCATCTCTCTCACACACACATATATATAAACATAAGTAAGTTATTCACATCAATGCAGTGATATGTTACGTTCTAATGAATTAAATATAACCAACACAGATGCATATGTGGGGACATGGATCAGAGTTTAGAAAAGGAGCTGACTCATTGAAAGGCACGACCCAACCAGCAGCCATCCTGCGTCTGCCATGTTACTGCTGCGCGGAGGGATGCAAGAACAACATCAACCATCCACGTGCCAAGCCCTTGAAGGACTTCCGTACACTTCAGACACATTACAAACGTAAGCATGGCTCCAAGCCATTCTCTTGCGGAAAATGCGGCAAAGCGTTGGCCGTGAAAGGAGACTGGAGGACTCATGAGAAAAACTGTGGGAAGCTTTGGTATTGTACGTGTGGATCAGATTTTAAGCACAAGAGATCTCTTAAAGACCACATCAAGTCCTTTGGTAATGGACACTCTCCTAACCCCTCTCTTTCGTTTAGTGGGTTTGAGGAGGATACAGAATGTGTCACCACAGAGTGATCAAAGACACGTTAGATAAACTCGTGGGGGCTGTGGGAGTCATCGGTCCGTATAGGTAAGGTCTGAACTTTCAAATGTTGCTTCTAAACTATGCATAACCACAAAAAACATCTCAAGTCTAACAAAGAATTTTTATCTTAAAAAGGAGAAATTCTTTGTTAGACTTAGACTACTAACGCACCAAAGATAATGAAGCAACATTTTAAAATTTAGATCTTTCTCTTGGGATATATTCACGATGAGTCTACATAGAACCCGCTGTTTAACGAACACTTATAAAATTTGAGGTCGTCTTGAGTATTTTATTTGAGTATTTGGTGTGTTTAGCTCTAGTAACATGCATGTTAGGGTGTGTTTTGCGACTAAAAGTAGCCTTAAGAAGAGGTTTAAGTAATGCTCACTAACAAAAATTTCTCTTTTCTCCGAGGGATGTATTTGTCGGGGAGCATTTTGTTGCTTGTCTAAACCCCTACTTATCTAAGTGATTAGTAATAAGCTTGTACTTTGATTCCAGTCTTAATTAGGGTTTCCTTTTTTTCTTTTTTAATAAGGGTGGTTATCTTGTGAAGCACGTGAATTTTTTTTGTTTCTACTATGCATGTATTTGTATTAGAAGAGAAAATTGATGTGCTTCACTTCATTATTGTAATCTCTCTTTTCATTATAAACAATCTTATTGAATCGCAAGTTACAAAAACGTGTTATAGAATGTAAACAAATCATCGGAACGATCTCAACTTTGCCTTCGGCTTAGATTGACATCATGTAAGAATATCGTCTAAATTTACCATCCATTTTCATCAATATGTGTGCACAAGCTTCTTTGCTTGAAGAATGACAAAACTTCTTTTGATGGTGTACACTATACTCAACGGTAAACTTTCACCGAAGGGATCTTGAATGTTCTCGGCAAGAACGGAATCGCCCTGGGGTTGTTTTCCAGGTCGTGATACAATCTGTACTCCGCTTCATAGTCATGAAGCTTCAGCTCTGTTTTCTGATTAGTATGGTAATGATGCTTAGTCAAATTCGACTTCCCAAACCCGAAAAGGCTAACTTTCTCACAAACACCCACCGCAAGCATCACTGCCTGCATACCAGACGAGTAATGAAACAAAGAGCCTTCATGACCTTTACTCCAATCCTGAAACCCTTCTTCTTTCTTCTCTTCCAAGAAGGTCTTGACAGAGTAATACTTCACGATTCTAGCACACAGGACATCGAATCTCGGGTCAGTGATGACCAGTGGAGCTTTATGAGAGGGCTTGCAAACAGTGTAGTCCAATACATGAATCGGTTGGCAAATGTACATGACGATAGGTACTGTTTCGCCGTAAGGATGGCAATAGCAATGGTCTCTTCTCGCACATTGGTGGAGAATGTTACTGTTTATGAAAGATATGCTTGTTTTGGATCCAACCTTGTCCTCAAAACTCTGCGTTTTAGCGTTGTTGAGACGAATCACAATCTCGTGTTTATCAATGAGGTAACCGTAGTGGCTGTTCAGTAATGTACCACTGTTACCAACCACTGCACAAGATGAGTATCTTCTTTGACTAGACTCGGAAACGGAAACGACACCGTTTTGGTGAGAATCGATCTGGTTCTTGACTAGTCTAATCAAATCTAGCATTACATCAGGCTCGTAAGCTTTTCTTCTACGAGTCCAGAGCCTTAGGTTTCTCTTGAACTCTGACCAGTAACGAGAGACCTGAAGTGAGAATCGAAGCGTTACCGGAAACTTCGAAGGAACGTATCTGCCTCCGCGGCGGCTATTGATCGGTCTCGACATGGAGCTGAAGTAGCGGCGGTGACTTCTCCGAGTGTTATCGTAATCGGAGATCAGATCGACTTCCTGGTTGAACTTCGGTTCTCCGGGATCAATGGCGGCGAACTCGAGCAACGTCTCGTTGAACACAATCTCCTCCGTCGTCATGAAGCCGGAGGTGCTACCGAGCTCAGATATCGCTGAGCTGAAGGAGAAGCTTCTCCGGCGAATCGCAACTCTGCAGATGAGTGTCGCGGCGAGGAAGGAGAAGAGGATGGCGCTGAAGAGAGGTCGAACGGATCTTTTCATCGGATCTAGCTGATGATAGTAACTGGTAAGCTTGAAGACTCCATTATGAAAGAATCTGGAGGTGAAGTCAATGGGAGGGAGACGACATTGTTGGTGAAGAAAGAAAGATTCAAATAAAGTAAGTGATGAAGATTTTGGGAACCCTAAAATGGAGATCTGAACAAGGAGGTTAGATCCGTCGACGATTCAATTAACATTTAATTAATCTTTCTTTTTCTGGTAGATGACGCAACCACCATGTTGTGTGTCCCCCTTTACGCTCTGGAGCTTGAGTAGAGATAAAGAGTGTGTGTGTAGGTAGCTTGTTAATTTATTTATTTTTCATTAATAAACTTCTTTTATTGGATAGAAAGAAATTTAAAACAAAATCTCAAATCATATAAGCATTTTAGGCAGTATTTGAATGATTCATCATTACAATATTCAAACACGATTTTCTAATTTATTTTTTGATAAAACAAGTTATCTACAATTATATATATACTAACAGAAAACTATATCAAAAATCGTTGATTTGGTAAAAAAGATCATCATATATACAAATTTTCATAAATAACTCAAAATAATGTTTAAATAGTTTAAAGTAGTTTATATCGGATTTCAGACATAAACTTTGATAAGATATAATTATCGAGTGGATATGATAATTTTCTAACTTGTTATAAAATAATAAATCAGTTTTTTATAAAACAAATAAGGAAAGGCCCGGGTTTGATTTAATCTTCGTGCGGTTATGGTTGAGTCTCCAAACAGGTCTTTTTGTTTATGGGCTTTGGCCCAAACCACCTTGCGTGCTTATAAAAACAGCGAGTATTTCTCTTGTCATTAATAAAAACGGTTGGAAACATCCTCTCTCCCACTAAAAGAAAACGAGACACCTTGACGTTTTAGTGTTACACACACAAACACTCGGTTGTTTTCTCCGACGTCAAAGTCGCCTGTTCTTCATCTTTCCTTTATACTTTTCCTGGGAAAATCTTCTGATCATGAATCATCCACGCTTCTAGGGTTTCCTTTGAAATCATCTCGGTTTCATTCAATTATTGATTTTTTTTTGGCAAAACCCTAAAAACAACATGTACAGCAATTTCAAGGAGCAAGCGATCGAGTACGTGAAGCAAGCGGTTCAAGAAGACAACGGTGGGAACTACAACAAGGCCTTCCCTTTATACATGAACGCGCTTGAGTACTTCAAGACCCATCTCAAGTACGAGAAGAACCCTAAGATCAGAGAAGCGATCACACAGAAGTTCACCGAGTATCTCCGCCGTGCTGAGGAGATCCGTGCTGTTTTAGATGAAGGTGGGTCGGGTCCTGGATCTAATGGAGATGCAGCTGTGGCTACGAAGCCGAAGAGTAAAGGGAAAGATGGGGATGGTGAGGATCCGGAGCAGTCGAAGCTCCGAGCTGGGTTGGACTCTGCTATCGTTAGGGAGAAGCCTAATGTGAAGTGGTCAGATGTTGCTGGGCTTGAGAGTGCTAAACAAGCGTTGCAGGAGGCTGTGATTTTGCCTGTTAAGTTTCCACAGTTCTTCACTGGTAAAAGCTTCTTACTTTATCAAAGAGCGCCTGAATTGGTTTTGACTAGTTGTATTGATCAATCTTGGTTGTTCTTATCAGGGAAGAGGCGGCCATGGAGAGCTTTTCTGCTGTACGGGCCTCCTGGAACTGGGAAGTCCTACTTGGCCAAGGCTGTTGCTACTGAAGCAGACTCCACGTTTTTCAGGTAACATATGTCTCTCCAAGTTTGCTCTAAAAAAATTCAACTTTAGTAAGACATGGCAAGGTTTACATCTATGACACTTGGTGCAATCATATATTCTATATGTGATGAAGTAGCTATCCTATAGTTGTTATGTAGTGTATTGGGCAGTCATGCAGATCTTTGGGTTTTGACGTGCCTCAGTTTCTTTCTTTATACCGTACCTCACCATGAGAAAAGTTTTTACTTTGATCAGTATTCTATTGAGAATTCGTTGTGGCTAATATTTGTTTTTTATTGCCTCCGAACCATCAGTGTGTCGTCATCGGATTTGGTCTCGAAGTGGATGGGTGAAAGTGAAAAGCTTGTATCAAACCTTTTTGAGATGGCACGGGAGAGTGCTCCGTCAATTATTTTCGTTGATGAGATAGATTCTTTGTGTGGTCAACGTGGGGAAGGCAATGAGAGCGAAGCTTCAAGACGTATCAAAACAGAGCTTCTTGTGCAGATGCAGGTGAAAAGGTTTAGAATATACCTTGTGAAAATGAATTGTTAGCAGAAACTTGACTTTCCTCTCTCCTTATCTCTCTTTTATTTTAGGGTGTTGGACACAATGATGAGAAAGTCCTTGTACTGGCAGCAACAAATACACCTTATGCTCTTGATCAGGTGATACACTTTAGAGAGGATTGGTTCTTCGAGTTTATTGCCACCTTCAGAACCACACTGCAAACTAAAAACCATGTTGATTGTAGGCTATTCGGCGACGTTTTGATAAGCGTATCTACATCCCTCTACCAGATGTGAAGGCTCGGCAGCACATGTTCAAAGTAACATACATCAAAGTAAAATTATTTAGATTGTCAAAATCCTTTTTTGCCTAATGATGCCGGCTTATGATACAGGTGCACCTGGGAGATACTCCTCATAATTTGAATGAATCTGATTTTGAATATTTAGCTCGCAAGACAGAGGGATTTTCTGGTTCAGATGTGGCTGTTTGTGTATGTGGCTTGGCCTGACTTGTTATTACTAGCCATACAAATAAACAAGTCTTACTCTGAATGGTTTCTACTCTATGGCAGGTCAAGGATGTTCTTTTTGAACCTGTTAGAAAAACCCAAGATGCCATGTTCTTTTTTAAGTCAGCTGATGGGACGTGGATGCCATGTGGGCCTAAACAGCCTGGTGCTATTCAGATTACAATGCAGGATTTAGCAGAAAAAGGGCTCGCGGAAAAGGTATGCGGTTTATCCTTGAAGCTGTTTTTAGTGATGACAAGACAATAGAAAATTCTAATGGAGAGTATGCAAAAGAGCTTATGTTTCTTTCTTTTTGTTTTGGACTTGAAACAGATTATTCCACCGCCTATCTCAAGAACAGATTTTGAGAAGGTATTGGCAAGGCAGCGACCAACGGTGAGCAAGTCTGATCTTGAGGTCCATGAGAGATTCACAAAGGAATTTGGAGAGGAAGGTTGATGATCATTTTATGGTTCGGCATCTCTCTTGTGTCAAGGGGAATCTCTTTCACCTGGTTCCGTGTGTACTAATAAGAACAAATCGACTCTGGTGTCATCCACATCATTGAATCTTCTTTATTCTAAGTTCTAACCGTAGAAATTATTTCAGATAAGAATCTCGCTCTTGGTATATAATATAATACTTATCAAATGAATTATATTGTCATGTACTTTTTTTAAGAAACTAATGAGCCAAGATTGCTAGTTGAGTCATGGTAACAAATGCAATTAAAACAATACTTTTAGCCCACATCATTAGAATCATTTAGGGTGTAAATAAAAATCTATGGACAAATCTATAACCTATGAATGATGTCTTCCGGTATTAGTTTGCCAGCTTCCGGTGGGATCTAAAATCCAAGATGTGCATTCTTCTAACAGTTTAAACTTCTGGCGCTTTGCCATATCCAAGAAAATCTTCATCCTCTTGAGGAACTCAGACCCGCTCTCCTTGCATCTAAAGGATCCAGAACACTCGCACTGCTCTGTCAAATGAGCAGCTTTCACCTGATTGCACCTAGTGCAAACTAGATCCTGCATGTGGTACATTCTCTCTCTCTGTCTCACCATCTGGAGAAGACTATTCTCCATCTGCTCTCTGTCGTATACCTTCCCACATTGTGAATCCACGCAGGACCATTCTTTCTCTGTTAATAGAGCTGGGTCTCTGCCTATATCCAGGTCTCTGTACGCATCACAGTTGCTGGAACAAGAAAAAACAGTCCAACAGAACTCAGTCAATTTAGAACACAATAGGTATGCCTTCAGGAGTGAGATAAAGATACTACTAATCTTTTTTTCTGGGATTTGGGGGGTCTAAGGCAAGTTTGGTTTCTTTTAATGTGCCTAAACGCATCCTGCGTGTTGCAAACCGACTACGTTTTTGCTACAATGACTCACAAGGGTGTGCCATGAAAAGCATGGAACTCGCAGATATTTATCGTTTTCCAATTAAGCTAGTGGTCAAAAGAGTAAAGCTATTTATCTATTAACTAGATGTAGCAAGTCACCACAATGCATATTTGAATCACGAAAACTGAGCATATCTTTTTGGTCAAGTAATACCTGCAAGCCACATTAGGCAAGATAAAGGAGGGCCCAGGATCAAGAAATTCGGCTTCAGCAGCGTATTCTTTCACATTAATGTACTTCAACAGATTCTTTCTCATTAGCTATAGAGAAAAAAAAATTATGTCAGCAAGATTTTATGTCTAGAGAACAAACATATGAAGAAAATAGGCAACAACTACATGAAAAATGTCTACTTTTAATAACCAATATTTTGGAAGGATAGGTAATAATTACACAATATGGTTATCAAACAGAATCAGGTAAAGAGGAAAAGGATTGAGTGGAGTATTTACCAGAACATCGTGCTCGACATTTTGGTCAAGAGCCAGAACAGCACAGATAGTTTGTATGAACTCCAACGGGTAATCTCTTTTGGGAGCTTGACTAGAATCCCGAGATGCATCTGAAACGTCTATATCCTTCATGTGTGACATGATATCATCGATTTTTGTCACAAGCATATCCATGAAGTTGGATGGTATCTGCATTAAAGAAAAAAATATGAGACAATCTTTTGAATGGATGAAAAATATATCAACCGAATTGGGTTTAAGACTACCTGTTCCTTTAGATATTCTACCATCTGTGCCTCTAAACTCTCTGAGCTGCCTCTTTTTTTCTCTAATGCGAGCTTCCAGGGGTCAAATATAAACTTGGCAACAATTATGGTGAAATCCCTCTGCCAAGACAGATGAAATGCATGAGTGTCCAAGAAAAAATGGTCCATGCGCGGACAAAAGTTTTTAGTCTGCGAAATGATCATTTGGTTTGAGGGATCTGTGTGTAAACCTGAATATACTCAGGGAAAAGTCGAGCAACACTCCACTTTGGTTCAATAGTGACTTCGTCAGGTGAAATTTCATCGTCGGTAGCTCGGATACCAGCGTAGTTATACTATAAAATGTAGAAGAAAAGATGGAAGATAAAAAATCAAGCAAAGACGAGATCAAGAATTAATGAAGGAAGATGGAAATTTAGTAGAGTTCCTTGCAACTTTGATGTGAAAGTATTTTTACTTATCAGTCTTAGTTCCTGGAACCATTTTGGTTTTACTGGAACCCTGCACATTTCAGGTTCCATGGATTTTGAGTTTTTCATTTCCTCTGTTTGAGGCTCAATTTTGTGTTCACGGCTTCGCCAATTTACAGTTTTAAACAAACTTTGCACTGTTTGGCAATCAGATACTGTAAATACAAGAGGGAGTATAAGAGATCCAACCTGGTCCATGAAAAGTAGGGATTGCCAGTAGTGAACCGGTTCGAGCGAGATCCACTCAAAGATATCGCTGTCAGTGGCAAAGCAATTAGAATCAGTGACAGGAAAATGAGTAGAGTCCACAAGAGATTTAAATTATAGACGTATATATTGGGCAACGAAGAAACCAACCTATTCCCCACAGCTGTGAGCAAGCTGTCACAATAAGCCTTAGCAGCAGATACATCAAATTTCCCTGTGTCGATGACGATCTTTGAGAAGTCTGCAAATATTATCGTAGCACCTAATCTCCGCAAATCAGTCAAAAGCAGCGCAAACACCTTTTGCATGACCTACAATATTGATGAAAACCACAAGATGTCAAATGGATTTAGAAGTTTATAAGCAAATAAAATATGAATGTAAGAGGCAAATATCAAAATCTTAAGGCTGCATTGGGAATTATAGCCAATGACAAGCATACAGCAGAAACCAGATATAATTTGTAAGCAACAGAGTCCACAAACGATTTGCTCGAAAAAAGAATCAGACAGAGATGCAAGGAGGAACTAACATAGTTTGCTGCATTTAATCGCACTAACTAATCTATACCTCATAAAACGCACAAATCATTAAGTGTAACTTACCTTGTGAAGCATGAGATGAAGGGCTGGATCATGAAGCTTCGAGCAAGGGCTAAAATATGAAATTACTGATTGATATTTAATGAATTGAGAATAAAGTGAATATGTACAGGATATGACATAATCATACCTGCAGAGCCACCAAGACAAACGTTGCAAAATGGAATCAGCATATATATTGCGTGATTTACACACATCAGTCAAGCAACTCTGGATCAATTGTTTCAGGACTCGAAAAGCTTGAGAACATCCAGTGGTCTCATCAAAACTGGCGTTAACGTTTGAACTACTTCCTCTAGTATTCCCATCCTGTTCAAATCCCAAAAAGTCACCCCCTTCCATCTCACTCACCAGGTTGCTTTTCAGAAGGGCATTAACAGCCAAGTGATGCATCTGCACGATGCATGTTAGTTAGAAAAAAAAAACAAATAAAAAAGATAAAAGTAAAAAAAGTTTATGACCTTTAGCTCCACGGAAACTTTTCTATACGCTCCAGGATATACCAAACTTGTCTGTTGAACCTGAGACAAAAGAAGCATCCTAGTTATCAACTTGATAGTCTCAAAAAAAAACATGGAGGTGGGCGAAGTTCATGACAAAGCCCACACAACCTAAAAGGCAAAAACGAAAAATCATTTGACATACCTCATCAGCAAAGAATGTCTCTTCATTGTTAAGACCACCAAGGTCTGGAACACCATTATCTGACACCCAAAGAACCTGTTATACAAACAAAAAATCAATGATATGGAAAATCTGCTTTTCTCTTGAATACATAATAGGCATTTCAGAGTCATAATTAGTGATCTGGAGAGAAAAGCATTTTGCCAAGGTTTAAGGTATATGGTTTCGAAGCGTACGCACAGAGCAAGAGCAAAAAGGCAAAGAAAAGGAAGGGAGGCAAACGCAGTAGTTGAACTATTATAACCCTTTGGATCTAGACGGAAAGTCAAAGAAAGAACCTGCTGCTGGTCACGGAGTGCCCTGGACAGGAAGATATCTACTGTGAATGTTAACCAATCTAGTCCAAAATTCCCCAAAGGCACCTAATCAATTGCATAGGATATGTCAATAGCTGCGATAAAGTAAGATTATCAAGAACTACAGTTCCACTTTACAAACGTAACCTACATGGGCATATCTTGACTGGGAAATCCTCCGATCCAACCACTGAAATGCTGCAGCACAACGGAACATTGCTAATTTTGCTGCCGGACGTTGCCAGGAGACAGGCTATGCATCACAACCACACCCACGCAAACATATTTATCATTAGTTGATCAAATGAACGTCTATCGTGACAGAAGAAAAAAAAAAGTAGCCAACTGGTCGATCAGTCAAGGAACCTGATAACTATTGTCATCGCCGTTGAAGGGAATCCTCACACATGGGAAATGATCCAGGGCTTTTATACCCTCCATGATGGAGTTAAAGTCAGGGCATTCAATGACTGCAACAGTTGGTCCAGAATTTTCTTCTCTGCAAGAAAAGGAAACAATGGGAAAAGTCAAACCAAAGTGGGATGACCTCATATTGCCTTCGAAGAGAAGTCCCAAATCCGTCATTTTTCACACCATACAATCAAAGAATTTTGTGCTCAGCAGTTAACTTATACAGTTTATCAAATTAAGAATAAGCGAAAGAACTAATTAACGCGGGATCAAATTAACTAGGAAAAGAATGCCCAACTGATCAGCATTAGAAAAACTATGAGTTCATCGTCATAGAAACATAAACAGGTTGCAATAAGGAAAGTAAGTTACCTGTATTCACTTATCGCTTTTTGCATAATATTTTCGGCAGCTTCGGCATGATCAACATAGTCCACCTGATAATAAGCATTCAGAAAAGCTGGAAACGTATAGGATTGTTATTGCAGGGGTTGTACGTAACGGTTTTAGAGCTAACCTGGAAAACAATGCCATCCCAAGACAAAGACTCGAGTGACAATTCTTGGCAACCATCTCTAAACTGTCTCTCTAGGGCAGATGGTAATAATTCCTTGTCGCCATAAGGATTAACTACCACAGCAGACATAAGCTTCGATGCATGACAATATAAAACATATATAGCACGTAGTGTTGAGGTGCTGCAAACAAGTAAAGCATGAGGTAAGGCATTATCGAATGGATCCGTGAAACAATCGCTATGTAAAAAGGAACCTATTTGTGAAAGCAACAGAACTACACAAATGATCGAATAATATGCCTTGAAATGTAGACATGTAAACACTATAAGATTGTGACCAAGAAATGCACTGAACAAAAATTTAAATCAAAGCCTTCCTTCAACTTAAATTACATGTAGTAGAAACCGTCTTCCATCAGAAAAGGGGTCGTCATGTTACTTAGATTTCTACCTGTTATACAAGTAAAGAAGTGGAATTGATCGCTCCAAGTAGCGGCATTCAGTTGTAGTTTTCATATGAAGTTCGCCAACTTTCCATCCATCTTGGGTGTTACGGTGCTTGGCTGTGTTATCAATTTTGCATACACATCCAATCTGACATATAGCACTAAACTCCAGCGGCACCTTTGTTTCATATATGCCCTGCCAAACGCAAATGAGGTTAGCAAGCACAAACATGGTATTTTCCTTGTGCAAAATCAAAATAACATGCATGATCACCAACAAGTTGGCCTGGTGATTATCTGACTCAGTGTCACTAAGCACCAGAACAAAAGTTAAATTCCCACCGTTCTGACAAGTCACTGGGCCCCATTCACAGTTCATGAAATAACAAATTAAACAGCATGGCCAGCACACACGTACACATAACTGAGATAATATAGCTGCCATCGCTAGTGACCTCTATCTCCAGAATTTTCCTAACACAAGATACTTTATGCAGCCAAATTTTACAGTAGAAAATTCCAGATTCCCAGACAGCATGTACAAGTTGTCTATTCACCAGAAATAATGGTTAGCCAAACAAAGAAAAGATTCCTAACTTTTAAGTCATGTAGATGGGTATTCGATAAAAGGTTGGGCTTCTGATAGCTATATATTACTTTGTAAGATATCTCACCTCAATTTCAGGGTCTGCAAGAAGAGCTGCAAGTTTCTTGCTTTCTTTCCTAAATTGTTCTTCCTGAATCTCAACCTGTAAGGAAATAAACAAAATTATAACTAACTCGAAGGAATTCAAGGGAAAAGATGCACATGAGTTAAAAGACATGCCTCAATCATATTATAACAAGGCCTTCCATGCGGAAGAATTTTGTTGACACACTTTCCCGGGAATTTTCCATCTATAGGAGCTTTGGAATTAATGTAAAACACTCTTGGGATCGTCAATGGGATTTTAAGCATCAATCCTTCCACAACCACCCAAGCGAAAAATTGTCCGCTCTGTGGACTTGGGACCAGCTGTATTATCTGAAAAAGTCAGAAAGAGAGCGTTAAGTATCCAAATGATTAGCAAATATATTAAATACATTGAGGTCGACATGCGTACCTGCCAATGTGAGCTAGTCAAAGCTTCTTCAGGCCTCCTAAAGAATGAACCTACACCTCTTCTAACCTGTGAGACTTTTTTCTTTATCTCATGAGCATCAATCTGCTTGAAAGATCGTTGATCACCCAACCTACAAAAAGAAGGGACACACAGTCCACGAGTTAATCCACGTGCCTTGTTGTAAAAGCAGTGGATGTTCTATTGAACTACATTTTGATCCAAATCAAAACCTGCTCGTTGTAAGATGAACTCCAGGAGAATATATACAATCATGAGAACTAACCTTCGTTTTTTTTTCTTCTCCATAATTCCTTTCCATTTTCTTTTTCTCACTTCAAGCCAACCTTGGTAATCCACGTTCTTGTCAATGTTCTTAAATGAGATATCGTCATCGCAATTTGGATCCTTGCCCTCTTGCTGCTCACGTCCAAACTGCTCTTTATTAACTTCATAAGAACGTGCAATTGGCGGCCCCTTTACGCCAGACTTGTTTTCTTTGCAAAAATCCTCAATATCGTTCACAGCATCTTGAGCCACCGAATGATTTTTGTCCAACATACCATCCTTGTTTGCTGAGCGCAACATATCAGCTAGTTTTCTCTGGCGAAATTTATCATCTTTCTCACGGACCTTTTTATGAAGCCAATCAGGATGAAGCACCCTAGGCACGGGATTTGCCACCTGTATAGGTCATATAAGCCGTTAGATATATAGCGAAAGAACACCAAAAACAAAAACAAAAACAAAAAAGTGAGAATAGTGATAATGAACCTTCTGCATTGCAGCGGGAATGGTAATAACTTTTTGGATAGCTGAACTAAGACGCTGCTTGTAATACGACCAGTCAATAATTAAACGAATATCAACTTTATGGTCTGAACTAAGGCGCTGCTTGCACCATTTTCCCAGATAAAACTTCATTCTTTCTGTAAAGTTTAAAGGTTTACATCACAAGGTTAAGAACACAACAATACATAATCACACTAAATTACAGAATATTTAATCATTTACCAGGTTCCGTTTTAGATAAGGTAAATATGGCAACAGGGACAGCGCGTTCACTTACAGGTGACCCCTGATCATCAAAAGTTGTTAAGTTATAAGGGTTAAAAATACTACGAACAATGTTGATTAAGCACTAAGCTCAATGAATAATGATCAGTAAATACTTTTTGAGATGCAAGTAACATTCCTAATATAGAGATTTTGCATTTGAAAAAACTCCAACTTTGACAGAAATGTACCTTTGGTTCACAAGCAACAATGTATTGGCAACGGAGTCCTTTATCTTTGACCATTGTATCACCAAGAAAATCAGCCAGGCGTTTTGCTGTGGTCACTGCACATGACTTTTGCTCACCATAGTCTGCTAAGGATTTGCTCATGGTGCTTGATTCTGATATATAATCTAGTAGTTCACTATCGGCAATATCTTTTCCTTGATTCTGAAGAAAATACGTAGGGAAATCTATGAGCAAAAATGGCCCAGTAGCAATTAAGAGAATTTAACAGCACCTATATGAAATTCTTCCTGCTCAGTAAAAAGATAATCGAGATATATGACATACATCGAGTAGGTCAAGCCACCGATTTGCAACGGCTGCAACAGCAGAGTAACACTCTTCAAGAGTTGATCCATGGAGAAATTTGTCAAAAAGTTCGGCCTGTAGAGAATTAAAAGAAAAAAGATAATAATATCCACTTCAGAGTCTGACAGCTCCATGAAGTGCAAATTTTTTAAAAAGTTCAAGAACTATGCTGACTCAAATTTTTGAGACACTACACATACACTAGTCAAGTAAAAAAAAAACTATTTATTTTATTGAGATACTTGGTCTACCAAATAATAAACGTCTTACTACATTACGCAATATATGTATGTAACAAGCTCAAGTAAAAATAACAAGAATCAATTAAATAGGATGGAAACTTTCAAACAAAATTCTATTAAAAAAAAGAAATTTACTAATCACTTCTTTCTTTTATGAAAAAAAAAAGAAGGCAGAAAATGAACTCTCGCATAATTGCTAAATGTTCACCTAAACAAGCAATTTAGAACCATCGGAATTTTCCCAGACAGAGTATTACTTAAGCACAGATGAATCATTACAGCACAAGAAAAATTATACCTGGAAAACTTTAATAAGTTTCAGCTCCCCTCTACGCTTGATCTCAAATCCCTTGAGTTCTGCTAAGGTTCCGTCATGATTGAAAACAGCATACCGCTTCTTAAGTAAGATTCCTTCTTCTTTCGATGCAGGAATAATCATTGCCTGAATGGAGAGAATCACAAATTACTTGTTTGTGAAGAAATCAAATAGCAGCACTCGACTAAAAGTCATAACGTATATGCATACCTTGTACGGTCCATCCACTTCGAATTCAATGGAGCATTCACTATGCGACTCATACGTCTTGCGTACAGGATCTACAAGAGTCTGTTTCCGACCAATAACAAAAGGAAAAATAGAAACTGAACACAAGGCAAAATGCTTTCAGAACCAAAAAGGGTTGTTATTTCATCTACTTAATTAAGACTAAGCAAAAAAACTACTTTTCAGTAAGGGCAGCTCGGGTATACCTGATATTGATCATTTGTATTATTTTTAGCCACATCAACATTAAGCATGACACACGGATAAGAGATCGTGAATTTCTTCATTTCTCTACAGTAGACAAAAATCAATGATATATAATATATATATATGGAAAAAAAACTCTTTGGAATATCGTAAACCACCAAAATACTGCTATAAAGTTAAAAAAAAAAAGGAGCAAGTTCCTGATATGGAGATCGCAAAATCTTACGTCGTCTTAAAAGTAAAGTTCTCAGGAAAAGATCCAGGGAGAGCACACCATATACCATCTGTATCCAGCTCAAGTGGTCTCCCAATACGCTCAATAAGCAAACGGGCATTCTGGATGATTTTGGCTCCAGTATAGGTAACCACACCAGCCATTTCCATAGAGTACCATCTTGCACCCCTGGAATTGGTTTCAATTAGAGCTTTGGGTCAACCAAAATGGAACAGACAATAAGAGTATAGCCAAAGTGCAGGTTCTTTGCAAGAGATCAGAGAACTCACTTTCGCATGACATATCCATAGAAAGAATTAAGAATACACTTATGAGCTAGCTGCAAGGAATCGTAAACCACTACCATGTCCTGTTGCAAAATTTAAAGCCAATAACCATCCAAAGGAAGTTCCGGAGATAATATATATTATCAATTATGTAAGATAATATACCTGTGCTTCCTGGATCTTGATTGAATTGCCACTTGCCTTGGCCTCTGACAACTTTCCCTTCCAGACCTTGTTAAGGGTTTTGTATTCGTACCTTCTATCTCGAAAGCTTTAATTACATACAAACACCATAAATAAAACAAAACAAGGAAAAGTATTTAGGACTTGGCGGAATTTACATCATCATCAGCGTATGTTGACCAAAAAGATTGCTGCTCAAAAAGACAAGCTAATCCTAACAGAGTTGCAATCAAGAACAGGATTGGGAAAACAAAAATCAAGTACCTCCGAACAGTGTCTACATAAAACGGGTTTTCTCTCATGCATATCCCAGCCTCACGAACTTCAGTGATTGGCTTGTCAAGTACTCGTCGATATGCCTATCAAAGAACAACTTGCTTTATATATTGACATTGTGGAGAAAATACTATTATCGAGAGAATACCTTTTGACAATATTTTTTCAGTCTTTCTTTTAACTTAGATTGTTGTTCCACCTTTGGTAGATCAAGGAAAGATTTTGAAGACTGAATATTTGCACCAGCATCAACAAATTCGGACTCAATCTGCTTCTTCAGATGGTAATAATCACTGTCAAGCCATTTGTAACAAAGTTGAGAATTTAAGACTAGACCTAAAAAGTTATATTCATATTTAACAAGAATGATATATAAGATGAACCTTTTCTTTGCCATGAATGTCACCCCACGCCAAACCCATTCAAGTTTTCGAAGACATGTTTTCCCCGGGCGGTTGAAATCACATGCGGTGCAAATTTCATTGGTAACTATTGATGGTGGCTGGCAATGAAGAGAAAATTTCTACTTAGCATAATATTCCCACGGGATTCATAATCTTGACAGTGACGGTTGTGTTAATTTGGTAGATATTAATTTACAATTGCATGTTATATCATAAAATCCAAAATCAGTTAGAGGCATGCAGAAGGAAATTTGATGTACCTGAAGCCTATTTGTTAAGATGATATTTGGATACATCGCTGCAACATCAAGGTGATAAATGAGAGGTCCCTCTTCACGTATAGGGCCATCTCGTAACTTCTCCAGCTGCAGGGCAATAAAACCGCCAAATCATAATAGAACAAAGAGGACGTTCCGAATCAGGTAGTACAGGGAAATCGTGTATAAAACTCAAGTCTTATGTTCTGCTTTCCAAACCCACGCATGTAGATGCGTAGTTGGTGACAACTACTGTAAATGGAGGGTATTTGATGGACTATCTCCTCAGGTTAACTGAGTTTTTCCAGAAGAACTATTGGGGTTACTCTACACGAGAGAAGGATCGTCGATATGAGCTTAGCATGTATGAGAATGCATATTAAAACTATCCCAGAATGAAATGTGTATGCAGTGTCAGTCATTCAAAGAGACAAGAAACAAGGGAATAGGCGTCAAATCAATATGTATAGTTCAGAAGAGGAATCAATTACCTTTTCCTTGATTTTGTCCTTCACTTCATCATAATTGGAAATTGAATCCATTCTCATTTTCCCTTCTACGGTGATAGCATACTCCAGATCCCGGTCAAGGTTATCGATCAGTTGCTGGCAATTAAATGGTCCAATATCAGATAGGTGCATAAAATAAGTGACATTTGAATAGAACCATATCAGAAGAAGTAAAGTTCAGAAAACAACACGAAAAAATATATTGAGTAAAGTAAAGCAGGTTACTAGCCTGGTATGCCGTTGTGTCTAGCTTAAAACTGGTTGGAATGTCAGATCGGAAAACACCACTTTCGAGGCACTCTACATGGCCACCAATATATGTCTCACTTTCAAGAAGATGACTTCGGTAGAACTTCTCAGGGTCAGCTTGGTTTTTGTTGGGACATACAACATTTGCTTTGTACGCCTGTACAAAGATTGGAAGACGTCCAATTAATAGAATGTGCCACATATCAAAGATTGCTAAAGACCTTTTAGTAAATGGAAGTCACCTCAACCATCAGAAGCATTTCACAAAGAGTTCCACTTCCCTTACGTAAGACTTCATCAGGGACCATTGGGATGATAGTTGCGAGAGAGAAAATGAACGGGTGAACATATGTCATGTATAGGTAATAAGTTGCAACGGCATCAGAGACAGAATAAGAGGCCATTGTCTGCAACATGGACAGAAATAAGATATAAGCACTCATTTCCACGCAAGCACTGCATAGACTAGAAAATCCACAATTGCCGGAAGTTATCAGTCACAACATATATGCTCGCTCCTAAATTTTGTGTACTGATAAGAGATGGTGTTTAACAAGAGCAGGAGAACATTTCTTCAACCCTTATAGAGACAATAAGTTGAATTACTAGATCAAATATCGTCATACTCTACCCCATTCCAAAGCAATCAAACTACTACTCCAGTTCTTAAGAACCCTAATTAATTTATCAGCAGTACCTGTGGTTTTTCCATGGCAAACTGAACCATGTCTTCTGGGTTCACTTCCAGTGGATCATAGCCCAGTTTCGCCTTTGTAACGGCCTGGCGTTTAATTAAGAGACGAGCATAACTCAAAACATAATATGAATTCCTCTAAAAAGAGACATATAAGAAAAGGATAAACAATAGCGAAGAGAAATAAGTCGAATGAACCTTCAGACCATGGCTTCCCTGAGGAAGATAGCTATCCCGTTTCACCCAAGCAAAACAATCTAAATGGCAAACGAATTTAGCTCGACATTCCCCTTGATTCTGATCACAACGGAATCCCAACTCCTGCAATCATTGGGATAGAAAACAAAACATACCAGCCAATTGTGCAATCATACTTGAGACCACATTATGCTCTAAATAAGATAGGAACTGAATAGTACGATGCAGAGAAATAAAAAGAGAGAAAAAGAGCAATGCATGTTTTGAAATAGAAGTGAGAATAGAACCAAGGTTCAGGAGATGAGTGGCACCTGCCAACTCTCAGAAGACGTCAGTGTTCAAACGCAATAACATGTCACACAAGATGAATATTTATATTTCACGGAAAATGACAAACAATAAGGAGAAAGTAGGCATGCAGGCGACGATGTAGGAAGATCTTAAGCAGTGATACTGTTCTATGTTTAAGCAAAAGAACACTCACAAGGTCACAATAGAATGTCAGCAAAACTGTCACAAACTTTTTCAAACAGAACTTCTAAGTATATCATATACTTCCTTTAAGTCACAGACATGAAATTTACAATACCACAATGAAGGAAACGTGTTGCTTACCTCATTCATTTTGATCTCATGATGGGATGCTCTCCGTTCTATAAATGGCCAGTCGAAAAAATCACCGTTATATGTAACATAAATACCGGGTTTAACCTCTTGCATATGGGAAAACCATTTTCGAAGGAGTTCAACCTACAATACAAAACCAAGAAAGAAGCTTGATTCTAAGTACATCAATGTTTCTGATATAATACTCAGATCCAGACCTAATTTACCTCGTTGATAACGTTAGTGACTTTGAAATATCCTTCAAACTCTGGTTTGGGTGTATACTCCAGATCTTCTACGTCTTCGCCAACACACTGGTTTTAAATGAAAAATACAACGTAAACAAGATTGAAGTAGTCCAAAATTTTATAGCAAAATAGAGATGAGATATCAACCAGAGTTGACAATGACATGCAAAAAAATTTAGAAAAAATCAGATACATGTTTTGAAAACATACAGAAAAAGGCTAAAGTAGACCACAAACAATCTTAGTGCCACATCATACAAAATCAGTCAGGTGAAGCAGTAAAATTTTATATGAACCATTGCTGATATCCCTGGGATTGACTTAATCTTTAAAGAAACACTGCATCTATGAGATTTTCCTTTTACTGATTGCTTGACATAAGCTAACAGATGACAAAGTAAGCTATCATCTCGGTCATTGATTTGGAAATCATGCTCATACATCTTGTAAGATATTATCATCTATTAAATCATATTCAATACAGACAAATGTAAATAGCAGTTACCTCTCTGTTAACAATTAGAAAACCTTGCCCATCGACCATGTAGGATATCATCATAATTTGATCATATTCAGCATCTGGAAACTTCAACTCAAGCTTTGTTGTCTCTATATCGAATGCACAAACACGGACTTCTGCGCGCTGGAGAATATCTGTCCTCTTCTCTAGTGTGACATCGGTGCTCGAAATACTGACATTGTACCATTGCCCACTCCGCACATCTAGACACCAAGAAAACGTCATGTTTTGACAATCTTTAGGACTAACAGAAATCTAGTTTTGACTAAATATGTTACCTTTATCAACTGCAAATCGAACATGATAAGGAACATCGTACTCGCGGAGGTCCACTAAAGAGTCTAAGCAATCTTGAAGACGTTGTTCTCTGAATTCCAAGAATAAAAAGAAAAGTAACTCCCGGTAACTGAAACATGAAAATAACTACGAAACAAGAGAGATCAAGAAGAACAATGTGAACCTTGGAAACGTACGCAATTTAAAACAACAAAAATACATAGTCTTACCGTTTTCCAGCTAAAATGGATTCGTATGCTTCAAGTGCGTCAAATTTTGCCTGGTTTCGTTCAACAATATGCGACAGATCCCTCTTGACTTCCATCAATTGTTGCACAGTATCAAATGATACTTTGAGGTATTTCTTTCGTAGGCCAGATAGATGATTTTTCTGCCCATGAGCATAAGAAAATATAAATATGAATAGGTCATAAACAAAAGTTAGAAAGACACACGAAGCGGAAGGAAGACCATAAATGTAATGAAAACCTTCGTATCTTGCATACTATTGCAACTGATCATTAAGAAAACTAACATTAACAGTACCAGCCCATTTTACATACTAGCAAACACCAAGACATTTCAGAATATGAATGCAGGATCACATTTAAACTTATTACGATACTTATTCAGTTTTCAAGTTACAAGAAGAGGATAAAAACTAAAGGTTGTAGCAACTTTTGTTTCAATATGCGTCTCTATAGAGAAATACGAATAATTTGGTAGATTAACTAAATCACCTAATCAGAAAGCCAAATCTAAAAAAAGTAATGATTTACTGACTTACAAGATCAAGATCCTCTTTTTCAACAATCTCAATATCAGCAACTTGTCTTTCATATCGGCGTCTTAAGTAGGCTTCAACTTCCAATTCCATTTTATCCTGCAATTGGCAATGCAGCTTTATTAACATCCGGAACAAAACTACGTGACTGGTTCAAAGAGCATTCAGATGATATACAAAGAGAAATCTTCATACTTTCGTAGCTGCATAGAAGTAAGGGCGGAACTTGTACTTTGTCTTGAAATAAAACCCGTCCTAAAAAAAATCCTCACAACTCAGTCAAAATTGAGAAAAAAAAGATGCGACAAAAGAAGATTCATCAACTTATACGAAGCTGACAGAGTAATTGACTAAGTAACAGCTCTCACCTGAGTAACAAAGTAAAGGTCCACACAGCTATAGGTTTTCCCAGTATCGGGATCTTCCCAAGATGACTGCAAAACGTAGTAGAACAATCAATCAGTGAATACGAGTGCTAATAAGATCAAAGGCCATACTTTGTATTCAGAGAACCCGTAGATTGTGCGAATCGAGTTCGAAACCTACGCTCGATAACCAAATCGAGTTCATAATAAAGTGCGACGGAGACTTACTGATGCAAACGTGAGTAGCCACCCTAGGCGCGTTTCCCCTTCGGAGAAAAGCCCAAATCCAAGTTTAGATTCGAGCTGATCTTCCGCCGTATTCACGACTTTCTGCGTATTAGACCTCCGCGAGTCCTTTCGATCCCATCTTCGATCTCCGCTCATTTTTGGCCTGAGGAGCGGCGATTAGTAAATTACGAGACACAGAGACTCCTGATTTGGAGCTTTCTTCCCACCGGAGAAGCGTCGAAGGCGATCTCGTTCTTAGAAGAAAATTAGGGTTTTGAAAGAGTTTTCGCCGGTGGAGCTTCGTGGATGCAGGAAAGAGAGTGGGGATTAGAGAAAGAGAGAGAGAGTAAAGCTTTTATCAAATTCCCGCGCTTTCAATTTTACTTTGCCCTCGCTTTTGGAATCTAATGGGCCGATGTGGAGGCCCATTTAAGTAAATTGGGAGTTTTTGCTCCAGCATCTGTCACCGACCCATTAAGTAGTAACTCAAATTAGATGTTTAAACCAGATCTCGGTTTACTTTGGTTTTCTCGGTTTTCTTATAAGGAATCTGTTATATGATAATGGTATCAACAGAGACCGACTCATCCACATCAAAATTAAAATCTGGATATATTTATGTGTTTAAACTCTTTATTAAATCTTTTTTTACCAAGTTTTTTTTTTTATTTCTACCAAAAACGATTACAGCAACTGACCAGTCATAAATAGAAATAAAATATGTTCGGTATAAGACATTACACTTGGAGAAAGACGGGAAAGTAATTTGGTTAACCAAAACACTGGTCACTTGGAAGTGGACCAGGAACCGACCCGTTATCCAAGAACTGTAAACCGAACACTACAAGAATGGCTAGAAGCGAGAGGTAAGACAAGCCTTCGACCGCACCCAACAAACCAAACGGCCCATTTGGCAGACCAGACCCGGTTTTTGTCTTGGTGTACAGAGACCAACCAACGATTCCTAATACCACTAAGTAGCTCACACCTTCCAACGCACCGATTGAACCGGCCGGGCCTGGAGGTAAACCACAACCAGTGGTCTTGAGAGTGTAGAGTGACCATCCAATAACCGGCGTTGACACTAAACCACCGGCTATAGCTGCATTCTCGAGAAGCCCGCCAGTGTCGGTATTGTCCTTGGCCTTTGCTATGATTCTACATGACGTTTTGATTGGTTGCCGGATCGGTATTCCACGGTGAAACGACGGTGGTAGAGAGGCGTTGATCGGAGATAGTAGAAGCATTTTAAGGGAGAAAGAAGATTGTCACTCGGTTACCACAAAATGTTGGTATGGTGTGGGAAATAACAAAACTTCTGGATAAGCTTTTTAACAAGCCATGACGACCGTTTGATCTGATTGCATCATCACAACTAAGCAAACCATTAACCAATTATGATACGACATGTGTAAGTGTAGTGGATGTGAAACAATGAAACAAAGAACGAGATCATATAACTCAAAAGATTAATCCACATAAGCATCTTACAAACTGAAACTGAGAAAGATAAGACTCTCGATTACATTCTATCATGATTGCAATACAATATAGATGTTAGATGTTAATATACTTAACAATAAAGAAGATTCAGAAACCATTCAACCTGCAAATTTCAAAGTGTTAACATTACCTAGAGAGTCACCAGTGCTTTGATATCACATCTGGGTAAAGTTCATCTCATGTGCATCTGTTATATCTCATAATGTTTAACTGCTAACAAGATTTTAATATATGTTGATGTCTTTGCAGAAGTAAGTTTGAGCTCGCCTCTGCTGGTGGTGTACGCGTATTCATACACTGCTTCATAAGTTTCCGTGTAGTATGGCAATGACAAAAGCTTTGAAAAAGTATATCTCTTCAAACTCTTAGCTACAGGTCTCCTGAAGCTGTTATGAGAGTGCCACTAGTGAGGCATAATACTACTGAGCTATTTGATTTGGTTTGACCTTACATACACTGAACTTGATTTTGGTTTCTGTTGATAAAAATAATAACCACATTTCGTCTTGATTTCGGTTTAAATTGGACTGTGTGTTGATTTACATACTCCACCCTACATTGTGAGAGTATGATGATAGAGAGATTTGCAGATAATGAATGTTGCAGAGTTTTGTTACGTTACAGGTTCTCTGGAGGTGAACGTTTCAGCGACAAGAGAAGGAAGAAGCAAAGACGCAATAAACACAAGGCAGTAAAAGAGGAAACAGTTCAGAGAATGATTATTACTTGTTCTGGTTACAAGTAGTTTTCTTCCTCCATCTTTTGCTCTCTCGGAACCTCCGTTTCTTGTAGCTTTCTACCATTCACTCCCACCGTCACTTCTTATTGAATGAAGAAGGTTCAGTTCCAACAAGCTTTGAACAAAAATATTGTTTACTAACTGCTTTTTTTAATACATTGCTTACTAATTGCTATAAACTATAGTGTTTTCAGTCGTTATTCTTCTGTCGACTCCTCCTTTTTTTCACTAAAGGATTCATTCATCATTGACAAGAATAGTACACATGGTGGGATACAAAGCTAAGAGCACCCCCATCAGTGAACCTTGGGATGGGGGTTCACAACTTTTTTTTTTTACTTTTTTTTTATTTTTCTCGTTTGTACCTTTTTTTTAAAAAAAATTGGCCAATCGCGGGCCGCCACATATCGTGGGGCCCGCGGAACAGTGGTGATACAGGTTCACCAGAAAGAACCCCAAAGGCACATGTTCATCAATTATATTGTATTTTAATTTTTTTTTTTTGGTTTCCGTGAGAGACACCCCATGAACCTTCAATGGGGGTGCTCTAACGAGTAATGATGACTTTATCCTTAAAAAGAACTATTCAAGAAATAAAGCTAATAATTTTACTGTGGTTATTATAGAGGAGACAATAATGTATTAACCACCAGTATTAACGCACCTTAAAATGCAGAGCAGGTCAGATCTAATCGTTCAAAACTATATATTATAAGCACCTTACTATACAGAGCAGGTCAGGTCTAGCCGTCTAAAAATGAAATGGAAACTTATTAAACACACTAAAACAACACAACTCTAGATTCAAAACATGATTTCACGTGAACCAGTCATCATTAAATGTTATTAAAAAAAAATCAATTTCATAATAATATTTGAATAAGAGAGAATACGACACACTAACGATTATGAGTATTAATTCCACATGAGAGTGTGACTTTACAGACGTTGAGAGTAGTTTTTTTTTTTTTTTGCTACCGACGAACACAAAGCATCCATTCACAAGTCTTTAAATATCAATCCATCCCTCCCTTTATTTTCTCCATTCCACACCCATTGAGATTTGCATTGTTATTAGATTCGTAGCGTGAGAGAGAGAGATCATCGACCAAAACAATGGCGAACGGAGCCGTTAGATTGGATCTGGACGGAAAACCGATTAAGCCGATCACGATCTGCATGATCGGCGCCGGAGGTTTCATCGGCTCTCACCTCTGCGAGAAGCTCCTTGAACGAGACTCCACACAAGGTGCTCGCGCTCGACGTGTACAACGACAAGATCAAGCACTTGCTCGAGCCTGATACTTCTGAATGGGCCGAGAGGATCCAGTTTCATCGTATCAACATCAAGCATGATTCTAGACTCGAGGGATTGGTTAAGATGGCAGATCTGGTAATCTTGTTTATTGTGTGCGTGCGAAATGTGAAGCTTGTTCTAGATTTTTGATGATTAACACACTCAGATCTGATTCGTTATTGGAGAATTGGAGTTTTCAATTTTTTTTAATTTGTTGTTTTTTTTTTTTGGCGTTGCAGACGATTAATCTAGCTGCGATCTGTACTCCGGCTGATTACAATACGCGTCCTCTTGACACTATCTACAGCAATTTCATTGATGCTCTCCCTGTGGTATGCTTTAAGATATGTTTACTATTTTGATAGGCGATGCTTAAGATTAGTTGTGTGACATTGAGTGGTCAATGTAGGTTAAATACTGCTCAGAGAACAACAAGCGTCTTATTCATTTTTCCACTTGTGAAGTCTATGGGAAAACTATAGGAAGCTTTCTTCCTAAGGATCATCCTCTGCGTCAGGTCTGCCTTTTTCCCCTCATGTCATTTTAAGCATCATTATCTGGTGAAAGTCGCTGTCAAATGGATCAAGAAACTATTTTTTTTTTCTGCACTGTGGCATTGTCTCTGAAGATGGATTCGGGAATTTATATTTTATGGTTGTTGTTGTTTAGATTCTTATTCTGATTTAGAGAGTAAAGTCAACTAGTACTAAGCCTAACATTATCTGAGTATCTCAGAGTCCCAACTACTAATAAAGATTTGTTTTTTTTTTTTGCTTAGTTTTCTATGTCAAGTAATAATTAGTTTATGTCATGTGGTTCTTATTACTACGTTTGTCTCTGTATTTGTTGTTTGTTCATCACTCTCTAATGATGATCATCTTGTTTTCTACAGGATCCTGAATTTTATGTACTTAAAGAAGATACATCCCCTTGCATTTTTGGTTCTATTGAGAAGCAGAGGTGGTCATACGCTTGTGCGAAACAATTGATTGAGAGACTTGTCTACGGTATATGCAGTTTTTCTTTTACATGATGAGCAATTTCAGTGTACCTTGGAGGAAAAGAGATTCTGATTTCTTTAGTTTGTGGTTGCAGCTGAGGGTGCTGAGAACGGACTTGAGTTCACCATTGTAAGACCGTTTAACTGGATTGGACCTAGGATGGATTTCATCCCTGGCATTGATGGTCCTAGCGAGGGTGTCCCTCGTGTCCTGGCATGCTTTAGCAACGTAAGTATACAGGCTCAGTCCAATAACCTGATTTCTTCTCTTGGCTGCAGCTTAATTTTTTAAAAACTTTTTTTGGGGGTACTTTCAGAACCTTCTGCGGCGCGAACCTCTGAAGCTTGTGGATGGTGGAGAATCGCAGAGAACCTTCATCTACATCAAAGATGCTATTGAAGCTGTCCTCCTGATGATTGTGAGTTTCTATTCATTCATCGCTTATCCCTGGTGATATTTCATTTGTTGCACTATTATCAAAGAAGTTGCATCTGAATTGCTTGTGTGATCATTTTTAACAGGAAAACCCAGAGAGAGCTAATGGGCATATCTTCAATGTAGGTAACCCAAACAATGAAGTGACAGTGAGACAACTTGCTGAAATGATGACTAAGGTGAGAACACTTGTTCACAGATAAGACTGATTGATTTTGGATATACTATGGCACGTTGAAATACTACAAACCAAAAACAAAAAATTTGGACAGGTCTACTCAAAAGTGAGCGGAGAGACAGCAATTGAGAGTCCAACGATAGACGTGAGCTCCAAAGAATTTTATGGAGAGGGTTATGATGATAGTGACAAGAGAATCCCAGACATGACCATCATCAACCGTCAACTTGGTAATCTCTTCGTGCTTTGTTTCTTCAAACATAATACCAATCCAATTGTTTATCTGAAATATTTGGTGTGGACAATGATAATTAGGATGGAACCCGAAGACGTCTCTTTGGGACTTGCTTGAGTCGACCTTAACTTACCAGCACAGGACCTACGCGGAAGCCGTTAAGAAGGCCACCTCAAAACCAGTTGCATCTTAGAGGTCCATCATTACCTCGAATCATTTGGTGGCTACTATTCCCTTTTTTTCCTTAAAATTTACCCACTATTCCCTTAACACAGGCCATTCCAAGCGAGTATATCATGGTCGTTGGTTCTAGTTCACGCGTTATTGCTATATAGTATATGTTAATGTCTTTAAATCCGTTTGTTGAAGCTATATCTTTCTACTTTGTCCGAAACTTAAAAAAAAAGAATGGTTTGTTCAAAACTATAACGTTCATATGTTACATCTCTCCGGTGGATTCCAAATTTTAATTACAAGGTTTGCGTATTTGCTGCGTGCTGATGAATATATATGATTTTATATGGAAATACATTAGGGTCTAACTAAGATTTTAGTAAATTGGTTTCCCAATCTAATATCACAAAAAGTGCATGCTAAATGGTTATCATGTACTAAAACAACCAGAAAAAATATACAATAGAGCTAATCATGAGAAGACAAGAAAACGGCGACAAATTTTTAAGATATTTTTAGGATAGTAATATTATTTTTTTACTAGAAATGCATAAAATCGCATGACATTCAATATAAATAGGGAAAAAATTCACAAACTCCGGCACACATTATATTATGATTGGTTCAGTGTCTCTCGCCTCTCTTTTTTTTTTTGTTGTTTGTTGTATAATTTAGACTACAATCAAGGAAATTTTCCTTCTTAAAAAGAAAAAAGAAAAAAATCGAAGCACACCAAAAAATTATTTCACAAACACATTCAGTCGCTACCGAGCGGAAGCAGCAGCGGCAGTAGTACATAATATGCATCGTAATCGCGACCTCCCAGACCTGTCTCCATCATTACTATCGTCTTCTTCCTCATCCTCATCTTCCTCCTCCATACCATTATCGTAGCCGTATTCATATCCCGAAGAACCTTTGGCTGTCTTATTGTTGCTGTCGCTGAAGGCAGCATCCATGAGACACGTCATGTGGTAAGCATGACAGCAAAAGAAGACCACCACCGTGTCCCCTCTTATAGAAACCGGGTCGAAGCACATGCAACACCTTGTGTCGCCTCGCGTCTTCGACTTCACCTCTGTCATCTTAATGCTCAGTGACTTATCTACTACCATTCTCTGTGAGATTGATCGATTATTGTCTTCTCTCTTTCCACGAGAATCATCTTCTTCGTTGCTTAGGCAGACCCCACGTCTCGCCTCGTTGAAGCACTTGACCAGCAGATTCACAATGTCCGTCTGTAAAACCCCCCCCACAACGTCAAATTCCCTGGAGCTTGTTCTAGACTAATGAAAAGATGTACGTTAGTAACACTAAATCTGTACCTTGAGGATATCATTGCAACCGTGTCTAAGAGATGTCTCGGTTCTGTAATCTGTCACGATTTTGACCAATCGATCCCTCAGTCTGAAAGCAGAAACGATGAGGATAACATTATTTTGGCACATAATGATCAAAAAGCATGTGATTCGGTCATGTATACTTAAGGAAGAATAGGTGATTGAGCTAACTCGAGAACAGAGCATCAGCAAGGCAGGGTAATCTTTAAAACTAACCGAGGTATTTCCAAGCCATTTGGGACCATATTTACGATGTAAAGAGGGTCGAGGTTGCCAACCGTGTGCTCCAACAGCAAGCCCACCTGAAATTGGTGGAAAGGAACATAAGATTAAAGAGAAGTAATATAAGGATTTCCCAGGATGGAGGCTGATTTGTCGTGATTTGATTCACAAACACAGTTTTTACCATCTCGGGCTTGTTCAGACATTGTTTTATCAGTTCTTCCCAGAGATCATCGTCGTGCTGCATGGACACAAATTCCACAGCCTGCAGAAGATCGATCAATTTTAAATATTAAAGCACGTATTATTTGTAACGAGAGTGAAAGAAGACTAGTTACTCAACTCAGCGTATTGAGACAATTACCTCTTCTATATCCCCTAGCTTATTTATGATGACAGCAAGTGCTTGTTTTGCATTTCCCATCCTTCCCAGGACAAAAACTTGCTCTCTTAGTAGATCTTTCTTGACACAAAGTTCATATGCCTGGGATTTGCAGCAAATCAAGTTAACATAAACATAAGCTTGAAATAGTTCATTTCAGTCAGCTGTCTAGCTTGTAATGTTGACTACCTTTTCTAACTTGTAATGTTGACTGCTACGTAGGAATGGAAGCAGCATCTTAGTATCGTATTCCGCATATAGTTCTACCTGCAGCATGTATATAATTAAGAAAGGATAAAGGCAAAGAAAACATTTAATATATATATTATTGAGTTAACTACAAATACCTGCATATCATGATAATTTTTCCCACTATTTGGACTGACTTGAAACAACGCATGCAGATATAAGTACAAGTAATATCTTGAATCACATTTCTTGCCAGCTTTCAAAAGTTGTGGGACCACTTCAGATGGAGCAATCAAATCCCTGTTTTGGATAAACAAGGCAGTGGCACGCTTGGAATCAAGCAACATTAACTGCACAACCTACATAAGAAGATAAGGGAAACATTCACCGGTCTGTATGACAAAAGTATGGGAGTTCTATGACATCCCAGCAGTGAATCTAAGATATCCGATTATGAATGATGTGGAATTCATGCCTCTACGGCGCTAAGCTAACACTAAGGATGGTTAAGAAATTTAGATCGTCAAGGAAAGCCCTATGTAGTGCTTTCAGAAATCTCAAACTGTCCAAAAAACCTTGTATACCTTTCCACGAATCGCCTCATGCAAGTTGTATTTCTCAATGAAGTCGAACACTTCTGGTTTGAGAAGCTGGATTAAAAAAAAGGAACGGAAAATTTAATCAGGGTAAAAAAGGTTAACAAATGTATCACTCTATAAGTAGTACACACGTACATCAGCATATAAGGCGAAGGCTTTCTCGTGCTGTCCATCGATTACATACAGCTCTGCCAGCGCCTGATAAATGAAATGATTAAACAAATCTGACTCTATGAATGCTAATAAATCTCAGCTTAACCTGACAGACAATACTGACCTCTTTGAGTGCATCGGTCATTGAAGATGTGTTCAACTGAGGCTCTATTGCTGAGATAACAGGCAAAGCAGAATATACTGAACGTGGCCAAGATTTAACAATGGACAAAAGCTCCTTGTGGTATGAGGGGTTTGTTGCCAGTGCCACTAGAGCAACCTGCAATATAAACACAAAATGATTCTTGTGCCTCAATTGTTTCAAAAAAAAAGTTTTCGCTTACAAGTGAAAAATTTTAGATTAAAATTTTCCAAACTTCTATCCTATTATCTTCCATTAGTTCTTTACTGTATCACATGCATAGAGAGATAATGACGCTAAAGAAGTGGTATGTGTTCGTAAAGAGTTGTTGATATATACAAACCTCATAGACAGTATCCTTGAGCCTTGGGTTATCGGTAGGCATGTATGGAACAAGCACAGGCAGCTGGCGTAGTTGAGCAAAATGGAAAACCCACCTGACAAAAGAAACACAATATCATATATGTAAACAATGACCAAAAACCAAACGCATAGCAAATATGGGATATTAATTTGTTCAAACCTCTCCCAGGCTGAAGCAGATCCTCGTAACAATTTTGGGCACAAAGATGCTGCTTCAGCATATTTTCTTTCCACAATCAAATGATCAAGATACCCAGCACCCACCTAATAAGTATATACGTTAGGTCAACTCAAATATCAGCACATCCAAAATGACACCGATAGAAGAAAATAGGTTGGTCAAGGAATACAAGATAACCCGTAAAATAAATATTGTTTAGTTTAAGGGTAAAAGATCACCAACACAAGAAAGAAAAATGGAGAACTTGACAGTAATTTCTCGACCAAGAACAGCAGGCTTATAAAACCATTGGAACACAATCGGTTGAATAAAATTATGAACAGCTCTTGGCTAAGCATTTCATCCCATTTTAGTCTAGAAAAGTGTATAACAAAATAATGAACCATAGTACAAAGACAAATAAAAGACTTAGTTGCTAATTATTTTTGAACAACTACCTTATCAATTAGTTCGTTTCGTCCTTCACCAGCCTCAACAGCTGCTAGTGCTTTCTCGTGGAATCCATGTTGCAAAAGCCAGTTAATGTGATCTTCAGCATCCCTAACAAGTAACAAACCAGAATACGTATGAGACCCTTAACGTTGATTTACAAAGAACTAGAATAACATGGAAAAAAAGAACAGCGACCACAAAGATCTACCTGGGTTTTGCAATCACAACGTCCTTTGGAGACACGATATAGTACAGTGGTTCATCACCAGCCGCCCACTGCCCCCCAGCATAGCTACTACCTACACTCGCTTCAAATTTTCAAGTAAGTACTGAAAGGCAGGCTTTCATTCCCCCAAGAAAACAAATTATTTTTCAAACAAAAATCCAACCTGGGAAAGGAGCATGAGCAAGGGAATAGTCTTTCGCCTTGTAATGCTCAAAGCCATGTACCGGAAGAGCATCCATTGTAAGTTCATCACTGTTCCATGATACAATGCGTACTTCAGGTCTCTGGGCATTTCCCTGGATCATTTAGAATCAGACTCAGCAATGTTCCTATTCCTCATATGCAACACCAAGTCAACCACGAGGAGAGAGAGTACCTGACGAGATAGAGTAGTGATGCTGCTAATGTCTTTCACACCATCTTCTTCAGTAGGTATATATGCAAGGATAACTAGAGAATCACCAAAGGGAGCAATCCCTGAAATGAAATAGCTAGTTTGGAACGATGCCACAATGTCCACTTGGTTTAGACTAGACATCTGAACCTGCCTATATGTTCCATATGCTGGTTTTTGCTGGTCTGATTTAATTGAAGCAATTTTGACAGATGTTCCCCAACCAATCACAAGAAGAGTGTCATCCTACAAAAAAATTAAAAGCATATCTCTTAGATCAACGCTGCTGCATATGAACACGCTAAGGTGAAGTAAACAGATATAAAGAGTTACCCAGACCAACCTGCCAAACCAAATGTGGAATCAAAGCCTCAGGCCGGGGGCTTCCTCGTGGTCTTTCAATAAATGTAACACGCTGATCCTTGGCTGTATCGTAAACTTTAACACCAGCATCATTAGCCCAGGCGATGAGACTTGCTCTCCATTTCACAGAATGAATTGGACCTTCCCCAGAATGCAGCACCTACAAGGTTACCCTCTATCAAATTCACGATGAGCAGGTTTGTATTGCAAAAAAAAAAAAACTCTACACACATCCTCACAAACCTGATCTTTATAACCGAGCCACTTCTTTGAGTTCATATACAAGTGACCAGCCAATCCACCAGCTACAAATCTCTTCGACTGCTTCTTGGTGTAATCTGGATCCAAGGAAATCGCCTTCATGGGGCGATGATAATCAAACTTCAACTTCTCATCATCAGTGAAAAGACTGTTTATAACAACAGAGCCATCGTCTGAACAGCTTCCGATATACTCTCCCTCAGTGTCAAAGCTTAGGTCATTAACCGGGGCGGTGTGGGCACGAAACTCTTTAACCTACACCAACGAAGCATAAAGCAAATAACTAATGTTACTAGAACCCAATGAAATGCAATTCACTTCATCATATGACTCTCAACCAAAACACTAAAGCTCAAATTGAGAGAAAGACTCGCCTGATTGCCGAGGAAATCGAGGATGTGGACCGTTCCGTCGTGCGTACCAAGAGCGATCATCCGCGCGGCAACAGCGATGCAGGAAGCAGCGTCGTTAGATAGCAAGGAAGGAACGTTGCCACCCATCCGCTGGTATTTGAGACGCGGCTCCTCCTCACCCTCTTCTTCTCCGTTCTCTTCCTCTTCTTCTTCTTCTTCTTCATCTTCCTCTTCCTCCTCCCTTTCGTCATCTCCGTCAACGCCGTTTTCAGACGGAAGCGAAGCCATTACCACCGTGCTCCTCCGATCAGAATCTGAAACAGATGAATCAGACGTGAACAGATCTGCGTCCTTCTTCTTCAAAATTATCGTGCAGGTTTTGCTATCGGTAACAAAAATTAATTTAATTTGTTGGCCCGATGACAAGAGTGAGAGAAACTAAAAATAAAAAGAAAAAAAATGATTAATGATTTGGAAGGCGACAAAGAAAAAGGTGCCATGTGTGGCAGTGTATTACCTTTTTTATTTTATTTTTTCCCTCCTTTTCAGTTTAGATAGAGACGTGGTGTTGTGTAAGCCGCTCGCAGCCTACATAATGGGCCTCAGACCCAAGATCGGTCCTCGTACATAAGCCCACTTATTGCCCAATCTACCAATAAAACCCAATACACATTAGGAACCGACAATAAACGACCAATTGATTGCACACAAAATATTCCAAACATCAACAAAGATATCATATCAATGTGACAAACTTATAATATATTATTCAGCTTTTGTTGATATTCAGCTTTTGTTGATAATGATCAACTAACTTGTGGTTCGTAATTTGATATTATTAAAACCTGCAGGAAGAAAACATCAGTTAGTCTTGTATCTTATAAGTATGTTCATCTAGACAGCCTATAACAAATAATATGTTACAGTTATTGGTTAGTGCTTTCGTTGTTGTTGATAGCCAAAAACATTTTTACAACCACAAAATTTAACTATCAAACTTTACTTTATTTTTCTCAAACGCACATCTCAATTCTCTTTTTCTTTTTTTAGACACCGATTTTCCCATAGCATAAAAACAGTGTTTTGGAACATTATTAGTAAATCTGTGAGTTTTATAACACAAAAGAATAATAGCAAAAATCTTATTATTACCGCAATATAATGTAAGTTTTACAGCAAAAAATAATAATTTTAGAATAGCCTTAACATTTTTTGTCACAAAAATAATATTTTTTAAAAAAAATTAATCAAAATCTTTTTTATTAAAAAATGTAAATAGTCATTTATATCTTTAGAATTAACTAGCTAACTAATCTAGATTTATGTTTTAAAGTTATATGGTGTGATTATGGGAATGAGTTTAATTTTTTTTTTTAAAATATTTCGGTTATTTTTCGAAAAACTATTCCGATAATAAAAATTAAAAAATGAATATTTAAGATAATTGCCCAAAAAATAACCTAAAATCAGTTAGATCCTAAATGTATTTCTTAACTTATTAACATAAAATGAGACTATGCTATCCACGAACTTTAAAACTTGAGCAAATCTCAAATCCAAGTGGAAGATGACAAGGCTGTATTATATTAATACGATAGGTTGCGAAGCACGAATAAAAGTCCAAGGAGAGTCGGAAAGTAGCACATCAATTATATGAAAAAATATCATACTTTTATAATCTGATGAAATGGTATCCTATGCCAAACATTTGTATGTATTTAGACATATACCACCGAAGATTGACGTGACACATGAGGCTTATTTTGGATAAGCTTCTCCGTAAACTTTCAGTATTTATCAAAATTTTGAAAATGACATGTAAGTAGTTTGCACAAAAAGCATTGAACTAATATATCCGAATATTTCAATCAATATTAGTTCATGGACATTTAGCAAAATACGAACTCTTTTAGTTTCCTTCCTCTCCCTCTCTCTCTTTGTATATTCCAATTCACTTTAATATTCTTTCCTTTTGGAAAGACAAATCACACTAAACTTTCATATTCCATGTGACCATGTCCAAGGTTCTCGAGCCCCTAGAAGAAGAAAAAGCTGAAGAACATAAACCAAGAAACCAAGAAGAAGAAGGATCGAAGAAAGAAGAGTTGTTAGGATCTTTGTGCACACCAACATCAAGTGATCATAAGATTCCGGAGGTGGATACTTGTCCTCCGGCGCCAAGAAAGCGACCGCGTGAGATTCCTCCGACAAAGAGGAAAAGATTGTCTAAAGATCTTCGGTTCTTCGAAGCCACGGACGTTGGGAGCCACGAGGTAGAGACTCTCTTTGTTCATAACTCAAATCCTGTTCGTAAGAAACGGAGGAGTAATAGCGCCTGAATCTTTGCTGTATTTCTTCTTCTTCTTCACAAACTTGACTGTGTAGATTCATCGATCCTTTCTATACCTATAATATTTAACTCGTTTCGTGTTTTATTTATTTCCTTTTAATGAGATTTTAACTCTGTTTATGTACAGAGTTTTTGTTAAGTGGAGTATATATCGATCTTGTGTATGTCTCTTACGATTTGATTCTCATGTCTCAAAATATGATATGGATTTTTGGTTGTAAGATTTAGCAATAAAAAGTAGCTTAAGAGAAAGAGTATGAGCAATTCCAATAAAGGATTATAGCTCCGCTGTTCACAAATTCTATATATTAATGTATATATAAATTTATATTAATATTTATATATAAAATTTTTAATTTAACGAGAAGCTTAATCTAAAATATCTATGAAACAAAAAATAATTTTTGAATTAAATTTTTGTAAAGTTAAAAACTTAAAATTAAATACTGATATAAATGTACACATAGACATATATGTATTTTTGAAATTCAGGAACTAGAACCTCTTATTAGAATTGCTGGGTGAGTTTTACTTCTCTTGCGAGCACTTCTAAAGTTCTCATCTTAAAATTTTAAAAAAATCTAACATATAAAGTAAAGAATTGTAAAATGATAATTTATGATATACTGATAAAGTAATAATAGATGTCTATCTGATTTTCTTTTTAACATTAGAATCCAGTTATAAAGTTAACTAGTTAGAACACCATTATTAGAGATTTTTATCGGAGTTTTTAAGAGATAGGGTCTACTAACAACCCAAAAATTATTTTTATGACATCATTAACTCTAAAAAATCAAAACAAGATCAACTCTTAATCAGATAATTTAAGAGTTGGTTTTTGGAGTGTTAGTGAATCTCACCACTTAAAAACTTTCACTAAGTATCCATAATAATCATGTTCTTAATTCACTTAAATAAGAGCTCATTTTGTCATGGTTCTTGCATTGTTCGTGGACCTTAATGACACGTAACAATCCACGATTAATTCATTTTTATTTTTTATTTAACTTTTAAAAGCAAAGAAAAAAAAGATATGACCTCCATTTAGGATTTTGGGTTAATGACGCCTTTAAGAACTCCAATGTGATACTATCCCAATAAAATTGTTTTTTTTTGATGTTTTCTGCACAGTTTTGTATGCTTGTATATACATCGACATACAAACTGGACATGTTTGTATTTTGTATTATAATTTTTATTAATTGGTTTTTATCAAACAAAATGATATTTTTACCTTTTTGTGGGGAAAAAATAGGTTGAGTAAATACTTCTGTCTTTTTTCTAACACCTAAATACTTGTGTCTATATCACATATATGCAGGTGACTAGTGACTAAGGGCATCTTTATCCCAAGTTTCTTAAGGGGTTTTTTGCACTGTTCACGAGCTCCACTGACATATGAGGCCCGTGAACAGTGCAAGAACCGCTTCTTAAAACTCCTAAATAAGAACCATTTTTGGAGGGTTTCTTATACTGTTTACAGGTTTCACTGACACGTGGCGATCCGTAATTGGTTCGTTTTTTTTTTTAATTAACAAAAAAGAAAAAAAAAAAATAGAAGCCCCATTTAGGGTTTCTTGGTTAATGATGGCCTAAGTTCAGCAGTGTTCTTAGAGCAAGAACATCAGGGTATCTAGCCCACGTATCTTGTTTAATTTCAACCCAAAAGAAAATATTTAATGTGTAAAATAGCAGAAACGTTTCTACAATTAGAAGCTTTCAGCAAAATCCCGAGGAGCACGTGGCAGGTCCGGATTGGCAAACCGAATAAGAAGACAAAGAACGTTTATACAATTAAAATGTGTGTTTGCTTTTATTATGATGTTTGTTTGATTTTCTATTTTGTTTTTTTATTGTAATAAAATGTTTGTAATTTTCAATAAAATTAATAAAATATTTTTAAATTTTATTGGGTTTCATTTTAATTGTTATATGTTTTTTTGACTCATCTTTAATTTCTATTTTTTTATTAAAATAATTTATTTATTACCTAAGAACTCTTTAAAAAGTCCCACCAATATTCGACATCTTTCCAAAAACTTCTTAACAAAGTCTTTGAAGACAATTTAATGATAAAATATTCTAAAAACCTTTAAAAAAGTCCTAGCAATGTCCTTGCTCTTACTCTAAGTCTAACCAAAAGAAAATAAATCCTGAAATTTGATACAAAACATATAAAATAAAATAAAAATTTGTAAGTGCAATTAACCTTAACCTGTACTTTTAAAATTAACTTTTTTTCTACAACCGCCACGTTGTTGGCAGTTGAGCACCAACATTACAATCTTGAATGACACGTTTCACCACATGTCAACTTAACAATTACCGTTACACAGAAACCGACGACCTTTCTTTTATTTAACCATTGAACATTTTACAGTTTTACTATCGAAAACGATATGGCGCCGAGAAAATCAAAGAAAGTGGTTTCGGTGACGAAGAAGAAGAAAGTAGTTGAGGAAACAATCAAAGTAACTGTCACGGACGGAGTTCCAAATGTCACCACCGAGACCGACACACAAGAGACACAAGAACTAGAGACACAGGATCTGACGTTGTCCATCCCTGTCGAAGAAGAAAACGTTACTAGGGTTGAGATTCCGGTGGAAGATAGAGATGATCGGTCCCCTAAGCCGCCTGAAACGCCCGCTCCAGCAAGTGAAGGCCCTGTGAAGGAGGAGACCCATAAGGTTGAGGAGAAGCAAGGGAATAAGAAGAAGAAGATGTTAAAGAAGAGGAGGAAGAAGAAGAACTCTGATGTAACGGGTGATGAATACAAGAGATATGTGTATAAGGTGATGAAACAGGTGCATCCGGATTTAGGAATATCTTCCAAGGCTATGACCGTGATTAACATGTTCATGGGAGATATGTTCGAGAGAATAGCCGTGGAGGCGGCGAAGCTAAATGATTACACAAAGCGGAGGACGTTGTCTTCGAGGGAGATTGAAGCAGCGGTGAGACTGGTGTTGCCTGGAGAACTTAGCCGACATGCCGTGGCTGAAGGCTCCAAAGCTGTTACTAACTTTGTTGCTTATGGTGCCAAGAAGCGTTAGTCTATTGTCTTTCTTGTTATTTCTTTTTCTCCAACTTGACGGTTAGGGTAAGGTTTAACTTACTAGTTGTCCTAGAGCTGTCTGTTCTCTATATGTGTCTTTTAGTAACGCAGTTTCCTTTTTGTTCTAGTTCTGTGTTCCCTGTTCTGTAACATACGTGTGTTTATGCTTTCATATTTTAAGAAAATAGTTTAAAAAATCAAACTACGTGACATGATTTTACGATTTTTATATAATCTTAGCAAGCTACATGCAAAAAAAAATGGTGGTGCTTACTTAAGACCATGATTAACCATGAATTTTTAGAAGGTTTTTTTTTTTTTTTCTAAAAAAAATAAAAACGCTCCAATTATAGGCCGTTACGTGTTAGTGGGTCTGCAAACAGTGTAATCAACCGAGGAAAAGGATGCTTATTTTGACATTGGTACTTAAAGTTTATGTGGGGTCCACTTAATATTTTAATTTTTTTGTTAAGCATCCCTTCTAAACACTTAATCATGCTCTAAAGTGTACATCTTTTTTGGTTTTTACGTACGTTCTACACTCCATTTGATTCGTCCGGTTAATGATTGGGCTTAGCCTATTACAAGAAACAGCAAAGAATTAGAACGAGGAATCTTCCAGCTTACGAGATTTCTTGATTTATTCACAAGCAATGCCAAATAATTAAAGAATTAGATTAATGTGTTGGGACTAATCCTAACACAAAGGCAAAGAATCTAACTATCCGTGTTAGTCCCCTTGTATATAACGTAACAAACCGTAGCAAAACTATCAGATTAATCATTGCTCTCTATCTTTTCCTAACAATTTAACCAGAAGTTATATATCTTTCCATCACAATTTTCTCTAACCATGGTTCCTCCAAAGCCACCGCCTCAACGAACCCAACCCCAACCGCTGCCAGGAAGGCGTTTGAACCCCGTCCTATGCATTATCATCGCCCTTGTCCTCTTAGGACTCCTTATTGGTCTCGCAATACTGATCACATACCTCACCCTTAGGCCAAAGCGACTAGTCTATACCGTCGAAGCCGCGTCGGTCCAAGATTTTGCCGTAGCCAAGGATGATCACATTAGCGCCAAATTCAACTATGTGATCAAATCATACAACCCGGAGAAACATGTCTCCGTGAGATATCACTCCATGCGCATCTCCACGGCTCACCATAACCAGTCCGTAGCTCACAAGGAGATCTCTGCCTTCAAGCAGCGTCCTAAGAACGAGACGAGGATCGAGACTCAGCTCGTGTCCCACAACGTGGCACTGTCTAAGTTCAATGCGAAGGACTTGAGGGCTGAAACGACCAAAGGGGTGACCAAAATGGAAGTGTATGTAACGGCTAGAGTGAGCTACAAGACGTGGATTTTTCGGTCCAGGAGACGTACTTTGAAGGCTGTGTGTACGCCGGTGATGATCAATGTTACGGCGAACTCGTTGGATGGATTCCAGAGAGTTTTGTGCCAAACTCATCTTTAGTTTAAATTACTTAGCAGTTTGAATTGGTTCTATTTGTGTACTTATACGTGTGTCAAGTTTGCTATCTTTATTGATTATGTATATGTGTGTATTTCTTTTTATTATTATTTAATTCTGTGTGTTTTTAATTCTTTTATGCATTAGTTGTTCAAAAAAATGATAATAACAATAATAATAATAATTCTTTTATACATTCATTACACTGTTTAATACATTTTCATTATCATTCTTTTACAATATTTTACATTGTAATCAATTTGTTGAAATATGGGATTTTTATTTTATCGACAATTCTGATTAACAATACATTTTAATATGTCAAAAAAAAAGATATTTCTATGTAATAAAGCAAATTTTTACTAGTAAATGAAAAGATAAAGTTAAGTAGACTTAAATGAGGAAAGAAGTTAATCTGTACGTAAAGTTTTCAATTGAAGTTCTAAAATGATAAAATGTAACAATTAATGGAATTTCTTACAACTCAACAACATGTATATGTATCATCATTACAGCTAGTCCTTACAACTGAATAGCCCTTCTAGCCAATTTTATCATTCTTTGTAGATGCAAAAATTAAATTGTATTCAACAAAGATGCAAAAAAAAAAAAATTATCAGCAGTATAAAATATTTTAATCCTAGGTAATTAATCTGCAACATTCGATAAGAAACGTGAGTTGGAGAATACGTAGATATAAACAGACAAGCAAAAACAAAACAAAACAAAACGGCTAATTAATTATTAGCTGTGTAGTTGAGATGCGCATCTGTTGCTTGCTAAATATTCAAGTTAGTTATTTTCGAAGTCAAAATTTATAACAAACCCTTGTCGCAGTCTTCTTCTCCCCACATCCATTGAGCTAAAAACCCTAACCAATTCCATTACATCTTGATCCTAAAGCTTCTCTTCGATACCCTAATTTTTTTTTTCATTTCTCTAAAAAAATGAATCAACAATCACATATGAATTACTGGGACGTCTCATGGAGAGGCTACAAGGAAGACAACAACGCGTCTCTCTTCTGCGAGACACATCCTGAAGTAATAAACTCGCAGGGGGTATGGGAGATAATAACTTTCAAGTCAACAGGGATGAGCTTCTGGGAATATCCACTTCCCAATCTCGAGATCATAATATTATCGACTTTTGTTATTTGGAGGCTCTTTGATTTCTCATGCAACAAGATCGGTCTTCGAGTACCTAGATTCACTTACATGATGATCGTGAGTTTTTTTTTTATTTTAGTTTTAATATCCCTCCCCCACGTTTTTTTTCATTTCAACAACTTACTATGCATTTCTTGTTTGTTGAAGGCAGGGGTAATCTTAGGTCAAACTTGTCATATAAGCAACAAGTTATGGCTTCATAACATATTTTTCCCTGATGATCCCCGACCAAAGGTAGCCGAGACACTGGGGGCCTTCGGGTTCCTTTTATATTGGTTCCTAAAGGGTGTGACAATGGAAGCTGGAACAGGAGTGAAGATGGGGAAAAAAGCTTGTGTGATTGGGTTCACCACAATGTTTGTACCCTTGATCTGTGGCAACTTCTTGTTCAGATGGAGAACAAGAGGGCATGTGAGCTTGTTAACAACTGAATACAGGTTGATCATATTCATGCAAAGCATATCCGCGTTCACAAGCATTGATACACTCTTGAAAGACCTTAAGATCAAACACTCTGAGTTTGGAAGGATAGCACTTTCAGGGGCCATGGTGACTGACATGTTGGCTTTTATTATAACGTTTTTGAATGCCATGCACTACGAGCAATATAGCGGATTGATGCAAACCATATTTAGCTGCTTGTTTTTCGCCTTTATGGTGTTTGCCATGAGGCCAGCTATGTATTGGGTGATCAAGCAGACTCCAGAAGGGAGGCCGGTCAAGGATATCTACATCTACTCAATTTTGGCATTTGCTGTCATATCTTTCAAATATTTTGAGCTGATTCATTCATATGGACCCGCAGGATCATTTGTTTTTGGCTTGACTGTTCCCAATGGATATCCTTTAGGTGCTGCGTTTGTTAAAAAGTTCGAGAGCTTTAATCTTGGTGCTATATTTCCATTGTTTGGATCAGTAACTATGATGCAAGTGGATGTCCCGTGGCTGTTGGAAGAGTGTGGAAATCTCATACGCTTGGAGGGTCAGCTTTATGAGGTTTTTTCTTTTATTCTTTTTGTGAATGCCACAAAGTTCATCGCTTCCACCATAGCCGCATATTCTTTTAAAATGCCCTTAAGAGACTCCTTTGCTCTAGCCCTTGTTTTAAATAACAAGGGGGTCTTTGAGCTCGCCTACTTCACGTATTCAGTTGAAAAAGAGGTACATCATACATATTTTTTTATATATATATATATATCAATAATAAAGATTATATGGTTATACCTCTCTTAGTTGACAACAAATCATTGAACATGTTAAACAGAAAGTAAGGCCACATGTTTTCACAATCATTGCTGCAATCATCCTCTTAAACTCTATCTTCATACCAATGGCCTTGGAGCTAGTCCATGACCCCACCAAAAGATTCAAAAGCTATCGAAAAAGGAACTTGGCAATATTAAAAGAGGGCGCAGAGCTCCAAACTCTTGTGTGCATCTACAAACCTGATCATATAACTTCAATGATCAGCCTTTTGGAAGCTTTTAACCCATCAAAAGATTCTCCATTGGCGTGCAACGTACTCCACCTCATCGAACTTTTGGGTCAAGCCACTCCTATGTTCATTTCCCACCAGTTGCAAAAACCGGAGATCGGAAGTATCTCTTGTTCAGACAATGTCATAACCTCCTTCCGTGGCTTCCACAAAAAGATCTTTGAATATACATCATTGGATATATTCACTTCCGTCTCCATGTCCAAACACATGCATGAGGACATTTGTTGGCTAGCCTTATCCAGAAGCATGACTCTGATTCTGCTTCCTTTCCACCGAACCTGGTCTGCTGATCGATCCACGGTTATCTCTAACCATGATAAACTGAGAATAATCAACATTAATGTCCTGAGACGAGCCCCTTGCTCTGTTGGAATCTTCATCTATCGCAAACCCGTCGTGGAATATCATATGACTGCCTACCATGGCAAGGTACGTACTGATACTACCCAAATAACACGTTTCTATTTAATTTTTAAAAGTATAGAATAAAATTTTAAAAGGCTGAATAATAGTGTGACCTTACCAAGCTCTCAACTATATGCAGCTATGTCTGATATTTAACGGTGGAAAGGACGATAAAGAGGCTTTGGCGGTAACGAACAGGATGAGACTGACGGAGACACGTATAAGCCTGACCATCATAAGATTCACACCAACATTTTCTGAAATGGAGAACCATGAGATGGAGGAAACCTTCGAGATGGATAGCCTGAAGGAGACCGTGACTAACATCGTCAAAGAAAAAGATGAATCTGTGACATATATCGACAAAACTGTTTCGGATGGATCTGAGACCTCCAAGATTTTGCGAGCAATGGCAAATGATTATGACTTGTTCATAGTCGGGAGAGGCAGCGGAGTAGGTACTGAGGTTACTAGCGGACTCAGTGAGTGGACTGAGTTCGAGGAATTGGGACCCATTGGAGATTTATTAGCATCACATGAGTTTCCTTCTAGAGCATCAGTGTTAGTTGTTAAAAAACAAGAATACATTCATCATACCAGAAGCCAAAAAAGGAAATCAGTGTCATGCGCGTGAGATATATGTATCATAAAGATGATGTTGAATAACATACAAAATTCACCAAACTCTTGTATGTACATTGTTATCATATATATACCAGAGCTTGATCCACGCGGATGTTTATTTTTTAATTTTATAAATAAATATTTATTTTTTAATTTTATAAATAAATATTTATTTTTTATAAATGGTAGTATATATTTTAAAATTTTATTAGTATTAAATAATTGTTTAACATAATCATCATAATTTTATAGTTTATATTGAATAATTTTGTTTTAATTTTGAACTGTCAAGTATAACTTATATTTTTAGAATATAATATGTGTGTCCGCATGAAAGTATTTTTATTTTCTATGAATCAAAATTATAATGTATGATAAAGTTATTATATATGTTATTTAAAAGTTGGTACCATATATTTTATACTACCTATTTTATAATGGATTTGCATTAAGCAGTGGCGTGCCCATGTACAATTTTAACCGGGGTCAAAGTTTAGTCAACAACAAAAAAAAAAGTCTTTGGAGGAATTGAAGTCTGGTTTGTAGGTGGTCATTAAATTAAGCAGTTGCATCTTAATGCATGAGTCCCTTTCTTTTTAATATGTCCACCTCTTGCATTAAGATGCAACTTATATGAAAATATACTTAAAATAAGAGAAATTGTCTAGCACAGTATAAGTTAAGTATCAATTTGCAAAAATACACATTATCAAAAATATATTAACATTTGAGTTTACACTTTAGTGATTATTATTTATGGTTTAGTATAAAAGCGTCAGACTGAGTTTCTAAATTTTTTATAAATATTTAGAAAATTTAATTAAATTTATTTTCATCAAAAAATATAATATTTTTTTTGAAAATTATCATTCATTAAAGATAAATTTGCAAAGTGGTATCAAACTTGTGGTATAATTGCAATTTCCCATAAAATAATATATTTCTATTTTACTTTTTATTCTATTTTATATTATGAATGACTATAAAACTCTAAAGTTAAATAAAAATCGTAAACATATCATTGAGAAATCAATTTAGGTATATTCGGAAATCAATTCAAATAATTTTATAAAAAAATTTGGGTGTATGGATTAACATTAATTAGTTTTAAAAATCAGTTAGGTATATTTATGATTGTTTTAATTGACAAAGAAACAATAAATAATAAAATTTAGGTTAAAGTAATTTTTAGTGACATTAAATTATAATTTTAAGAGTTAGTTTATATTTTTACTTTAACTTTAATAAATTGATATATACATGGTTTAGGTAAAAGACAACCAAACCAACGAGTAAGCTAAAGAACACTTACCAAAAGTTTTATAAATCAACTACTCTATCTGATCACGCCAATGCTTAAGTTAGAAGATATTTAACCAGACATTATGCAATGTCAACTACTCAAATTAATACATTTCCCCTTAACCAATGATGCCAAAGATGATGAAAGTAAGAAAGGTTTTTGAAAAGACATTCGTTGGAAATAAGAGTGGAAGGGGCCATGACGAAGAACTTTGATCAAGTTGTCGGCATTAGAAGTAGAAACATGAAAAAGTTCCACAAAACCATTCTTGACCTACGCATGGACTTTGTGACAATCTCTTTCGATGTAACATAAAGAAGAGTTAACCAAAGATTATACAATAAATTAACTACTCTAATTGATTAAGCTTAAGGAAACTTAACCAAAAACTATACAATAAGTCAAGTACTTTAATAACCACCAAAAATTATACAATAAGTCAAGTACGTTAATAAAAGTTCAGTGCACAGCTCTTTGATGTTGTGTGTTGTCATCAAAGTTTAGTTTATGATGTATGAAATGTGTGAAATTCTGGAGTTCAGTGATTCTGCATGATCCTCTCCAACTATAGCTGTCCTTGCTATCACAATTCAAAAATAGATTATCTTACAACAAGATGGTCGTCTGCTTAACAAGCATAGCGAAAATGATTTTGAGGTCAAGATGGATAAACATCTCATTTTGTTATCTTACGGGGCTAAGATTGTTTGTTTAGGGTGTCATAATTAATGAGATATGTTATTTTAAACCAATACAACTTGCAAGATAACACCTGAACACTATATTTAGCCCTAGTCTCTGCTTATTTTAGAGATATTTAAGGGATTTGTAAGAAACCTTTTGACCGGTCTTCTTAATTAGTTCCCCCGCCCCCTTGACTGGAGAAAACAAAAGCATATTCTTTGACAATATTTTGCTCCAAAATGGATGCGCAAGAGGCAAATTGGCATAAAGAGATGTGGAACGGCCAGGTGAAAAGAACAGACATGGGTACAAACATGTTTTGCGATGTAACTCCACATATAATGTTGAACTCACACGGCGTCTGGGAGAAGTTGGCTTCTGGGTCTACAGCAATGTCATTCTGGGACTACCCTCTTCCTAAAATAGAGATTGTAATTCTCTCCACGTTCCTATCCTGGCGTTTCTTTGATATATTGTTCAAGAAGTTAGGTGTTCCTATCCCCAGGTTCACATCCATGATGCTTGTATGTAATTAATTACTTGTTTCGAATATTTAGATATATATATGACCGGTTACGTTTGGAAAGTATAACACATTTTCTCTTGTTATTGAAGGTTGGTGCACTCTTAAGCGAGACGTTTCAGTCCACCACAATGTCATGGTTTCGAGAGATTTTTGTCAGTGACATTTATATGCCAAGGGTTGCTGAGACCATTGGTACGTTTGCCTTTGTTCTAAACTGGTTCCTAAGAGGTGTGACTACGAACATTGGCATGGTAAAAAGTTTAAAAAGTAGGAGTACTGTAATTGGAGTCAGCGCAATGATAATCCCATGGTATGTCGGAAAACTAGTATATTCATACAGGGAGAAATCAAGTACCCCAATGATGACGTATATGGAATATTCTGTAATTATTTTCACCACTAGCATGGCTCCCTTCACTTGCATCAACATGCTCCTTACAGACCTTAAGGTAGTTCACACTGAGTTCGGAGAAATCGCTCAGTCTTCGGCTATAGTAACCGATGTGCTTGCTTTTACCATGAGCATATGGGCTCAGGTTAGCCGTGAGTATTATGCGGGTATTCGGATGGGATTTGCTTTTTTGGTCTTCTTTCTTTCCTTGTACCTTGTACGAAAAGCAATGCTTTGGGCGGTTAGACATACACCGGAAGGAGCACCTGTGAAGAACATCTATATCTACATTGGTCTCCTGCTAGGTTACTTGTCTTATCTTTACTGGAACCACTTATTGTTCTTCGGACCGCTCGGGGCGTTTGTTGTTGGTTTGGCTATCCCAGAAGGGCCGCCTTTAGGATCAGAGTTTATAAGAAGATTCGATAGTTTCAATGAGGGCATCTTCTTACCTCTCTTTGGATCACTTACCATGATTAAACTAGATTGGTCCTTTATACTACAGGAGCTTCGAAGTGGAAGGCATCTCCATGGACATACCTACGAGTGTTTTTCATTCCTTTTCTTCATATATATAGCAAAGTTCACGACCTCTTTCTTCGCAGCCATAGCTTCAAAGATGCCTTTGAGAGACTCAGCTATTCTAGGTATCATTATGGGCACCAAAAGTAGTTTTGAGTTGGCTTACGTACTCTTCGCATTCGCTAAAGAAGTAAGAATCTTGTTGCTACGATTATATTAGTAATCCTTTTGTTTTGTATGTATCTTTCATTTTATTGTTTCTCCGTTTTTAAACAGAGAGTCAGCTTGGAGGTTTTCACGCTCATGGGCATATACATTCTCACAAACTCTTTGTTAACACCAATGGCTATACATTTCTTGTATGACCGGGAAAAGAGATTTGCGTCCTACGGAGAAAGAAGCCTCAAACAAAAGCCGGAACTGCAAATGTTGGTGTGCATTAACAAGCCTGACAACATAACATCAATGATCAACCTTCTAAAAGCTACTGCCCCATCTAAAGACTCACCATTAATGTGTTGTGTTCTTCACCTAATAGAGCTTGTGGGTAAAGCTACTCCCACGTTTATCTCCCACCAGCTCCAGAAACCAAAGCCTGGAAGCCGATCTTACTCGGAAAATGTCATAAGCTCTTTCCAAATGTTTCAAGATATTCATCTTAACTTCACTTCTATACACATGTTCACCTCTTTGACTTCCGCTAAAGAGATGCATGAACACATTTGTTGGTTTGCTCTTGATAAAAGTTCAAATCTCATTCTCCTCTCTTTTCACCGCACTTGGGGACCCAATGGTTATGGCATTATCTCCGACGATCAAACCATGAGAAATCTAAACCGTAACGTCCTGAAACGAGCACCTTGCTCTGTCGGAATTCTTGTTCACCGCAAACCAATATGGCAAACCAAATCCGTAGAATCTCCATGCAGAGTACGTAACTTTGCATGCAAACATCCTACCATTAATAATATAACGTGACATTATTTCATTTTGTAAATAAGATTGTCACATGCAGGTATGCTTGATTTACGTGGGAGGGAACGATGACAAAGAGGCATTAGCATTATCAGACCACATGAGAGGTAACCCAAAAGTGAGCCTAACGGTGCTGAGTCTGATCCCTATGTCGATAGCCGAGGAGTGCAGCAGTGACTGGAGCCAGAGTCAAATGGTAGACACGTGCCGGGTTGAAGAGAGGCCTGGAGATAACTCAATAACGTACATTGTTAGAATGGTGGCGGAAGGGGGAGAGACTTCAAAGATTCTACACTCGGTGGCTTATGACTACGATATGTTTTTAGTCGGGAGAAGTTGTGGGAATGGTACCGAGATCACCAAAGGACTCGGGGACTGGACTGAGTTCGAGGAACTTGGTATCATTGGAGATTTGTTAGCATCTGAAGATTTTCCTTCTAGAGCCTCCGTCTTGGTCCTCCAACAACAAGAATCATGAGAGTTAGCTCCCTTTAGATTCAGTCTTCATTTTATTTCCTCTTTTTTTTTGTTGTGATTGTTATCTACAACCAAAAATCTAAACTAGTTCTTGTATGAAAAACATATGAAACTGAAAGTAAACTTTTGTGTTGTAATGATAATAACACACATGTATGGTGGGAAAGAGACATACTTAGGGCATCATTATCCCTAAAATCCCTAATGGGGGTTCTTAAATTTTTTTTTTTGTTTTTTTTGCTGCTTAAAAAAAAAGAAAAAGAAAATAAAAAAACGAACCAATCGCGGGTCGCCACGTGTCAGTGGGGCATGCAAACAGTGTAAGAAACTCTCTAAAACCGGTTCTTATTTAGTAGTTTTTACAAGCGGTTCTTGCACTGTTCATAGGCCCCACTGACACGAACAGTGCAAGAAACCCTTCTAAGAACCCCGGATAATCATGCTCTTAGAAATTTTGCACAATGCATGAGATGAATCAAAACATCAAATTTTATCTATCTTTTTTTCTTATTATCGTTTCATTTTGTTCTTCTACGAAAACCTCAGTTTTATTACATTATGGTGATGAAAAGATAATTTATATTTCAAGATCATTCAAACTAGAAATATGTTTAAATATTGAGAAATTTGGAATAGTACATAGTATTAAATATAATTTTCTGTATTAATTTTAAATGTAAGATAATTGTTGTTACACTGCATTTAGAGATGATAACATGAGAATTAATTAACTGTAAATGCTAATATCAAATCTAATTTACCAATCAATAGTCCTAAAATAATTAATCAAGCATAAAAGTGTTTATTATTACCTCCATTTCAATTTAGTTGTAAGTAAAATTTTTATTTTAAAATAAATATCGTTTTATAATTTCAATGCAAAATTTATTAGTTTTGAAAGTTATTCTATTTTAAACAATGGTAATGATGTTTTTTTATTTCGAAAATACGTAAAAGTAAATATGTTTTTAACATATGTGCAAAAAAGAAACAGAGACGCGGGGAAACTTTGCCGCCATATTGACCGTTCATCGAGGTTGCAACAGTCCTTCTCTCTAAAACCCTAATCCCCAAAAGTCTTTCCCCCTCACTGTGTGCTTTGATGTTAACGATTCGATCATCGAATTACTTCCGATGCATATCCTCTCTCTACACTAAAACCCTAATTTCTCAACTCTCCTCCGTCTCGCTCTCCTTTACCCGCCAATTTCCCCACTCACCCTTCACCTCGCGCCGCCACAGAGCGATGTCTTCTTCTCGCCCCTCAGCATTCGACGCTCTCATGTCGAATGCTCGCGCATCTGCCGCCAAGAAGAAGACTCCCCAGGCCTCTAATAACCCGCCTCGCTCCCCGAACAAAAGGAAAATCGCGAAAACCCAAGACGACGATTTGGCCAAGGTTGAAAGTTCTGATTCCGTGAAATCCGGATCGGATACGGTTTCAATTGCGGAGGATTCGAAGAAGGGTGTGAAAAAGTCAAGGTCTTTAACCCAGACGGATAAGAATGAGGAATTAAAGAGCAAGGTTGGGTTGCTGAAGAAGAAGCCTGGCGAGTTCGATCCGGAGAAAGTGTCGTGTTGGGAGAAAGGAGAGAGAGTTCCGTTTCTATTTATCGCTTTGGCTTTTGATTTGATTTCAGCTGAAAGTGGGCGGATTGTGATCACTGATATTCTCTGTAACATGTTGAGAACTGTTATTGCGACTACTCCTGATGATTTGGTCGCTACTGTTTACCTTGCGGCGAACGAGATTGCTCCTGCGCATGAAGGTGTTGAATTGGGGATTGGTGAAGGTTCCATTATTAAGGCAATCTCTGAAGCTTTTGGTAGAACGGAGTCGCAGGTTAAGAAGCTAAACACGGTACGTTGATCTTCTTTTATTGGTTGCTTTGTTAATCAAACGAGCTTGTCTGGTGGAATGCCTTTGCTTTTTGGAGTTGTGGAATTGAACTGGAAGGTGTTTGTAGGAACTTGGAGACTTGGGGCTTGTAGCAAAAGGAAGCCGTTCGTCTCAAACTATGATGTTCAAGCCTGAATCATTGACTGTTGTCAAGGTTTTCAACACATTTCGACAAATTGCTAAGGTACTTAAAAAGCCTTTTTTTCTGGCATTTTAATGCTTTGAATTTTGGTTATGATTTGAGTGATATTCAGTCAAACCTTATTTGCTTGACTGCGTGATATATGAGTGGGAATATGGCATGTTGACTATCGCAGGAAAGTGGAAAAGATAGTACAGAAAAGAAGAAGGATCGAATGAAGGCACTCCTTGTGGCAGCAACAGACTGTGAACCTCTTTACTTGACTCGTTTACTTCAGGTATGCAGATCAAATGTCACAACTTGTTCTGCTCATTTTACTTATTAGGCCTTACTGAATTTACCTTTCAGGCAAAATTGCGCTTAGGGTTTTCAAACCAGACAGTCTTAGCTGCTTTGGGACAGGCAGCTGTATATAATGAAGAGCACTCAAAGCCACCCCCAAATACCAAGTCTCCTTTAGAAGAGGTTTGCTTTCTCTATTAGTTTCTGTATTTCTCATTTTATATCAAAATCCGCTTTTTCTGAGCTCTGTGAGAAACGATAAGAGTTTGTGAGATATTATAAAGATGTTGTTTGTGGCTTGACGCTCTCTAGGTTTCATTCTTTTTTTAATAGATATAATAATGTGTTCAATGTTTCGTCAATAACGCTTCTTTCCTGGATTATTCCTTCTGCTCTTTCTCTTTGTAGGCTGCGAAGATTGTTAAACAAGTATTCACTGTGCTTCCTGTCTATGACATTATTGTTCCTGCTCTTTTAACGGGTGGTGTGTGGAATCTTCCTAAAACTTGTAACTTTACACTGGGTGTTCCAATCGGACCCATGCTTGCAAAACCAACAAAAGGTGTCGGTGAGATACTGAATAAATTCCAGGACACCGTTTTCACATGCGAATACAAGTATGATGGAGAACGTGCACAGGTGATATATCCGATGAATGCTAAATTCCTAGAGTGGATTTATGTTAATACGCTCTTAAAGTTTGGCTTATCATCAGTCAATTATTGCAGGTACATTGTATGGAGGATGGTACATTCGAGATATATAGTCGAAATGCTGAAAGAAACACTGGGAAGTACCCTGATGTTGCTCTTGCGTTGTCAAGGTAGACTTCTGGTTTAACTTGTTGAAAACACTAGAAAGAGCCAATTTCTAAAGTTAGTGACTCTTCTCTATGCAGATTAAAGAAGCCCTCTGTGAAATCTTTCATTCTGGATTGTGAGGTTGTTGCTTTCGACAGGGAGAAAAAGAAAATTCTACCGTTTCAGGTAACTCCTAAGCGAATAGCAAGGTTCTGATATTCAAGTATGGTTGCAATCTTCAGTTATGTCTATACTTTTGAAGTATGCAATTTTAAAGATCGGGAAGAAATTTTCACATGTAACGTTATTTTTTCCTTCTTGTTAGCCAATGAATCATTGAAATAAGCATAGTTGTATTTGAGCTGTGGGCTTTACACTATCTAACCAATATTTTTTTTGCCAACATTAGTGAAAGCCATGTCACAGTTATAAATAATCTATGCTTAAGTTTAGTTTTTCCGAAGAGGACTGTTGAAATATATCCAATCTTATTACGCTTTTTGCCTACATAGATTAATTTACTTTACTATGAGCTAGCTTTTTATAGTTCTGTTGTCTTTTCTCAGATATTGAGCACTCGAGCCCGTAAAAATGTGAATGTCAATGATATCAAAGTTGGCGTATGCATCTTTGCTTTTGACATGTTATATCTAAATGGCCAGCAACTTATCCAGGAGAATCTTAATATTCGCCGAGAGGTGAGCCAGTAAATCATTTTTTGACGAAATAGATGTTTGTGCAAATATATATAATCTTTTGTGTTAACCTTGCTTTTTTCAGAAGCTATACGAATCATTTGAGGAAGATCCTGGATATTTCCAGTTTGCAACGACTCTAACATCCAGCGATATCGATGAAATACAAAAGTTTCTTGATGCGTCTGTTGATATTGGGTATAGATCTCACACTTCTCTGTATCTCTAACAAGTGAACTAATTTCGCATTCTCTGTATTAGTGACGTGTGCCTTCAGCTGCACTCGCAGAAAATTAGAGATTCTGGCAGATAACTTCTTTTGGGTATTCTATTGTAGAGAGCATCTTATACATGTTTGAGGATATGATTTAGCAATTTGACCATGCCTGTAGTGAATTCCTTTCGTTTGCTTATTGCACCATATGACATTGACCTCTGCCTCATTATCGTTATGTTGATTCAGTTTTTCACTATGTGTTCTAAGGAATGAAAATTATGTGTTTTGAGCATTTGACCCATGCCTGTTGTGAATTCTCCACCCTTCTATCTTTCCATATTACATTGGCCTTTACCTTGTTATCTCTTTGTTGTTCCAGTTTTTCATCTATATATGTTCTGTTGCAGCTGTGAAGGGTTAATCATCAAAACATTGAATTCAGATGCTACCTATGAGCCTGCAAAGCGATCAAATAATTGGCTCAAACTGAAGAAAGACTATATGGACAGGCAATATTCCTTCAAATGAACTTTTGTTTCAAAATTGAAATCTGTGTCCTTTACTGACCCCTAGGGTTAAATATGCAGTATTGGGGACTCTGTGGATCTTGTACCAATTGCTGCTTTCCATGGACGTGGCAAACGCACAGGTTAAAACCATTCAAACTATATTGGGTGATACAGTTACCGCTTCAGGTTGTTAACAAAGCTACATGCTTTCAGGTGTCTTTGGTGCATTTTTGCTAGCTTGCTACGATGCTGATAAGGAAGAATTCCAGAGCATTTGTAAAATAGGTCAGGCTTGTGCACCTTAGCATTTCATTTTTTGTATGTCTAGTTACTTATACAGTTTGGGCTACTAGGTACTGGATTTTCTGAAGCCGTTCTTGAAGAACGGTCTACCAGTCTTCGCTCTAAAGTGATTTCTACTCCAAAAGTAGGATATTTCTTCCTTCCTTTGGCTCTTTTTGGCTGCAATATCATGCTTAAATTGTTTCTGATTGTAATGATTCAAATATCCAGCAATACTACCGAGTTGGAGACAGCCTCAATCCCGATGTTTGGTTCGAGCCCACTGAGGTAGGGTTTGTGTTTTGCTCGGACAAATATCTGCGAAACTGCGTTTTGTTTAACGACTTGGATATGCTTTTGCTTTAAGGTCTGGGAAGTAAAGGCAGCTGACTTGACAATTAGCCCTGTACATCGTGCAGCTACCGGCATTGTGGACCCTGATAAGGTTTTAACATTATCTGACTTTTTTTTTGGGTTTGGATCTGTCTGACATGATATTATGCTATTTGATTTACTTTTGAGGTGACTGGGAAACTGTTTACCTATTTGATGAATGTTTTGATTTGTTTCGATATAAAAGGGGATATCTCTACGTTTTCCTCGTTTGCTCCGTGTACGGGAAGACAAGAAGCCAGAGGAAGCAACATCATCTGAACAGGTGTCAAGTCTCATCCTAACCACAGTCAATGTTGTTATAGCTAGATGCTGTATTGGAATGACAAGAGCAGACTGGTTTTGAAGTTATTTATCTGTTCTGAAATTCATTTATCCTCTAATATTTTTCAGATTGCTGATATGTACCAAGCTCAGAAACACAACCATCCAAGCAATGATGCCAAAGGTGAAGACGATTGAACAACTGTAATCTGGTCTTCGAGCACATTTCTCTCGGACACATCGTTTGTTTTGAGTTCTCGACCTTTAATTGTTTAGACAAAATTTTAGGAAAAGCTTAATGTGAAGTTCTGATACATTGCCACTGTATCGGCTCATTATAACATGCTAGAATAGAAATCAAGTGTGCAAATAACTTTTGTACATTCATCAACAACGCATCATTCCACACCTGAGGTGACTCTAGGATGAAAAAAATCAAACTCTGTGATGGGCCGAGCTATGGAGTTGGTTCAGGTAGAAACAGGCTACTAGTAGCAGGATGGCAGCATCACTGGCTCTTATCTGTTCTTCATGGATACGGTGTTCCAGGACCTGAGTGGGTACCCTAATGGCCTATGTAGAGTTTGAAACCACTCAAGCTAAGTGGGGCAACTCTAATGGCCTATGTCTAGCATTATTGAGAAATACCTTCTTTTTTTTATCAACTATTGAAAAATACCTTAAACCCTTAGTTTGAATGGTTAGGCTATTCGGCCTGATTAAGCCCAATAACCTTTATTCGGTCAGAAAAGCCCAATAAACTTTATTCGGTCAGAAAGGCCCAATGAACTTTGTTCGGTCAAACAAGCCCAATAAACTCTAAAACCTCTAAGCTTTACACAGAGATTCCACTCTTCCAGACTGAAACTGAAACGCCTTTACGAAAACTCTCTCTGCCTCTCTGGTCACGAGAGCATCGATAACTCGAACAAATGGATCCCGACAGGTAGTCCATTTTATCTATCTATCTATCTCTATTATATGTTAAAGTCAGTTTTGGTTTCATCACTTTGAGGAATAACAAATGCATATGGTCTTTTTTTGGTTCGGGGACGATCATATTAGCTATAAGTACTTTAGCTATGTTTGTTGTTTTTTTCAAGTTCGGACCTTTCTATTGAGACACTATTACACAAGTCGAGATCTTGTTGTTTCAGGTAGAATCATTACCAGCTAGACTCTTCTCTAGATTCAGTTGAGAATGGAGTTTATGTGTTTTTTTTTTCAGAAATATTTCACTTAATAGTTTGAGGCACTGTTTTAGTTTCCAAATTGAGTAGTTGAACAAATTTTTACAACAGTATTGATGTTGTATTATTAGGTTGAATACTCCAAGCACATGTACAGTAACCCTTGAGGTTTTGGGGCATGAATTAAATTTTGCTCAGGTATGATGATGACTCTTATTTTATTCCTTGAAGTCCTGTTACACTTAAAGTTCATGTTTTATGTTTCTAATGCTATGTCATGATGTCACAATTCTACGTGGAAGGATCCAAACTCGAAGCATTTAGGAACAACCGTGTGGGATGCGTCCATGGTGTTTGCCAAGTATCTGGTATGATCCTTATCCCAAATGCAAGGATTGCCATTTGATAGTTAACAAAAAAAGAGAATTATCCTTCAAGATTTTCCTTGGAGTGTGTAGTGTGGATTTCTAGAACTATGGCTCACTTAAACATTAACTATTGTTCTCCGGTGAGAGTTTGCTAGTTTTGAAACAAACCGGTAATCTCGTTCAGTTAACGAGAGAAGTTTATAACTCTTGACCGATGCCAAAGCTAAGATGCTAAACCAATCCATTAACGGTTCCAATGCATTTTCCTCTCTCCCTCTTTAAGCCTTCAGCTCTCAACTTGAAATGCTTGCTCAACTTCTTAGCTGGCTATAAGTTTTATAAAACTTCCTGTCTCTTAAAATATTTCAGGGGAAAAATTGCAGGAAGGGAAGGTTTAGTCCGTCTAAATTGAAAGGGAAACGTGCTATTGAGCTAGGAGCAGGTTGTGGCGTTGCAGGATTTGGTATGTAGATACAAGTATGCATTTGATATCTTCTTGAGGGTCTCTTTTTTTTCTTATGTATGACTAAATCTCTGCTTGAAATGGAGAATTTGGTATCTTTAAGCGGAGTTTATGTTCATGTGTTAGCTATGGCAATGCTGGGCTGTGATGTGATTTCAACTGACCAAAAAGAGGTTTTGCCATTGCTAAAGAGGAACGTAGAATGGAATACGTCAACAATCTTGCAGATGAATCCTGGGTCAGGTTCGTGTCAATAATGTCTTTTCTAAGTGGCCATCTCGCCTTCTTTTACTGCTTCATCATGTGGGTATGCCAAGGAGAAGTTTGTAGAACCATATCTTGATATGGAAGCTTACGTTATTCAGTTTTAGTTTCTGTTGTCATTCCTTGTAGCATCATTTGGATCGCTCCGAGTTGCAGAACTTGACTGGGGAAATGAAGATCATATAAGGGCCGTTGAGCCGCCATTTGATTATGTCATCGGTACTGATGTTGTAAGTTACTCAGAATCTTCGAAATGATTTACCATAACAAAGACTTGTTTCAGCCAAAGGGAATGACTAACCTCACCTTATTTTGGTTAAAGGTATACGCTGAGCAGCTTCTGGAGCCTCTGTTGCACACCATACTTGCGCTGTCAGGGCCAAAGACAACAGTTATGGTATGAGTTATGATATGTTAGATTGGCTTAACATTATCATTGAAACTACAAGATGATTCGGTTGTTGTTTTTTAGTTGGGATATGAGATACGTTCGACGATCGTTCATGACAAAATGCTTCAGATGTGGAAAGACAACTTCGAAGTCAAAACCATACCAAGATCCAAGGTAAATATCAACATTGATTATAGTCTCTGTGTGTTAAGTTTCGTGAACTATTCCACCGCTTATTCTGAAATGAAATCTGCAGATGGATGGTGAATACCAAGACCCGAGCATTCATCTGTACCTCATGTCACAAAAATCTTCTGCGGAGAGCTGTGGAAACACGATCCAAGATGAAGCTGTTGTTGTTGACACGGCTGAAACTAAGTGTGAGAAGGAAGCTTCAACCGTAGAATGCCATGATTCACCAAATCTGTTGGAAGAAGAAGCCGTTGCTACACATCGTCCTAAACTTAAAGAAGATAGTTTGTTGATGAGATTACGGGACGGGAAGATGAGTGAATGGGAGATGAGAAGGTATGGTAAAGTTGCTGCACAGCTTCTACGTGACGTTAAGATAGATGTTCAGGTGCGTATATACCATTTTTGTATACGAAACCTATCTGTCCTATAGAATTAAACTGAACTCTTACTTAAGTTACTTTGATTTTTTTTGTAGGTGAAAAAATGACTGAGCATAAGCCAACTTTAAAAGCGTTGTTTCCAAAGATCGACCATTTTTCATTTACTTTTGGTATCATAGACAATGTATCCTCCAGACTCTTGCTTGTGCTTCATGACCCGACACTAAATCTTCAATAAACTTCAGAACTATTCAATGAGATGGGTGTAGGTATAATGGTTAGTTCCTTCTTCTACCATATAAAAACCAAAATATATCAAGGAACAGACACCTTAAAATGTCATTCTTGAAATCAAATCAAACTGATTCTCACTGATAACAACTTATTTAACTAAACTCATTGTAAATATCAAAGAAACAGACAACAGTGACAATGTAGTTTCTTTATTCGTGGAGACAGGAAACATCTTAAATTGTACTCAAACTCAGGTGGGAATGAACACAGATAAGGGCAATGGGAACTACTTCAAGCTGCGTTTCCAGTTGTTGTCCCGATCGTCTTGAGATCAAAGATCTCAATCCAGTAGCCATCAGGATCGTTGATGAAGGCTATATTCTTCATCTTTCCTGCCACGTTTACATCGGATTAAGGATTAAAAGAGATTTCTTGAAAATGAAAATTTCAGATCTTTAATAGATTCAGCTGGTAATAGTATATACCATCGTTCGGTTTCTTGACAAACTCTACTCCCAGTTGTTCAAATCTCTCGCATGCCTTGTGCACATCATCAACTGTAACCCCAATATGCCCTGTAGCAACAACCGCAACATTTGTGTTAATAGGGGTATCTTCTCTTGTAGGAATTGGCACAACACAAACCTAATTTTTATGCTTATTAACTGGTTCATATTGATGATATGTAGAGAATAGCAAGGGTAGAGACTTTACCAAATCCACGAGGCTCGGAATTACCATTATGATAACCTTTAAACTCAGGATCACTCTCTGTGCCCCAGTTGCTGAGAGGAGTATTCATATGTAAGGGAACGTCCAATGCAAGAAAAGAGAGCTAGAATGTATGCAAGGCAACAACATATTGTTTCTTACTGAGTCAGTTCAATTGTTGCCGGTCGACCAAAGGTCCAAACCGTTCTCTCAGTTGGATCCGTTGGAGCTGTTGAAGTATCCTGTTACATAGCAAATTAGTCAAAACCAAGCTTACCTGTCTGAGTGATGCAGAACATGAAAACAAAATAATTCTAAAACTATTAATTTAGCTTCACTTCTACAACAATTTCTGATTAAGCCTTTTAATCCATCAATAAATTGCCTAAATTTAAGTGTTCTATTTTTTCTTTATGTTCTGAAGCTCGATTCATGGGTTTTTTTGAGTAAAAGCGTTATGCAAATTGCAAGGTTCCATACTTTGTTTCTGTAAGATCCACTCTAGCTTGGTGAAGAAGAGATAAATTAAACAAGGGTCACAAAACAAATCTTTACCTCGTAGCCGAGGAAGTACAAGCTGAATTTCATCTCAGAGAAATCAAGCCTCTTCAGCAATCTGGAAAAATGCAAAAAAGAAAAAAGAACTTGTAGAGTCAATAAGCCTTAAGAACATAAGAGTCCTTTGTTTCCCTGAGAAGGCATATGCATTCGCAATAAAAGAGAGAAGATCATTCAAGAGGAGAAAAAAACTTACGACATTCCTAGGACACGTGAGTAAAAGTCAAGACTAGCCTTAGGGTCCTTCACCCGAAACATCTGGGAGTTACAAACAAAGATGGCAAAATGGAACAATATCAATTGTTGAAGGAACGAGATGGATTACAACACCTAATCACAACAACAGTGATGTTCCTGAAAAATTCCTTGTCATTTCTCTTAAATAGTAGTAATCATAGTTTCATCCACAATAAAAAAAAGTGAAGATGGTATGCTAAGATCAAGAACACAATGTCAAGCTGTAGATATCTCTGTCAAACATGCTTCATCAGATAACGTTCACAGGCACATGTATAAAACAAGTGATCAAACATGTATCCAAGCACCTAAGTTCCCCCAACTTTTCGATACCAATACAGAAATCACAAACTCAAAGCAGAGGAATCTTACAGTCTGCTGCATGATATACCCTTTTGTAGCCTCATCACGAACCGTTGACAAGCCAGGATTGTTTGCTGGTGATTCCTTCGCTTCCGACGCCATAGAGAACACACGAAGCTGATCAAATCTCTACAAAACAAAAAACGAACAGACCCAGATGACTTAACAAACAACACACACTGTCACATCTAAGAAAAGGGCTTTCCTATAAAAAAAAGCGTAAACCTTTGGCCTCTGGGCTCTGTTACAAGGGCAATTGATGTAAGAAAAAGCGGTGGAATAAGGTTTAACGAAGCGGGTTAAAGGTGAAACTCGAGATATAGCACTTGCTATAGAGTACGAACCCATTACGTTTCCTTGGCTTTTCAATTCGTGCCACAGAAAATTATTTGAGAAAAAAAAAAGGAGAGATTTTTGTTTACCGATGTAACGCTTATACGATGATCTGACCGAGAGCAGTAAGTGTCCGTGACTGGACGAGATTAGTTTGGTCGTAGAGACTCCGTCTGCTCTAATGCGTTTCGTGTTCAGAGACTACGGGATTAGTTGTGGAACGACGTCGTCGTGTGTAAATAGATTTTAACAAAGGGCTTTCGTATTTATTACATAAGAGAGAAAAAAATATTAGAAGCCCATAGTGTTTAGGGAAAAGGCCCAGTGGGCAATTGCACAGTTCCAAATATCTTAGTTGAACCAATCTGAAAACTGGCCATTTAGTACTAGGTTGGGCAAGTTTATATTAAACCATCTCTAAAAGAAGTCCAATATGCTACCAATAGGCCCAAAATCCTATTGTGTTTAAGGTCTCCTGGAAATAGTTTTCTATGTATTATATGTATATAAGTGTACGAGAGCATTGTTCTGTAATTTTGGAAGTTGCAGCTTCTAACAAAAGAAGTTTATAACTTCATATTTTAAGATATATACATTAGGTATTTTATATTAGTTTTCCTTTTCCTTTATATTTCTTGTAAATAACATTCTTCATGAGCTATTTTATTTTAGGTGTTAGACCTCTTTATAGCAGATGAACATGTTCTCGGTTTATCTCATAATTTCTCTAAATTTTGTGGTTAAAATTAACTTATAATTTAACACGGATGTGACAGTCTAATTGGTTTAAACGCAAGTTATACTCTCAGCTTTGATATATATACCGTGGAAATATTTTACGTTAGAAATTGTATTAACAAACTTTTAATTTCGTGTTCATAGGACAACCATAAGTCAGAAAAAAGATCGGAAAAACTGAACTCATACGTTGTCATTACGTTTTTCTTTTCAACATTACGGTGTAATTACGTTAGGTAAATAAACGAGTTTGGGTTGAAATGGGAACTTAATTTAACCTATAAACCAGCAAGAAAATTGACCTATATATAACTTAGCGTATTGTAATCATAATCCAACCACTATTTTCTAATAGTCGGATCATGTAAACCCAAAGTTCTAAATCTGCCCCGGCGTTTCCAGACTTTAAATGTTAACTTGGACTCATATTTTTAATTAGTGGTTTAAATAATACGATCAAATTGATTTGCCAGCATCTGAAAGTTGAAAACTATCTCACACTTATTACTATATTAGTATATAACAACATCATCAAAAAGTTGACTTTTCATTTGGACAGCGAATTTTATTTTTTCTCAGACCTCAACACAGGAACAACAGCTCGGCAAGATTGGTTTATACAAGTACCAATAATATGGTACGGCAACTATATGGTGGATTAACATTCACATGCACATGTATTAACACGTATATCAGCTCCTTATCCTCCCCTCTACCAGTACTTATAGTATAATTTGGCTATGAATCAGTACAATATACGCATGTCTACCTATCAATTCGCCAGGGTCGATTTGATCCTTTACATATAAAAGTCAAAACCTATTTTATTTAAGTATTAGCTAAAAGTGAGTGGGAATTCAACTCTTATAATGTAAGAACTTATAATAGTTAACATGTTTTTGTTGTTGTTAAACTAAATTTCATTTAACTGGTTAATATGCATATTCAGTGTCTCTTATTCTACGTGTAAGTCTAATGCCGATCAAATTATATTACATAGTGTACATGGTTGTGCGCTTGGGCTTATAATCATACGTCAAGTGATATCTTTCTCTCTATACATATATCTATATGATTATCCTGTTTTGAAATATCACAATAAGTGATCGTATTGAAAGTTAAGAGACAACTAATATGCAGCTATAAGGCCACGATAAATTCGACCGTATGAGAGAGCAATTATAATACTCAATAAATCATATTTATTCATATCCTTGATAACATACGAGATATACGCTTCAAATTATTAGTCTGACTGCATAATTATAGAGAATTACAATTACAATGACAGCACTTTATTATAATGATTAGAAAGGTCGATATTAATTAATAGCGTGATGCCAATATGCTTATTCCCGTTCCGAGAAAACAGTACGAGCTTTATATTATTTTCATTAATCCACATTGAAAATTTAATGAAATTTTAAGTAATATATAAAAATTTAAGACCAATCAAATTCACTTATTTCTAATTAATTTTAAATTGGAAACTAATAATAAACACGAATCTAATATCGAATGCAAAACTGAAACAAAGTAGTCAATGAACAAGGTGAAAAGTTCTTGTGGTACCACTTGCATAGAACGTCTTCAAACTCACGAGGCGTATTGAAGTGTAGGTTTCGAGAACTGTGAGAGCCGGAAAAAACGGATAAATTAAGTTCCACGAACTAAACAGAAATCTCATATATAAAATCTAATAATATTCGTTGTTTTAGTTTAAAACATTCAACATTTACTTATGAGTGGTTACAGATGAAAACCATATAGAGAGTATTTAAGCCTCTCCAATTTTAACTCCGACCTCAACTTTTCATGAACCTTGCGATCCAGAATCATATATATGTTAATAATTGAAAGTCTGAAAGTTTTGATAGTTAATACGTTATTAAATTTAGATATGTCAAAAGGATTCCACATATACAGTGAACTATGAACCAGCAGGGAAGGATGGAGTTGTCATTTGAGAAATAGACGATAACCTTTGGGATAAGCGAGGGGACTAGGCAATAGATTCCTCCAAGTAATACCCTAAAAATTGTTGTCGTAAAAATAATAATAAATTGTTAGTTAGCCGTTGAGAATCTCCAAAGAATGCATTTTTCAAATATGAATCCTATATAAGCCCTCGTGTAATCTCCAAACATCAATAAACACAAACTTGAATCAAATATCAACTTGTAAAGGAACTTAGACTAATGGGGGATTCTACTGGCGAGCCGGGAAGCTCCATGCATGGAGTCACTGGTAGAGAACAAACTTTTGCTTTCTCCGTGGCTTCACCTATTGTCCCAACCGACAAGACAGCAAAGTTCGACCTGCCCGTGGACTCGGAGCATAAGGCAACTGTTTTCAAGCTATTCTCCTTTGCCAAACCTCACATGAGAACGTTCCACCTCTCGTGGATCTCTTTCTCCACATGTTTTGTCTCGACATTCGCAGCTGCACCACTTGTCCCCATCATCCGTGAGAATCTCAACCTAACCAAACAAGACATTGGTAATGCTGGAGTCGCCTCGGTCTCGGGAAGTATCTTCTCTAGGCTGGTGATGGGAGCCGTGTGTGATCTTTTGGGTCCACGTTACGGATGTGCCTTCCTTGTGATGCTTTCCGCACCAACGGTGTTCTCGATGAGCTTCGTGCAAGATGCCGGAGGGTTTATAACGGTGAGGTTCATGATTGGTTTCTGCCTTGCGACGTTTGTGTCTTGTCAGTACTGGATGAGCACTATGTTCAATAGTCAGATCATTGGTCTTGTGAACGGGACTGCCGCTGGATGGGGAAACATGGGTGGAGGCACAACACAGTTGCTCATGCCGCTTGTGTATGAAATCATAAGGAGGTTTGGTGCAACAGCATTCACGGCGTGGAGGATCGCCTTCTTTGTCCCTGGTTGGTTGCACATCATCATGGGAGTCTTGGTGCTCACGCTAGGTCAAGATCTGCCAGATGGGAACCGAAGTGCCTTGGAGAAGAAGGGAGAAGTTGCCAAAGACAAATTTGGAAAGGTATATAATTAAATACGTCATAATATCTATGTCGATGGATCAAAGGTTTATAACTAGTGTTTTGTGTAGATTATGTGGTACGCCGTTACAAACTACAGGACTTGGATCTTCGTTCTTCTTTATGGATACTCCATGGGAGTTGAGTTGAGTACTGATAATGTTATCGCCGAGTACTTTTTTGACAGGTTTACTTTTGATTTAAAACCCAAGAAAATAAATTTTTATTCAGTAATTATGCATGAACTAAGAGTAAACATATATACATGGTTGGTTCAGGTTTCACTTGAAGCTTCACACAGCCGGAATCATCGCAGCATGTTTTGGTATGGCCAATTTCTTTGCTCGTCCAGCAGGAGGCTATGCGTCTGACCTTGCAGCCACTTACTTCGGCATGAGAGGAAGGTTGTGGGCGTTGTGGATCATTCAGACAGCCGGTGGTCTCTTCTGTGTGTGGCTTGGTCGTGCAAACACCCTCGTAACTGCTGTTGTAGCTATGATCCTCTTCTCTTTAGGAGCACAAGCAGCTTGTGGAGCCACCTTTGCAATTGTTCCCTTTGTTTCTCGGCGAGCCCTTGGCATCATCTCAGGTCTAACCGGTGCTGGAGGAAACTTTGGATCCGGGCTCACACAGCTCATCTTCTTCTCGACCTCACAGTTCACAACCGAACAAGGGCTGACATGGATGGGAGTGATGATAGTTGCTTGCACGTTGCCTGTTACTTTAATCCACTTCCCTCAATGGGGAAGCATGTTCTTGCCTCCTTCCAAGGATCCAGTCAAAGGTACGGAAGAGCATTACTATGCTTCAGAGTGGAATGAGCAGGAGAAGCAGAAGAACATGCATCAAGGGAGCCTCCGGTTTGCTGAGAACGCTAAGACTGAGGGCGGTCGCCGTGTCCGTTCTGGTGCTACGCCGCCTGGGAACACACCCAACAATGTTTAATCATACCAATGATGTCAAGTAATCAATAATATATTTCACTTATGTGAAATGGAAATAGCCGTGGGAAAATAAAAATAAAAAACTATTTCTTTCGTTATATGTTTTTATTGCGTTTTGCCTTTTGTTTTTGACTTTTGTTATGCTTGTATATTTTTGTATGTTTGTACCGAGCTTTTTAAAACTAAAAGCTCCTTTTGATTGAAGTGTATGTACGTGTTGGGATTTTTACTAAAAGTCTATAAATTAGGATTTTAATAATATACATAAATGTAAATGACGTTTTCCGGATCACGAAACGTATAATCTCGTTCATTCAACTAAACTTATAAATTGATGCTTCTTTTTGTCCAAGAAGAAGATTAATTATTTAAGATATGTACACCAATACAAAAATAAACTTTTGATGACATTCTTGTTAATATTGTATATAGAACATCACACGTTGTACCATATCGTTTTGTCTCATACTTCCACTATATTAAAAACATATCCGTCTTCATAAGTTATTTATAGTGTCATTCCAGCTAAAAAGTCAACTTAGACATTTATTCTTTTGCCAAATAGTTGTGTTTTCATAACAAAACCAAATCAAAATGTCAAAAATAAAAACTATTGCTGAGCATGCTGTAAGCTAAATTTAAGATAGTAGAGTAGGTAAAAACTTACAATAAACGCAGTCAAATCTCTTATAAATTTTCTTTAAATAAATATCTTATAATTCAGATTTTGGCAAACAATCCTTTGTTTGTATTAAATTGATGAGAGATAAAATAAACTTGTGATTTGTATAGCTGACGCAAAATCATGGATTCATATTGTGGCAAATAAGGAATTCATGTTTCTTACTTGAAATTTCTTGAAAAACAATTATGAAAATGAGTTGTTGTTTTTTGCTATAAATTGTGTAATCGCATTTTAAAGGGAAAATGTTGAGATACGGTTTTGCTGAAGCATGGGTTGAGAGTTAGAGGCACTAGATGATTATTTATTTCTACGTGGTGTAACTCTATAATGTGTTGAACCGTGGAGTTTATCAATTCCAATATTCTCAGACCTAAATGATCGATATATTTAAAATAAACAAACTAATTAATATCGCAAGAGATAGGTATATTGATTTGTAAAAAAAATTCTTGAAGCCGTACACAAAACAAAGGTTGAAAGAAAGATACAAAATAAATAACGTCCAACAAGCATTGGTAATGTTCGCATTTGTTATCACTGTGGGACATATTCTTATCTGCGACCATCCTTCACCCCTTCCATGTGGCTAGTATGATCAAACATTGTTTGGTGTGTTCTCAGGCGGCGTAGCAGCAGAACGTACGCGGCGGCCACCCTCGGACTTAGCATTTTCAGCAAACCGGAGGCTTCCTTGATGCATGTTCTTCTGCTTCTCTTGCTCATTCCACTCTGAAGCATAGTAATGCTCCTTCCGTACCTTTGACTGGATCCTTGGAAGGAGGCAAGAACATGCTTCCCCATTGAGGGAAGTGGATTAAAGTCACAGGCAACGTGCAAGCAACTATCATCACTCCCATCCATGTCAGCCCTTGTTCGGTTGTGAACTGTGAGGTCGAGAAGAATATGAGCTGTGTGAGCCCTGATCCAAAGTTTCCTCCAGCACCGGTTAAACCTGATATGATACCAAGGGCTCGCCGAGAAACAAAGGGAACAATTGCAAAGGTGGCTCCACAAGCGGCTTGTGCTCCTAAAGAAAAGAGGATCATAGCTACAACAGCAGTTACGAGGGTGTTTGCGCGTCCAAGCCACACACAGAAGAGACCACCAGCTGTCTGAATGATCCACAACGCCCACAACCTTCCTCTCATACCGAAGTAAGTGGCTGCAATGTCCGAAGCATAGCCTCCTGCTGGACGAGCAAAGAAATTGGCCATACCGAAAGATGCTGCGATGATTCCAGCTGTGTGAAGCTTCAAGTGAAACCTGAACCAACCATGTATATATATATGTTTACTCTTAGGTCATACAAAAGTACTATACTAAAAAAAGTTTTATTCAGTTTTAAATCAAAAGCAAACCTGTCAAAAAAGTACTCGGCGATAACATTATCAGTACTCAACTCAACTCCCATGGAGTATCCATAAAGAAGAACGAAGATCCAAGTCCTGTAGTTTGTAACAGCGTACCACATAATCTACATGGAAAACACGAGTTAAACCATTGATCAATCGATCTACGTACGACATAGGTATTATGACATTACTCATATAGATAATATACCTTTCCAAATTTGTCTTTGGCAACTTCTCCCTTCTTCTCCAAGGCACTTCGGTTCCCATCTGGCAGATCTTGACCTAGCGTGAGCACCAAGATTCCCATGATGATGTGCAACCAACCAGGGACAAAGAAGGCAAGCCTCCAGGCCGTGAACGCTGTTGCACCACAACGCCTTATGATTTCATACACAATAGGCATGAGCAACTGTGTTATGCCTCCACCCATGTTTCCCCATCCGGCGGCTGTCCCGTTCACAAGACCAATGATCTGACTATTGAACATAGTGCTCATCCAGTATTGACAAGACACAAACGTCGCAAGGCAGAAACCAATCATGAACCTCACCGTTATAAACCCTCCGGCATCATGCACGAAGCTCATCGAGAACACCGTTGGTGCGGAAAGCATCACAAGGAAGGCACAGCCGTAACGTGGACCCAAAAGATCACACACGGCTCCCATCACTAGCCTAGAGAAGATACTTCCCGAGACCGAGGCGACTCCAGCATTTCCAATGTCTTGTTTGGTTAAGTTGAGATTCTCACGGATGATCGGGACAAGTGGTGCAGCTGCGAATGTCGAGACAAAACATGTGGAGAAAGAGATCCACGAGAGGTGGAACGTTCTCATGTGAGGTTTGGCAAAGGAGAAGAGCTTGAAAACAGTTGCCTTATGCTCCGAGTCCACTGGCAGGTCGAACTTTGCCGTCTTGTCGGTTGGGACAATAGGTGAAGCCACGGAGAAAGCAAAGGTTTGTTCTCTACCGGTGACTCCATGCATGGAGCTTCCTGGCTCGCCAGTAGAATCAGCCATTTTTAAAAAGAAGCTCCTTCACAAGTTTGAGACTTAATTCAAGTGTGTTGATTGATGTTTTGGAGATTACACCTAGGGCATATATATATACAAAGATTCCTAGCGTTGACAATTTTACAAGAGCACTCTTTGGAGATTCTCAACGGTTAACTAACAATTTAAAAGTATTATTCTGAGGATTCCATCTTCGCCGCACGCATCTTCCTAGTCTCTCGCTTATCTCAAAGGTTGCCTTCTCCTTTCAAAATTACTGGTATACCCTTCCCAATGGATAGGAACATATGGTTCTGTTAGTAATGTTAACTATTACTAAACATAATGGCTGGTTCTACTAGTTGAGAAAGAGTCTTGTTTTGTAGGTATTAATTTTGGTCTTTTCTGTCATTTTGTGAATAACCTAACAAAATATGGGTTTACCAGATTTTACCGTCCTGTTCTTGTAGGTGGATTTGGTGTATATATGGTCTAGTTGGACCCGAGACTAACCGGTCTAAACCGGCCCTACCTGGCGGAATTGGATCACTCGAGGATTTTTATCTAGTCACATTTTTTGTTGTCATCTAGACCACGTAAGGATATGATATTTTGTCTTGAGATATTGTACAATTACAAGTCTTGGAGGGCTATTATCGTCATGATCGACAATGAATAGATCCACAAAAGGAATATTTGAGTCTTTAGTGAATAAACTAAATGATCTCCTGGACGGTCGGATGTAGAGTGGCCTTAGCTGCACATTAGTTGTCTCCTCAATTTGCTTACGATTGCATAGGATATTCGACAACCAAAAGTCTATCATATAATATATCATTATATATTTGATGATCGATCCTTGCCATAAAAAAAATACAATTGATCTAAACATGGATTTGTTTGTGTGTAAACTTCTTCATCTAAATCTCAGTGAGATACCCTTTAGGTTAACTTTGAAAAAAAAACTATATATATAATGTGTGTGTTTTGTGTGAAGATGATATAGGTGATGGTATCTATTTTTTACATAAAGAATTCTTGTTACTATTGTTCAGTGCAAGAGCCAAAAAACTACAAGAAATCTAAAAGAAGATAGCAGATTGATCTTATATATACCCAAACAACATAATATATATATATTATGTGTTATAGAAAACATATCTCGTAATCGTTTGAGCTTTTTGTTAGCCTGTTAGGGTTATCATAACAGCTAGTGAATCTTTCTTCACACACACAAAAACAGCTAATGAATCTGAATTTCTCAAAAAAGTTCTTAAAAATACAACATTTATTAAGTTAATAACAACAAAAATTCTTAAAATACCATATAACTGATGAGGGTTCATTGATATGTAGATAGGCATATAATCAAAAACTTGTATATGTAGATATGTGTGTGCACGAAATTTCCGAACTATCCGGGCCGGGCCGTGACGTCGTCAGGCCAGTTGAGCAAACTGCAAAACTGTGGGTTGTCTGCCGCGAAGGGTATTTGAAAACGTCAAATGCTTATCAATCAATCTTGCTGACGTGTCGACGTTCCAACAAGTTGGGATATAAAGAAACAAACATAAATTCCTTGTCGAAAATGTGAAAACTTGAAAGTCAACTACATTGATCGAATGAGCTCATCACCTAAAAATTTGTAATATGTGGACTTTTGCCGTATTAATCTGACATATATATAATATAATGGAGACAAGGGGAATACTGCAATAATGATTTTCCATGTAGTACTAATTATTTAAATTATGTTGAATTTAGGCATACAGTTCCAAAATAAGTGGTTGCATGCATTGCTAATTGCTAATATACCGCAATTGCAATGCTTGAAAAGCTATTGTCGACTAATATTTATCGATTAGGTTTTAGAGTAGATGATGTAGCGAAAGTTACAATAACATAAAGATTAACATCAAGATTCTTCCGAAAACAATAAGCAAAAGATTTTTTTTTAATTTTTATTAATCAAATTATAAACTACATAATTTCATAGTTTAAAAAACTATATATAAGAAATTATAAAATCCTTAAATCATTAAAGATAATTATCTGAATAATAAATAAAATATTAAATAATTAAGATGTTTATTTTAAATATCCACATCAGTAGGCTAGTTGTGCTTATCCGTCAAATAATTACATTATTGGCGTTTAATTATCCTCTTCTTCTTTTGGGTATACACAACTTGTATACAAATATATAATTTCAAGTAGATTACTCAAACAACTAATCCAGACATTTCCTAATTGACGCTTCGATTGTTTGTAGAGACTTTGAGATAATATTGTTATATTGGCTTCATTGACCTGCACCGTGGCTTGCCTACTTAATCAAAGGCACCTTAATCAAATGCTGGCAATTAAATTATTATCTTTTAGATATTTGATTGATCCTGACACACACCATTAGACTTTCGTATAGTTTCCCTATTCCAGATATAGACGTCCTCGCTGACTCTCAAATATACAAAACTACTATCGTTTTAACTATTTTTAGATCCATCAACCAAGAGTAGTTTAACTTTATAGTTTAGAAAATGATTTTCTACTCTAATGTTGCATATACGACCAGTGTTTATAAGATATAGAATTTATATAATCAGTTATCGGTACCCTTAGCATCTTACTTTTGATTAGAATGTGAAGGTCTTTGGTTCGGGCAAACAACGTATTTAAAGCCTGCTACGGAAATGGAATTCCTCTTGGTCGGCTAGGAGTTAGCCTTTTGCTATAGCTAGCGAAACCACCATACATCGTCTTGTGTTAACGTTTACAAATGGTAGATCTTTTTTTTTGCTTTGTATACTTATAGCACAAAAGCTATTGTTGATAAAACGTACCAATATAATAATATACAGATAATTAGCAAAATCATTTTTCAATTTAAACTATAGAATAAGGCTATTTCCAAAAATAATAAGTGTTAAAGATATTAGTTGTAAATGGGTTAGATGTGGCCTGTGGGCACATTAGTGTGCTAATAATCAGATTGGGCCCATAAACCTCAAAATTAAAAGTCTGTAACTCAACATATAAAGATAAAAGCACTCAATAAAATTAAACGGACGCTAAGCCCGAATTTTAGATCAATGGCCTAAGATCAACAAACGAATTCAGTCTTTTTTTTATTATTATTGTTTTTACTATGTTTTTCTTTTCACAAACTAGCATTATGACGTACTATAATTTCTAGAGTTTGTATTCTTTTGAAGACAATTAATTTTGTCTATGTTCTTGTCGTGAGATTTAACAAGCAAAATTATAAATCTGATTTATGATGCAAGAACATACCTCTTTCCAGTCTATCGTTGTGATGCAATAAGGGGACTCTTCTCAAAACTTGATATATGAAGACACAAAGACATGTCAAAGTCATAAAAGTTGGCCTCACTCGTATATTTTGGCTGGTCTTCACACATATATATATATATTGTAATCACGTGAACTAGCTACAGTTAGGAGTTTGTGTCGATAAATGTAGTTAAGTAGCTGAATGAATGATGATACCAATGTAACATTGAGCATAATATAATGATTATCACTAATAACAATCTTCTCTCAATATTTAATAAGAGAATGGAAATTGGTTATTTATGTAATGTAGTAGAGTAATGATACTATCAGGGGGGACGCACAGCCAAACCTACGGGGCATGTGCCCCAGCTGATTTTTTCTTTTTAAGCAATTATGATAAAGCTTATGGAATGTCACCAACCCTAAAATTAAGTATAATGGGTGTGCCCCGGCTAATTAAGTTTCTACGTCAGCCCCTGGATACTATGGGGGTACCCATGAAATTCTATAATGGTTGTTAACCAAAGCTTTTCGAAGTTGTTCAACTCTAAAATAAACTAAACTTTTTTTTCTTTCAAAAGCTATTTTTGTGCATTTGCCAAATCAAGTATTAAAAAAACACAACCTAAACAAAATTATGGCTTTACAACATTTATAACTCTATATCTTTTCATACGTTTTTATAATAACTCCAAAGTGATTATTTCTTGACCGGATTTTATTTTTAAGATGACTGATCAATTCAAATTTGACTTGCAATTTAGTTTTAGTAAGGATCAAATACAATATAGGAAACATAAGGGGATGGTTAAAACTTTACAACTAGGTATGGGATCTAATAATGTTTACATGAAATTGTATAAATAAATGAGACGTTACGATTAGGTTTCTAGATGATACGACCATTAGACTTACAGGAACAAAGGATCATTTTAACATTTACTTGCTTATAATATATGGTAAGGTGAAACGATTCTTTGACCTTGCGGAATCCAAATGGTGAAATTTCTATTCTTTATAATTTTTTTTAAAAAATGGTTATTTGATCTAACCACTCTAAATAATATTACTTTTTGACTAATGGTCTGGTCTGAAAATTTCAGAAGGTGATCCTCTCCTGAAACGAGGTAATTGTAGGCAGGAAAGTAACGCGAGACTTCATGATGTTGTTTTTCATGTATTGGTTTTCATCACCTTTTTCTTGGTGGTTGTTCTTCTGTCAATAAAACTTGAATTTGCAGATAAAATTTCCAACAAAGAAAATATATGAAAGTAAATTATATATTAACTCAGTCTAAAATTTGATAAATATATTTTTAGCAAATGTGATAGCTTTATATGTGTGAAGTACTAAAGTTTTTCTTCTTACATTTTTACCTTTCCCTTTCCCTTTTTAAAAGTTAACCCCAACGTGTTTATTGCTTTTTAAAATTTAGAGGTACTGTAACTGGGAAAAATCTAGCAAACTAGGAATTACGTTAAATATTTTAATAATTGACGAGAAGGTTATATGTCAAAGTTCCTAATTTATTTTCATCGGCACTGAAATTTGAGAATGATTTGTCAAACTTTCTGATATCATGGTATTGATTAGCAATGAAGATTGTCATTAATACAACAGAAGCATTAAATTTTCAATAATACTCCTATACTTATAATTTTCTATTATGTCTGCTGAATAGATAGGACAAACAATGATTCAGATGTGAAATTGTTTCTTCATTATTTCACATATAAAAAATGTGTGCCATATCTTTGTAAACCATTGAAACATATGAATGAACGCAATAAATCCCACTGTGGTTTTTTTTTCTATTATTTACTGGAAATAATGGTAACCGATTTGGTGATGAAATTTTGGGTTTGATTCACACCTGCTTTCTATTCCCAAATTAAATATAAACACACTTCCAAAGGAGTCAAAGTTGTCGTCTGGAAGGAAGAGAGCATGGGAACTCTTGTGGACTAGTAACATATCCGTAGAAAATCGTCTGTCTCAACAAGTATTTATAGTTTGCATGTGTTTTATAACCAAGCTCAATACGTACAAACTTGTCTTACAATTTAAACACTAAAACAGAAGATGGAGAACTCATCAATCCGATGCATCTTCTTTGTGTTCATCATTTTCACCTTTGTTTCGCTTTCTATTGCTGCTTCAAGTCAAGGAGAAGTTGGTACGTATAAGTTTTGAGATATTATATTTTTATACTGGGTTTGTGACAATCTTGAATATTTTTTAATTGGGTGATATGTAGAGGACGAACACGAGTTTAACTACAAGAAGAACGATGATAAGGGGCCAGGGAGATGGGGAGAAATTAAACCGGAATGGGAGATGTGTGGAAAAGGAGATATACAATCTCCCATTGATCTAATGGACGAGAGGGTTAAGCTTGTTTCTCATCTTGGAAGGCTTAATAGAGACTATGAACCTTCCAATGCCACTATTAAGAACAGAGGCCATGACATTATGGTATATATTTAAGCAAGAAAAAAAGACATTATATGTATATATATACTTGGAGACCTAGCTATTTTCTGTTTAAGCACATACTTTTTCATTGGTTTTGTTGAGTTTCCATCCATAACTAGCCAAACATGAAAACCTAGATTGTAGAAACCAAGCCATTGAGCTTTATGTGTTTTTACTAATGAATAGTTGTAACCTTTAATTAACCAATTTTTATTATGTGTTGATTTTGTTGAACAGCTAAAATTTGAAAATGGAGCAGGAAGTATTAAGATTAGTGGTGTTCAATATGAACTCCAACAGCTTCACTGGCATTCTCCCTCTGAGCATACAGTCAATGGAAGAAGGTAGCCAAATCATTTCGAGAAGAAAAAATTTACACCAAAGTATATAGATCTGATATCTATAGTTTTAAAACGCAATAATATTCTATAATTGTTAAAAGTATAATAAATTAATATAATTTTATATATCTGATTCTTTTTGTAGTAAAATTGTCAAGCTATATATATATGATTCTTGGATATATGATATATCTAATATACGAAATATGTGTAACATGAAAACCAGGTTTGCACTTGAGCTGCATATGGTTCACGAAAGCAAGAATGAGAGAATGGCTGTTGTGACTATCTTGTACAAGATCGGAAGAGCTGATACTTTTATCAGATCGGTACACACACAAAAAAAAAAAACTTAATACCTATTACTTATCAATAATTTTCTATATTTTAATTAATATATACCAATAGTAGTAATTGTTTTATTTATTTCTAATTTTTGGTTTGTACTAGTTGGAGAAGGAATTAGAGGCCATTACTGATCTGGATGACGCAGAGAAACATGTAAGAATGATTGATCCCAAACAAATTAAGATGGGAAGCAGAAAATATTATAGATACATTGGTTCACTTACCACTCCTCCTTGTACCCAGAACGTTACCTGGAGCGTCGTTAGAAAGGTAACCTTTAATATTTATACATTAATTTCAAAATTTCATGTTAATTGTATTGCATGGTAGCAATGTGTTTGTTTCCTTAAAATTTTCAGGTTAGGACCGTGACGAGAGAACAAGTGAGGCTTCTCCGTGTGGCTGTGCACGATGTAAGTTTTGTTCACACTTAACAACTAAAGTAATGTCGTATTCTTTGAATATATCATTATTAACTTATTGTTTCACATTGACCTCAATTGCATTATTTCTCAAGTCAAGATATAAGTCCATAGTGTGTGTATATGTATGATAAGAAAGATCATCATGTTTTGTCGTTCAATTTGTTCACCAATCCAATCCATTATTTTGATAAACAGGACTCGATGACGAATGCGAGACCGGTTCAACCAATCAACAAGCGCGTGGTTCACTTATACAGACCAAGAGTTTAGTTGATGAAAGCCACCTTATACAAGTTCTTACAATCTTTAATTCTTCATATATAAACACTCCTAAAATAATGGTTACAGTAGTTGCTATACTGTTTTGATGTAATACTTGTTTATGTCTACGGAAAAATAATAATATTATATAAATATAATTAACGTTGCTTTTATGATAACGAATCGTACCGGTGTGGTTAAAAAAATAACGAATCGTACCGGTATCAACATTTTGAGTTGGTAATATGGCCCCCAAAAAGAAACCCAACATGAGCTAAAATAAAGTATTCGTAAATGAAAAGCCCAATAAGGCCCACAAAGAAGGTTTGGCGGGTAGTTTAAATACCCGTTTAGAAGCGATGAAGAAGAGTGATGGCACTCTCTTATCCTCTTCTCACAGTTCCCTCTTCTTACTCTTACCCATTCCACTTCCTTCCTTCTTCCTCTGATCCTCCCTACGACATTCTTCGAAACCATCCTTCTCTTTCCCTCCTCTCCAATTGCAAAACCCACCAATCTCTCCACGAAATCCACGCTCAGATGATCAAAACGGGTCTCCACAACACCAACTACGCTCTCAGCAAGCTACTCGAGCTCTGCGTTGTTTCTCCACGCTTCGACGGTCTTCCTTACGCGATCTCTGTATTCGAGACGATCCAGGAGCCGAACCAGTTGATTTGGAACACAATGCTTCGTGGGTACGCGTCGAGTACGGACCCTGTTGCAGCTCTGGAGCTGTATGTACGTATGGTTTCACTTGGGCGTGATCTTCCTAACGCCTACACGTTTCCGTTTCTATTAAAATCTTGTGCAAAGTCGAAGACTTTTGAGGAAGGGCAACAGATCCACGCGCAGGTTTTGAAGCTTGGGTATGAGCTAGATCGATATGTACACACTTCTCTGATCTCTATGTACGCTAAAAACGGTAGATTGGAAGATGCACGTAAGGTTTTCGATACAAGTTCTCACCGAGGTGTGGTTTCCTACACAGCTTTGATTACTGGTTATGCATCCAGAGGGGATGTTCGAAGTGCACGGAAGCTGTTTGATGAAATGCCTGAGAGAGACGTGGTGTCATGGAATGCAATGATTACAGGGTATGTCGAAAACGGTAGCTATAAAGAAGCTTTAGAATTGTTTAAAGAGATGATTAGTATGAACGTTAGGCCAGACGAAGGTACATTGGTTAATGTAGTTTCTGCTTGTGCTCAGTCTGGGAGTATTGAATTGGGTCGTCAGGTACATTCATGGGTTGATGATAATGGGTTTTGTTCAAATCTCAAGATTGTTAACGCTCTCATCGATTTTTACTCAAAATGTGGTGAAGTGGAGACAGCATCTGGTCTGTTCGAGGGATTGTCGTACAAGGATGTAATTTCCTGGAATACCATGATCGGTGGTTACACGCATATGAATCTTTACAAAGAAGCATTGTTGTTGTTTCAGGAGATGCTGAGATCAGGTGAAAGTCCAAACGATGTGACAATGCTAAGTGTTCTTCCTGCTTGTGCACACCTTGGAGCCATAGATATTGGAAGATGGATTCATGTGTACATGGACAAGAAATTAAATGGTGTTACAAATGCTTCTGCACTCCGGACCAGCCTCATCGACATGTATGCCAAATGTGGAGACATAGAGGCAGCACAACAAGTGTTCAATAGTATGATCTGTAGAAGCTTGTCGTCTTGGAACGCAATGATATTTGGATTTGCGATGCACGGGAGAGCCAATGCAGCGTTTGATCTTTTCTCAAGAATGAGAAAGAATGGGTTTGAACCAGACGATATCACCTTTGTTGGTTTGTTGTCTGCTTGTAGCCATTCAGGTTTGTTAGACCTTGGACGCTATATTTTCAAATCAATGATAGAGGACTACAATATAACCCCGAAACTAGAGCACTACGGGTGCATGGTTGATCTTTTAGGCCATTCAGGTCTATTCAAAGAAGCGGAAGAAATGATATACAAGATGCCAATGGAGCCTGATGGAGTGATTTGGTGCTCTCTTCTCAAAGCGTGCAAGATGCATGGGAATCTTGAACTGTCGGAATCATTTGCACAGAAGCTCATGGAGATTGAACCAGAAAACTCAGGTTCTTATGTACTTCTATCAAACATATACGCCACAGCAGGAAGATGGAAAGATGTAGCAAGAATACGAGCAGTACTCAATGGTAAAGGTATGAAGAAAGTTCCTGGTTGCAGCTCTGTCGAAATAGATTCTGTGGTCCATGAGTTCATCATTGGGGATAAGTTCCATCCACAGAGTAGAGAGATCTACGGTATGTTAGAAGAGATGGATGTGCTACTGGAGGAAGCAGGGTTTGTTCCGGATACTTCTGAAGTGTTGCAGGAGATGGAAGAAGAATGGAAAGAAGGAGCATTGAGGCATCACAGCGAGAAGCTAGCTATTGCATTTGGGTTGATCAGTACTAAACCTGGGACCAAGCTTACAATAGTGAAGAATCTAAGAGTGTGCAGGAATTGTCATGAGGCTACAAAGCTTATATCAAAGATATACAAAAGGGAGATTATTGCTAGAGACAGAACTCGGTTCCACCATTTCAAAAATGGTGTGTGTTCTTGCTGTGACTACTGGTAAAAGAACACATTAAGCAAATAGAAATGATGGTAAAATCTAAGAAGATTCACTGATGTAAGTATGTATATACATGTGAAGAAAGAGTTTTGGTGAATCTTTTTTGGGCAACTCGACTGTTTGATTAACGCGTGTTTCTCAGAGTGATCGATTAGAAGTTAGGATGATATGTCCATAATATCTTCAGAGTTGAGATGTTTCAGCTTTTGGTTCTTTTACTTTGTGTAATTTTTTTTTTTCAAAAAAATAAACGAATGAATTACAGAATAATGTATGTTTTAGAATTTTCACATATATTAAGAAAATACATAAATTTATATTATAAATGTATTATTTTTGTAATTATCGATTTTTTATAATTTTTAGCCAATCAAAATTCAGTAAACAAAGTTAATGTTTTTGGAATCTACAATTTATCATAATTACTTGCATTGAAAATGTAAAATATAGATTTTTTAGAAACAAATATTTTTTTCTAAAACATGGATCATTATGAAACATATGAAATATTATTTAACATTTGGAAAGTCTGATATTTATATAAAATGGAATTGATTCTGTAGTAACTAGTTTCCTTCTCAACTGCATTAATTTGCTCGAGTTAAAATAATTTAGCAATCTCTGCTAATCAAAGTAAATTAGAATATTCTTAACTACACTTACCTCATCACAACTTGAGTTTAAATAAAAATTATTTCTTGAAAATACTCTTATTACACTGTACAGTTGTTGTTTTTTTAAAAAAACAAAAAATCACTTGGAAGTAATTAATAGGAGTAGTTTAAATACTACTCCTATTTCTTTATTCGTAAGTAAAAGTCCATATAATTAACACATGTAATAATTAGAAGCTAGTAAAAATTCGACAAACGATCTATTTTTTAGAGTCATTCAACTTCTTTGGTGAATCACACCAAGATTGTATCTCCCGAACAAAATAAAAGCATGATACTGACTCGCACGCAAAGATCTCCTTCCCCTTTATAGGACTATAAAACTTTATTAAATTACCAAAAACAAAAGAACACATAAAGAAACTTTTCACCAAAAAAAAAACACATAAAGAAACCTAGAGAAAGTTAAGGTGAAATCAGGAGCAAATTAATACATTTAAGATCTGCTATCTTGACTGAGAGAAATAAAAGAGGAATAAACACAATTGTTTTATCACCATAACCCCTTTAAAGTTGTTTAATTTTCTTTCATTTCACTCCCTAGAACATAAGACAATGAAGACACCATCAATTGTATGCGTCATTTTCCTTATCGTCATCTCTATTACCACCATTGTTTCCACTTCACCAGATCATGGAGAAGTTGGTAAGCTATTCTTAAATCATGTTTAAATGTTTTATCAGTATATATCCTACCTCGAAAAGTTAGTGTGCTTTTGAAAAATCTTAAATCTTACGTTGAACATGATATGAAACACACTTAAAGACTCAAAACCCACCAACGGGCAACAGTCATTTAGTTTTAAAATCCATGAAACTCCAATGAACGTCCACACGTAAACTATCCTTATATAAGCACATCTTTTATATGATAACAAAAATACAGAGGAGGAAACGGAGTTTAACTACGAGAAGGGAGGAGAGAAGGGGCCTGAGAAATGGGGAACACTAAAGCCAGAGTGGAACATGTGTGGAAACGGCACGATGCAGTCACCGATTGATCTTACCGACAATAGAGTCTTCATTGATCATAATCTTGGATTGTTACGTAGCCATTACTTACCTTCTAATGGCACCATCAAGAACAGAGGTCATGATATCATGGTAATAATCAACTATAATATTATACTTTCCAATATATACATACTATTTGTTAGTGTATTTTTGAGTCATAATTATACAATAATGTTCCTTTTTGTTATTGTGGTAGTTGGAATTTAAAGGAGGAAATGCAGGTATAGGTATAACTATCAATGGTACTGTATATAAACTTCAACAGGTTCATTGGCACTCTCCTTCCGAACACACCATCAACGGCAAAAGGTATCTCTACTAGTAGCAGTACATGTTTATTATACTGTAATCATATTTTTGTAAAAAATGGTTGTGTCGCTGTTGAAAAATTATACAAGTGATTTGAATAGCATGCATGCAATGATTCATATATAGGTTTGTTCTAGAGGAACACATGGTTCATCAGAGCAAAGATGGACGCTTCGCCGTTGTGGCGTTCCTTTATAACTTGGGACGACCTGACTCTTTTCTCCTTTCGGTATTTGCAGTCTCAACCCCTAGTTAATTTTTTATCGACCATTTGCTTCTATAAAGTTACCTACTTATTAAAGAAACATATTATTTCAATGTTTTTTTTTGTAGTTGGAAAGACAATTGAAGATGATAACTGATACACATGAGTCCGAGGAATACGTCAGTTTGATTGATCCTAAAAAACTTAATTTCAAATCAAGATTCTATTACAGATATTTAGGATCACTTACAACTCCTCCATGTTCTGAAAATGTTACTTGGTCTATTTCCAGAGAGGTAATAACTAGTTTATTGTAGTGCTTAATACATACAATTAAAGTTCCTTTACCCTACTTGGTTTTTTAATACATTTTCAAATATTTCCAGACGAGGACAGTAACGTTGAAACAGTTGAGCCTGCTTCGTGTGTCTGTACATGATGTGAGTGTCTCTAATCTTCTTTTTAAGTTCTAACTTAGCTGTTAGAAAATGTGAGAATGTATAATTTCTTTTGGTCAAAAGAGAATGTATAATCTGTAATGTGATGTGATCGATACGTATTTTTATTTCCAAGAAAGATAGTAAATCTAATATAACTCCCTTTGTTTTTGTTTATGCTGCAGCAATCTAATACGAATGCTAGACCGCTCCAAAGTCAAAACCAGCGTCCAGTGAAATTTTACTTACCAACATGGCATATTTAGCTAATTTGAAATTGTTGTTCACTCTATTTGAGCTTTTGGTTAAACCTATTTTCATGTTGATCTTTTAGTTTTATGTGCTGAGAACCAAAGGCAAACACTAATAAATATTACTTACGTTATTTTCTTTGTCAACAATACTAATTAGCAATCTCTATTCGAAACAACCACACGACACTAAACTTTCGTGGTCAGGTGATTAGATCTCAAATTCCCATTGGGAGCATATTTTTTAAAAATTAGTCGGTTGAATCCCAATCTGCCGAATATCTTAATTTATTAAAAAAATTTAAATCATTATTATAAATGTATCATTTTACAGTTCTCAATTTTTAATAGTGTTTTAGTAATTCTGTAAACTTAATTAATTTTATTAAAGTTTAACTGTATAAACATCTTTTTGTGATCAATTTTTTTTATATACTGGAACAAATAGAGTAATTGTTTTGAGTTCATTTTAAAGAGAAATTCATTTAAAATTCGATTCGTGTAGTTCTTGCTCTTCCTAACAATCTTGTAAGAGATAAGTTTCTGGATTCATTGAAATTAACGAACTCTTCTTACAAACCTCTAGTTTTTTTAACCGGCGAAATTTACCAGTTACCGCCACTCGCGTCCTATATCTACTGCACTTCCTTAAATAGTGATTATGACAGGGAGTATGTGTGTAATCGTTAGGAATATTTAATCATTAAATTATATAAACCTCCGAACAAAAACGACATATATATATATATATATATTCTCACGGATCACAAAGCCTTAAGCGAGAAGAAGAGAGTGTCCTTTGCGTCATTCTGCAAATCGCACAAACCCAAACGCGCGGTGAAGGTTGCATAGCTTGAAGAGGCGATTCATCGACGATTCTCACCGGAGATCTTAGATTCGCGTTTCTTCGCTTGGAGTTTGGAGACCTCAGAGAGTGCGTTAAGCGGTTGATTCTGCTCTCTCTCGTTCGTGCAGGTACGCCTCGTTCCTGTTTTCTAGGGTTTCGTTTTTGAATGGGATTTTGATCGGTAATTCAAGGGTTTCTGGTGTGCAGCGAACGATTTAGGGCTTTCTAGAGACTCAGAATCTACTTTGTATAGAGATTCTAGGCGTTTGTTAGATTGTTAACAAATTGATCTTAGTGTCAGGCGTTTATCTGATAGTCTTTGGATTGGTTCTGTTTAAGTGTGATTTCAGAGGAAGATGAAGAAAGATGAGAAGAAGGGTTCAACGGGAAGGACTATTTGCACTAGATCTTCTGCAGTAACTTCTGCGTCAACAGTACAAGAAACCACTCCTTTGAGGAGGTCAGCCCGGGGAACACCGTCTACGTCTACGAAGACAATAATAACTCCAGCTTCTAGTACTAGAAGGTCTGAGAGACTCGCTTCCTCACCTGCTTCAGTTACAAAAATTTCTGGTAGAATTGAGAAGAAACCCACAGCAAGTCCTTTGCGAAGGTCTAATAAGGGAAAGAGTGTACCCTCGGCGAATCCAAAAAGGTCATCAGATAAACCTGATAGGAATGCAGACACTTCTTCATTGGATGTTGAGGAGAGTAATGGCAAGAAGATAGACATCATAGAAGAGTCGACAGATGGGATCAAGAAACAGAAGCCTAGAATGACAGCCCGAAGTTACAGGGCCTTGTATAGAGGGCATCTCAAGACCAAATCTAATGTTTCTTCAAATGATGAGGAACTAGTAGTGGTTGGTTGTTCTCGCCGAGTACCTGCGGAAAGTGATGATGCTAGAGACGATAACAGTCCACCACATGCGAATTCAGGATCAAAAGGGCTGCCGGTTGGAGAAATTATTTTAGAGAAGGGCCCTGATTTTCCTGTTGAAGTAACTAGGGATACAGAAAAGACGGTGGTTGATTCATCCCCCGTTGTTGAAACTGGGGATGGCAGTGTTATAGGTTCACCATCTGAGAATCCAGAACCACAAAAGCTTCGTGATAGTGAAACTAGTTTGGAAACCGACATAGATTTGGCTCTGAAAAGAAAAATAGACAATGCAGAAAATGATTATGCTAGAGACGATAATAATCTACATGCGAATTCAGAACCGAAAGGGCTGCCAGTTGAAGTAACTAGGGATACAGAAAAGACGGTGGTTGATTCATCCCCCATGGTTGCAACTGGGGATGGCAGTGTTATAGGTTCATCATCTGAGAATCCAGAACCACAAAAGCTTCGTGATAGTGAAACTAGTTTGGAAACCGACATAGATTTGGCTCTGAAAAGAAAAAGAGACAATGCAGAAAATGATTATGGTAGAGACGATAATAGTCTACATGGGAATTCAGAACCGAAAGGGCTGCCAGTTGGAGAAATTAGTGTAGAGAAGGGCCCGGATTTTCCTGTGGAAGTAACTAGGGATACAGAAAATACGGTGGTTGATTCATCCCCCATGGTTGCAATTGGGGATGGCAGTGTTATAGGTTCATCATCTGAGAATCCAGAACCACAAAAGCTTCGTGATAGTGAAACTAGCTTGGAAACCGACATAGACGTGGCTCTGAAAAGAAAAAGAGACAATGCAGAAATTGTGATGGATGCATGTACGAATTCAGATGACCGCATTATGAGTACTGAGCGGGTTATTCCTTTTCCACCCGTGTGCACAAATATCAATCAACCTGAAAGGTGCGGCACATGTCAAAAACGGCAAAAGTAAGAATTTTCGACTGTTGTCTGTCGTTTTTAACGATTTGCCCATTTCAACCGATGGGTTTGATTTGATATTTCGATATATATTATTTAAAAATATATGTTCTGGATTGTAATTTTAGTTTTACAAAATTTGAAGGGTCAATGATGATATTGAAAATCTTAGTGTTTGCTCCTGCATTGCTCAGCCAGTTCAAGAATCTGATCAGGTGGCACAGGTTGGTTTCTGATTGCTTACTTTGGACACACGTTAAACAGTGGTCTGTCAAATTTACTTATCCTTCAATTTTAAACTGCATGTTCTATTCTGCATTGCATTAGGATATGAATGAATGTGGACCCGCTACAAGCAAATACTATGGGGAGAACAGGCAGAAGATGCAACAAGATAAATCATTTGATCCCAAATTGTTATCGATGTACACAGAGTATTGGGTTCCAGTGCAGCTATCAGATGTACAGGTGGAGCAATACTGTCGTACTCTCTTCTCCAAATCTATCTCTCTTTCTTCGCTGTTGAAGAATGATCCTGTTGGAGCTCTCGATGAAACTCTCACTTCTGTAAGGAAAGTAAGTTTATTTGATAACAATTTTTTTTTCAATGTGCTTGTGCGTTAAGTAGCCACTTATTAATGGCAATAAGTAAAAGAAAGAAATATATAAATAGATAAGCTGTTCACTGCCTTGCTGCTAAAAAATGTATCATATGTCAGCTCCTAAGAGGTTGTCAGATAGGTGTTATGCGTTACGGTTTTAATATTTAATAGGGAAAAGGTTCTGGTCTATTTGCTTTATGTTTTTCCGTAACACATTGAACTTGAAGTGCAAAAAAGACAGGTTAGGGTCTGCTAAGATATCTGACTACTGTCTGTCAGCATTATGTTCTCCTAAAGTTTCATTCTGCATGTTAATGTGTGGAGATATTAAATATCTCCTTCGCGTGTTTGCAATTTTGTTGGCAGACCTGTGACCACCCATATGTTATGGATGCATCTTTCAAACAATTGCTCACCAAGAATCTGAAGTTGCATGAAATCCTGGATGTAGAAGTCAAAGCAAGCGGGAAACTTCCCCTACTTGGTGCAATGCTTACTCAGATAAAAGCAAAGGGTTTAAAAGCAGTTGTCTTTTACCAGGTGCGTTTCCATCACTTATGAATGAGGATAGTTCTCTGTTTGTCATATATACTCACTTACTACAGTTTTAATATATATATATATATATATATATACACACACACATATGTACATATTATTCTGGCCTTTACTTTGAACACTGGAAGTATGTTTTTGAGCATGTGATCATGAGCTGTATAGTAGCCTATGAGATATGCTAAACTGGGATGTTTCTTCTCCTCTCCTTTTCATTGTCGATATATGTGTCTCATGTACGTTTGAATAGCTATTTTTTTTTCTCAACAGGCAACACAAAGCCCTGAGGGGCTTCTGCTTGCTAATATTCTCGAAGATTTTGTGAGTCAAAGATTTGGTCAAAATTCTTATGAGCATGGGGTCTCTCTCTCAAAGAAGAGCGCTATAAACAATTTCAACAAGGAGAGTCAGTGTTTTATTCTGCTGTTGGAAATCCGCGCCTGCAGTCAAAGCATTAAACTCTTACGCGCTGAGGCTTTTATACTTTTTGGAAGCAGCTTGAATCCATCGCATGATGTTAAGCTCTTAGAGAAGATAAAAATCGAGCCGGGTTCTGAAAGAACTAAAATATTCCGGTTGTACTCAGTGTTTACAGTTGAAGAAAAAGCCCTGATTCTGGCTAGGCAAAATAAGCCTCTAGAGAACCTAAACCGTCCTCTCACACATGCACTGCTCATGTGGGGGGCTTCATATTTATTTGATAAGCTGGATCACTTCCATAGGAGTGGAACCGCTGGTTCAGGAGCTCCATTCGAAAAATCTATTAAGGATGCCGTGATTAATGAATTCTCGTCCATACTTTCTTCCATTGTTGGAGAAGAAAACGAAGGCAAGCTGTGTCTACTTTTGGAAGCCAAGCATTTTCAGGGAATTTACAGCACTAATGCTACTCTATTTGGTGAAGAACATGTAAAGTTATCAGATGAAATTAGTCCAAATATGTTTTGGTCAAAGCTGTTGGGTGGAAAGAACCCTGTGTGGAAATACTGTTCGGATACTTCTCAAAGGAGTCGAAAAAGAGTACGGCATCTTCAGGGCTATGAAGAGACTAACAAAGTTGGCAATGGCGGAAACTTAAAGAAGAAAAAGAAGGCTTCAGATGATGTCGCAGTAGATAACGATGAAAGAAATGCCTCTGGGAAGGATCACATGTGTAAAAGAGATCACTTCCTGCTCCTTTTCCTCTAGTGTTCATTGACTGTTCCATTTACTTTGCTTACTCTCTTTCCTTCAGGGCCTTTGGAGTCACCAAAAGTTGCAACACTCAAGTCATCACGTGGATCTGCTTGTGGTACTAATAACTCTTTGCCTGGAAATGATGCTAATGGCTTGCATTCTTTCGGCGGTCATATCTCTGGAATCCCAGAGGATATGTTAGCTGGCATTGATAGGCGACAAATTCCGCATGAGTCACAGAGGGGTCTCTATGCTGTTTTAAAGCCGAGTATGGCAAAACTTTGTTCTTCAGTAAGTTGCTTTCTCCATCTGTGCAACTTAGTTTAGCTTTTGATTTGCAGTGGAATTGTTACCTCATTTCATGATACAGCCACATGGAAATTTTTAATGTTGAGCTAAGCTATATTGCTTCCATCAAAGCCGTTTTTTAATTCTTATATCTGGCTTCATTTCTAATGTTCGGGCATGGTACAGCCTTGGGTATTGTATGTTAGTATATAAACTGATGTTGACTGATGCTATTTAGGGTCTTATATCTTCATCTATTGGCTAATAAATGTTTCCACTGTCGTGCCCATACTGAATGCTTCTGCGATTGTCTCTGTGCACGTCTTCAGAATTGTACTAAAGGTATATCTGCCATGTTTAGTTGGTTGACATTCATTTTGTTTTCAGGAAGATTCGGCAAGCATAGCTGAAAAGTTTCTTGAATATATTATTGAACACCACCGTGTCTGCACAGAGCCAGCCACCATATTGCAGGCTTTCCAGATAGCCTTGGTATGATATCTTTCACTTCGATAGTTTATGCATTGTTTCCTTCATCGTCTACCTTTTTTTAATAAGACCATTCTGTGGCACCCCCGCCTTCGTGGGAATGCATTACAAGCTCCAATCATAGGATACAATTTACATTAATTGCTCTAGTTATGCTGGCTAGTAGCTACTAATATCTAATATAATAAATGCTTTATACGCCACAAAGAAAAGCATTGTATTGTTGCATAATTTATGATATGTCCATATACTGATAAGTTTTAGTGATGCACTTTCAGAGTTGGATTGCAGCCTCGCTCGTAAAGCAAACGTGTAACCGCGAAGAATCTTTGGTCCGCGCAAAATCGGAATTAGGTTTCAGTTGCTCTGAAAAAGAGGTAGATTATATATATTCTCTTTTGTGCTGCATGAAGAGTCTATTCCTGGGGCGCACACAAAGTTTGCAGTTGGATTGCTTGGGTACTAATTCTAAGCAACCAAAGGCGAGTACCAAAAAGGTGAATGAAAGTCTCTCCGGGGATACAGTGCGTCAGGAAAAGAGTAACACAAAATCGATGCGTAGCTCAGTCGGTGAAGAATGCATGACCGAGAAGAGAGGTAGCCATTATAGCTCAGTAACAAAAGATGTCGAAAAGACTATTAACGACATCAAAAATAAATGCAGTAAAAAGCTGCAGAAGCTTGTACAAATCCACGAGGGAAAAAAGGTGGATCTGATGAATAGGAGTGCTGACAAGAAGCAGGAACTTCAAAATTGCAAAACGTTGGAAGTATCATATATTCGTGTCACCTGTTCAGGTTTAAGTTCCCAGACCTTACTGGATAATCTTCAAAGGGTAGAAGATGATTTTGAAAGAAAGAATAATGATCTCGAAATAGAGATGACTGAAGGCCTCCAAAAACTTGAGGGAATGCACGAGGCTGCAAAGAAGAAGTTGGCTGAGGATGAAGCCTGCTGGATTAGTCGAATAGAGAACTGGGCACAAGCTAAATTAAAAGATTTCGCTCCCATTCAAAGTGGCAATAATAAGCATCTTAGTGGATTATGCTCATCGAACACTACCAAAAATGCTCCTGGTGTACAAACTTGCAATGATGCCAATGGTGAAGCTACTTATTCTGATAGAAGTTGCATGGTTGCCAAGGAAAACCAATTGCCAGAAGCAGAAAACACATTAAGAACTATGTCGGGTGGCAGCACTCAACAAGTTCATGAAATGGTGGCTTCAAGAAATGATAAGGCGATGGGTGTCTCAACCTTTTCTCGTGAACAGCCTGACAATGTGGCTACAAAGAGCCTGCCCAATGAACTCGCTTCTTTTACTGCGCCTGAGCTTTTGATTCCAGCTGGCTGTCAAGAGGAATCTGCGGCCTTTAACGTGCAGTTGTCAGAATATCAGAAATGTGATGGAGTTACATCAGCGACACCAGCTGAAGATGTTCCCTCAAGGGTGCCAGAGATATCCCAGTCATTTGCAAATCTTGCAAAGTCTGCCTCTCTAGAGTCTTGGTTAAATAGAGAGGAGGCTTTGGTTTCAATAGAAAATGAGAAAACTATTCATGCGGGCTCTGATATTGATAACATTTTGGACCGCCAGAATGAGGAATCTTGTTCTCTTTACAAGGAGATTCCTGACCCAGCAGCGAACATTCAGGTCAAAAATATTGACACAACTATTGAGCCTCAGCCAGCTGGATCTCATATGCCTTCTTCACCGGCTGGACATCAACCTGACCCAGCAGAAAAAAATCAGGGCAAGAATATTGAAGCATCAATTGAGTCTCAGCTAGCTGTCTCAGAATCAGTAGAGACTGGTGGTTATGCTACATTCGGGCAGGTCCCTATTGAAGACTATATCTTTTTCAGTTTTAATGTTAGCTATCTTTGTTATGTTCAATCTAAGATTCCCATAAAATGAGCAGGGAAGTGTGGTTATTGATTAGGTCTCATTTTTGTCTTAAATTGACTATCTGGACAGGGTGATCAAGTTGCATGTCCGTTGCCATCTTCACCGACTGGAAATCAGCCTGATTCAGGCGCAAACATTGAGAGCCAAGTTATCAGCACTTCAGCAGAGCCACACATTGCTGGTCCAGGTGTAGTAGAGATTGCTGTTTCTGCAGTATCAGATCAGGTACTTATTAATGCAACTTAAGATGTTCTCTTTTGTTGTAAGAAACTATTACAACTTTGTAATGCTGGTTCTTGATTTGCTGCAGGAAATAATGGGTGCTCAGGATGCATGCTCTCTGCCATCTCCATTGATTGGAACTCAGGCTGACCTAGCAACAATCACCGAGGGCCAAAATATTACAACAGTGGCTCAGCTTCATACAGCTGGATCAGATGCAGTAGAAACTGATCGTGATGCATCTCCGCTGCCAGTTTCTTCGCCTGGAAATCAATCTGATGCAGCAGTTACCACTGAGGGATTAAATAACAACACAACAATTGCTGCGCCTCACACAATTGGATCAGATGCATGTGTAATGGGCGTAGCAGTAACTGATGCCCAAGTAGAACAATCAACCTTTGCAAGTCAGTAACTGCTCTTTTTGCATTTAATTATAACATATGCGTTTACCAAACAACTGACAATCTGAGAATGATGCCCTGTGCGCAGATAACGTTGCACCCCTTGTCCATGAAGTTGTTGTGGAGCCTTCAGCAGGTGCAACAGCTCTTGTTCCATCACATCTTAACAATTCTACGGGACAGAATGCCACTCCCCCTGTTCCTCAAATACCTTTCCCTGTGTTCAGTGATCCATTTCAGCATGAACTGGAGAAGTTGCGGAGAGAATCAGAGAACACAAAGAAGACTTATGAAGAAAAGGTTAGTTGTTCTCAGTATCAGTTTTGGTTCCTTTTATCTAGATGTTCACTGACTAGTAAATTATATGTGAGCAGAAATCAGTTTTAAAAGCTGAATTCGACAGGAAGATGAGTGAACTACAAGCAGAGTATCAAAGAAAGTTTCATGAGGTAGAAGCCGAGCATACATCCAAAGCTACAAAGATACAGACAAGCAAGAATATTGTTATAATGAACAAGCTGTTGGCGAATGCGTTCTTGTCTAAATGTACGAGCAGAATGGAATCTCATCCCTCGGCAGCTCCAAGGGGTACGTGTTCGAATAATAGAGCATATTGGTTTTTAGATAGAAGGCTCTGAAAGTCATAGTAACACTTTCTTTCTCCAGGTAGAATTCAGCAGCTAGCACAGAGAGCAGCACAAGTGACCGCACTGAGAAATTATTATACAGCTTCGGCTCCTACTCTGTCGTCGGCTCCTCCGCAGCCTCAGCCATCTTCAGTTTCTCGTTTCTCATCAGGCCTTCCTCCAAGTTCCGCTTACTGCACAATGCCTCAGCCAAGACAACCTCTCATCTCCAACCCAGCTCCACCTTTTTCAGCTTCTCCTGCAAGTGCAACTACTTTAGCTGTCAATGGAAGACTAGTTTCTTCTGCACCGCATATAAACCCATATAGGTCATCATCTCCTTCAGTTCCCATCCCCACAGCCTCGTCAGCTGTTCCTCAAGCTTTAACATATTCATCTTCAGTTCCCATCCCCATAACTAGTCCAACCTCTTCAGCTGTTTCTCAAGCTTTAACATATTCCTCTTCAGTTCCCATCCCCACCACTACTCCAACCTCGTCAGCTGTTCCTCAAGTTTTAACATATTCAAGTGCGGTAACTCAGCAGCAAGAACAACAGCAACAGAACTTGGGGAGTGGATTACAGAGGAGCAGTGATGTGGTCTGTCTCTCTGATGACGAGTGATGTAATCTTGTGATGTTTAGCGTATAATAATGATTGATTTAGAGTTGTATAATCTAATAATGTATGTATAAACAGTAGGGATTCCCTATAACTTGAAACTTTGGGAATCAACTTCAGTGAGGGGGAAAATAATGGGTTTAGTGAGTTTGATTTAAAGAAATGAGTTTCTGATTATCTTTTCTGGATTAAACGAGAAACTTTTAATATGGGAAAACATATGGGCGGTGGGCTTATCAGACGTCACCAACGGCTCGATAGCCCGAAGCCGTCCCTGCTCCCTGTTAAATAGACGAAAGAGGAATAACATGGGATTCGTGATTACTTGTTTGGTTCTCGATTTGTTATTAAACATTAGAGAACAGCATTAAGTTTTGACCGGGAAAAAGGGGGTTCGGATATAGGATCCTTAACCAAATGAGCTAATAAGCAGTTTATTAACTCTGGCTTGCAAACCAAAGTCTTTGTATAGTTTAACCTGTGTCAGCTGACACCACATTAGGTTTATTGTGGATAATATCATTTATTTTGTTATTCACTCCGTTTCGTAAAAAATGTTATTCTGACATTTTTACATAAATTAAATAAAATATTTTTATATTTTTATTAATTATGCATATCTAACCAGTAACTTTTTTTAAAAAACTAAAATTATTTATAATGCATTTGTAATAAGCTCAAAAATATAAGAAAATTCTAAAGCAACATTCAAATTAAGTGTTGAATGATGATTATAGAATTTATAGATTCAAAATTTAATCAAATAATACAAACTTGTAAAATACTTAGAAATATAACATAGTTTAAAAATGTTTAATATTTTAATAATAAAAATAAACAATTTAAAAAGGTAATATATTATTTATGAATCATAGAAAATATAACAAATTAAAAACGTTTAATATTTTAACAAACCAAAGGAATAGTTCACAAATAATAAAAATAAACAATTTTAAAAGAAAGTATATTATTTATGCAACATGGAAAATATAAAGACTTATCTTTTGAATATGAATTCACTGGCTTGACTAGCTGGGTATTAGCTTGTTCCCCTCCTCCCTTCCCAACCTTCCCAGCCCTTCCCCCTTTCACGTTCATGTCACGTCGAGGTACATGATAGTTGATGAATATTTTTTTTTAATTGCAAAAATTTGAGATATCAAATAAACATTTTCCATTCAATCAGTTTGACTGATTAAACACAATCCACATTCATTTTAATTTGACAATATATAATTTTAGTTTTGTAAAGTTAATTCCCATTTAGGAATTTATTTTATGTCTATGATGTCTGAGGAATAAACTTGTCAATTACAATTTAGAATATTAATTAAATAATTTCCATTGAAATAGCTTGGCTAACTGGTTTTAAAATTAAACTTAACAATTCACATTTATTTTTTAACATTAAAATACTAAATTTTAATATTGAAAACTGAATTCACACTTAGAGATTTATTTTATGACTATTATAGTATTGAAGAATAAATTTGTTAATTACAAATATTTGATATATTATGTAAATATTTTCCCTAGTTCGGTTTGACCAAAAAAGGGGAAAAAACAAGTACGGAAACGACAGTTGGCAATCTTTTAAATTAAACATTTGTACTTATTTATTATCCAAACCGCCTCTTCCTTCTTTCTTCTTCGTCTACTTATTCTCCAAGTCTCAAAGTCTTCTCATCAAACTCTCTCCGTCTTCTCCTTCCAAATCGCCCCCTTTAATCTCCTCTTTCCAAACGATCCGATGAATTCGAACGAAGGTCTCAAAACCCTAGACCCTTCCTCTGCTTCTTCCACCGATGCCTCCCGATCACCCGTTGACGCGACCCGACCCGATCCATCAGCTCCTCCTTCCCCTCCACCTCCTCCACCTACACCTTACTTTTCAGTCCTCCCTTTCTCCAAGGTTCGATCTTTCACTCCAAAAAGTCTCTTCCTTTATGGAATTTTAGGGTTTAAATCGTTTCTTGTTTTGAAAATTTTGCAGAATGAATGCGCGATTTGCTTGGATGAGATGAGGAAGGGAGACGGGAAGGCGATATTTACAGCAGAGTGCTCTCACTCTTTCCATTTCGATTGTATCTCATCCAACGTGAAACACGGCAACAGGATCTGTCCTCTCTGTAGAACTCAGTGGACACAAGTCCCTTTGTTTCTTGATCACCGTATCATCCCCCCACCCCCTCCTCTCCCTACCTCTCCTCCTCAAATGGGCTTTGAAGATGACGAGCTTTTACCTCAAAGAGAGGCCCAAATCCAGCAGCAGCATTCTCAGCGTCCACCTCTCGAGGTTAAACTCCTCCCACAAGTCTCTGCTGTGGCGAAACGGATGACTCTTGGTGACTTTGCTGTTGTGGTTCATCTCAAGGCGGGTGTTGTGAGCGATGAGATGCCTTCTCGTGCTCCTTTGGATCTCGTTGCGGTTCTTGACGTGAGTAGTAGCATGGATGGACCCAAAATGGAGCTTTTGAAAAACGCTGTTGGGTTTGTGATTCAGAATCTTGGCGAGACCGACAGGCTCTCTGTGGTTACCTTCTCCTCCACGGCTCGTCGTGTTTTCCCTCTTAGGTTGATGTCTGAGACGGGGAAGCAAGCGGCGGTCCAGGCTGTTAACTCCTTGGTCGCTGACGGTTGCACTAATATCGCAGAAGGGCTCAAGGTTGGCGCTAGAGTGATTGCCGACAGGAGATGTAGAAACCCTGTTCCGGTGATGATGCTTTTGTCCGATGGGCAGGATAACTTTACTTTTTCTCAGTTTGAGGTTCGTCAGAGAAGGGATTACGAGTCTTTGCTTCCGAGTTCCGGTAGCCGGATTCCGATACACACCTTCGGGTTTGGCTCTGATCACGACGCTGAGCTGATGCATACAATCTCACAAGTCTCTAGTGGTACGTTTTCGTTTATCGAAACAGAGAATGTGATTCGTGATGCCTTTGCGCAATGCATTGGAGGGCTTCTCAGCACTGTGGTTCTTGAGCAAGTTGTTGAGATCGAATGCATTCATGAGGAAGGTCTTAAGATATCATCCGTTAAAGCAGGAAGCTACAGAAACAGCGTATCATCTGATGGAAGAAGCGCCACCATCAATGTCGGTGACATGTACGCAGAAGAAGAAAGGGACTTCCTCGTGGTTCTTGAGATTCCAAGCTGCGAACCTGAATCCATGTCGCTGCTCAAGGTCCGGTGCGTCTACAAAGACCCCGTTAGTAGAGAGACAGTCCGTGTGGAATCAGGAGAACTAACCATTCAAAGGCCAAATGAGCTAACGGGAGTAGAAGTGGTTGTGTCCATAGAGGTTGATAGACAACGAAACAGGTTCCTTGTTTCACAAGCTATCTCGGAGGCTAAGGCTTTAGCCGATGGTGGTGACGTGAGGGCGGCAGCTAAGCTTCTCAGGAAATGCGAGAGAGACTTGTCAGAGACGCTGTCTGCTCGGTCGGGTGATAGTCTCTGTGAGTCTTTAACCTTGGAGCTGAGAGCGTTGCAGGAAAAGATGGCGAGCAGGAGGACGTACCAAACATCAGGTCGAGCATACGCCTTATCCAGCATGAGCTCTCATTCGGCTCAGAGAGCAACGGCTCGTTACTCGCCAACAGTAGGATACTGTCCAACATCCCCAGGATACTCGCCAGGACCCGCAGGATATAGCATGCCACTGGCGTATCAGACGTCAGCAATGGCTCGTATGGTGACTCGGTCTCAGGAACTGGGGATCCAAAGCCCAACATCGTCCCCTGCTCCAGGAGACCGAACCTGAATTTGACAGAAACATGGTGATTGCTTGTTTTGTTTGATATGGTGTTTGAGTAAAGGTGATTGAGTTGGTTCAGTCTGATCCTGGAACTTGTTTTGGTTTGGTTTGTTTTGTTTCCTCAAGCAGCAGCAAAATAATACTATTGTCTTTGGTTAATCAGTTACAAATTTGTTCTTGCTGAACTACTAAACGAAGAAAAGACATTAATTAATTTAAAAAAAAAAAATCAAGAAAGGAGGCCACGTGTATAGAGATTTAGGTAAGCTTTTGATAAAAAGAAAAAGAAGTAAATAATGCGTTGGGGTCTTTTTTGCAAAAGTGAAAAGTAAAGGTTTTTATTGAAACAAGCAGAAAATATTTATGGTTTAATTTAGATGAGAAAAAGAAAATCGGCTCGGATACACCTGAGTGTCTTTCACAGTGCTTGCTTCACTAACTGAATCTCTCTCACACCACCACGTTGCACCACCCGCCAGATCAGAGAGAGCGCGACTCAGAACCCTAATCTTATAATTGTGTCAAAATCTCCGTAAGCACCATCGCATCTATTATTGTCTTTGCTTGATGCTTGTTTAGATTTTGATCCTTCAATTTCTTTTTATTTGAATCTTTCCACCGACATGTTTGCAATTGATACTTGTGGTAGTGATAGGGTTTATTGAATTTGATTTTAGTTTTTGGCTGTTGGATTTGGAGATTTTGCATATAACGATGGGGACCAATCACCGGAGGTACATACACTTCACTGTAACAAACGACTTGTCAAAATATTTACTTGTAATACTTTTTTGGCAGCGGAGCTCCGAGAAGAACAAATGAAAGTGCAAAGCTTATCATCACTACAATCTTGGCAATGGTTTTTGGTTTCTTCATTGGTATCACTTTACCATCTGTTTCCTTTACTAAGGTATTATTATATATGCTTTAGATGTATATGTATTATCTTCCTCTTTTTGTCATTGGTTGGTATGTATTTTGTTATTCTGCAGATTAACTTACCCTCAGGCCTTATGTCATCTCTTGATGGCGGCAGATCACCTGAAGATTTTGGTTCTAGACAGTTTACTAAGGTATATAAATCATCTCTTTGCTACATTTTAACCTGGAGGTACATACTATCATTTGTCTTCTTCTTTTATGTTTCCAGATATATGTTCCAACCAATCCCCATGGTGCAGAGCTACTCCCTCCAGGAATCATTGTGGCTGAATCAGATTTATACTTGCGCAGATTATGGGGTGAACCTAGTGAAGTAAGTTATTACAATCTTCTATTCATGTATTAAGTTTAATCTGGAGATTTTTAACAAAAATATAACCTATGCAGGATTTGAAGAAGAAACCAAAATATCTCGTTACTTTTACTGTTGGGTTTGATCAGAGGAACAATATTAATGCAGCTGTTAAGAAGGTTCTGCGATTGTTCATGTTTATAGTCTTTTTCGATACCATTAACACTAAGATTGTGGTTTCATCATTGTTGCTTCAGTTTTCTGAAGATTTCCAAATTTTGCTGTTTCACTATGATGGCCGGACGACTGAGTGGGATCAGTTTGAGTGGTCAAAAAACGCAATCCACATCAGCGCAAAAAAGCAAACCAAATGGTAAGAAAATCTGATGAAGGTCAGCGAATGTACTCCATTCTTCATACAGTATTGGAAATTTGTTTGATATAAACCTCTGGTTGTTTCTATTTATGTTTTCTTTCAGGTGGTATGCAAAGAGATTTTTGCATCCTGATGTTGTCTCAGCTTACGAGTATATATTTATATGGGATGAAGATCTTGGAGTCGAGCACTTCAATGCAGAAAGGTGAATTACTTCTCTGGAATGCTTGTTACAGATCAGTGACAATCTTTACATTTTGTATTGTTATTTTTCAGGTACATTGAGTTAGTTAAGAAGCATGGTTTGGAGATTTCTCAACCCGGCTTAGAGCCAAACAACGGACTTACATGGGAAATGACAAAGAGGAGAGGTGACCGAGATGTCCACAAGTAGGAGCTCTCTTTCTCTCTCCCTCGTTTACTTTTCCTATGAGTTCAAATCTGTCCCTAAGTTTTTCGAGCGTTGAACAGAGAAACACAAGAAAAACCAGGATGGTGCAGTGATCCGCATTTACCTCCATGTGCTGCGTAAGACTCTTTATAACCTTTCTCTCTTTTTCCTAGCTCACTGAAGACTGCTTAATCATTTTCGGTAATGGTTTTTTTCCCCACCTGTAGGTTTGTTGAGATTATGGCGCCGGTGTTTTCTAGAGAAGCATGGCGATGTGTCTGGCATATGATTCAGGTTTTTGTTTATCTCAAAAAAACTTTTCTCAGTCTTTTGCCCTTATATCTAGTCAGTAGAGTTGACAATCATACATCATATTCACATGAGTAGCAAATGTGGCATAGATGAATGTACTTTGGTCTCTCATTAAGTAATCAAAAGGCGCATGGTCCAGTCTTCCAGACCATCATCATCAGTTGGTGCTTTAAAACAATCTTGTCTGTTTCTGTTGCAGAATGATCTTGTCCATGGATGGGGTCTTGATTTTGCTCTCAGACGATGTGTCGAGGTTAGTCATTGCCCTCTGCTTCCTGGGTAAATCCTTTGGAAACTTCCATTTTCATCTGTACGCATTGTCTTCCATTTTGCAGCCTGCTCATGAGAAGATTGGTGTAGTCGATTCACAATGGATTATCCATCAAGTGATACCTTCCCTTGGAAACCAGGTGAGTATACTTCTGTTACAGAGAAATGAAAACACTCCACTTTTGTATCTCTAAATGAACTCTGGATTCATGTATAAAATTTTGATAGGGTGAGTCGGAGAAGGGGAAAACACCATGGCAAGGGGTAATAATAAGCACACATTATTATACTCCCTAATAATAATACTATTACTCTATCATCTGAAAAAAACCTAAGTGTGTGTGTGCTTTATCTGGCTTCAGGTGAGAGAAAGATGCAGAAACGAATGGACAATGTTCCAGAACCGCGTGGCAGAAGCAGATAAACAGTACATGGAACAACAAAAGGTAAAAGAATAAATGGGAGGTCATCGTCAAATCTTCTTCTTACTCTTTTCCCTGTAAATGAAGCTTTCGTTTCCACGATCAAGTGAGTGAGGATAGAGATCTCAGTAGTCAGTCCCCTCCTTTAGTTTTAAAAACTTATCATCAGATATATCTACGTCTCTAGCTTTTCTTATTCACTCATCTTACAACTCCAGTGATGATATTTGACTGATTAGATGCAATTTATATCTCTTAGAAGATAGTTCCATGTTTGGTAAACAATGCAACTTACACAGTACAGATGAACACCCAGTCTTTTCAAAATACAAGAGTACACAAATTACCCCCAAGGTCTTGCGCAAGATAACTAGACTAAAGTTAATTCCAATGTTAGAAATCAATCAAACTAAGAGGCAATGTCTGAAGAGCTTTCTTTGGAATCATGGATCGATGGGAGCTCCAGGGCAATTTTGCAGACAGTGGTGTGTTGGAACCATTACCAGACTCCTCTATTTGAAGACAGAGCAACACTAAAGAGGTTTTGATACAGAGACTCGATGATTTCTTCATCGGAACAAGTAGTAAGCGAATCAATCTTCATCGGTCATTGTAGTAGTCACAGAGTGGAGACACTGCAATGAATCCACTGTCTCCATTATAAAGAGGAGATATGGTTTCCACATATGCTGTTGCTCCTTCAGTGGAGTTTCCTAGATCTTTAGTGTCCATAAACAGTGAAAAGCATAGTCATTACATACATAACAACCACACAAACCCACTACAAATCTTCTTTTAGCCACAATTTTAACTAAGCTGTTATAAAACTGCCTTACGGGAAATAAATTAGTCGCGCACAGTTTGATCCAAAAATAAATAAATTACAAATACAGTATATTTTTTTATTTTAGGCATATCAAGTCCAATGGCAATAATTACAAATATATATAAATAACTGTAGCGTAATAGCTAATATTTCTATTGATATCTAGCTTTGCTATTTATAGGAAAACATGTGGAGGTAATATTCCCTCTATCCTATAGGATATAATATTTCTATGTATTAGTATGAATTATATACAAGTATTGATATTTAATTCTTATATCTTTTCTTTTTGAACATTTAATTATTATAACATTAAGAGGAAACAAATGTTATAAGAAAACACATGTCATAAATTCATACAGTAAAAGATCAAAACAAAAATATCATCATATAACGATAAAAACGGTGACAAGAGTTGAAAGGAAACATAAGGTCAGAGACATATATGAACCCACACACACCATTTTTATGGTCTTCTTCACCACCTAAGGGTCTGAATGTTGGGCTGCTGATTTTTCTTGTTGGTACAAAGACTAACACAGCCCCCTTAAAACACACTTATCAAGTGTAAAATATATTTATTTGTTTAATAAATGTAAATATTATGATTCCACTGTTTTTTTTTTTGACCTTTCAAGTAGTGGTCAACTTAATTGATTCGTACCAGTTAACGTGGGATAATTAATTAATTAATTAAATGAATTTTCACACTAGTGCTCTTCTCCTTCAGTGCGTGTTTCCGTAAAGCTTTTAACTTTTTTTTATTTATAATTTTCTGGGTGGCGAGAAACCAAGAGAAAATCTCGTGACCCTGTTCTCTCGGGAGCGCACACAATCTCTCCCATCTTCCTCCCATCGATGTAATACAATACCCCTTGTTTCGAGCTTCTCGTAGGGCCTAGTGGATAGCGATCGAGGGAGGCAGGGAGCACGAGATCTCGATCCCCCATACACGTAGGCCTCTCTCATGTTCCCCCTTTGTTCCTTTCATATTCAATTCCTTTGATTCTCTGGGTCCCCTTTTGCCTCTTCCCTCTGTCTCCTTCTCGAACATTCACTTCTTGTTTCGTTTTATTACACAACTCTGTTTCTCGGTTTTGTCTGTTTCGGAGGTTGAACATCTCTTTCTCGTTAGTTCTGTAATTTTTTTTCTTAAAGCTGTGATTTTTATCTGTGTTTTGATTCGTTTATTGTAAAGCTTTGATTTTTATCTATGTTTTGATTCGTTTACTCGTTTTGGTAATCATCAGTAGGGTTCGGCATCGAGGTACAATGCATATGAATCCTATCTCGAAGCTGGCTCTGGTGTGGTTTACACTTCTCGGCTCAGGTTTGTATGGAGACTTGATTGGTTCCTACTTCACACCACTTGTTCCTCATGTTTACTAATGGCATTTAATATCAGTTCTTGTCTCCTTTGCGGAGCTTGAGTTTGGTCACTGCGAGAGAGTTGTGAAAAAGTGGGCGGATACTTCTTCGTCTCGTGAAGAACATCCTAACAAAGACAAACGCTCGCTTCAGGATTTGCTCTTCTTTCTCCATATTCCTCGAACTGGAGGCAGAACGTATTTCCACTGGTGATGATCTCTCTTTACCAAAAGTATTTTTGAGTTAAATTGAAAAGATTTGTATTTGATTAATGCTTTGTTTTTGGTAGTTTCTTGAGGAAGTTGTATGATAACGCTGAGGAATGTCCTCGTTCTTACGACAAGCTCCATTTCGATCCAAGGTAACTTCCTATGCTCTCTCTATCTTCTCTCCCGTTGACTTTTTAAAACGTATTTACTTGATGCCAAAGATTCAGTAGCTTGTGGAGATTGACTAATAATGAAAGATTTTACAAAATGAAAGTTTGTACATTACTCTATTGATTGCTAAGTTGACTTTTTAGATAGCTTAGCACATACATGAGATCAATAGATAGGTTGAAGCCTTTCCTCCTTTTGGCTCATCAGTTACTGAAACTTCTGTTCAACTTGTAAATTTATAGGAAGCAAAAGTGCAAGTTGTTGGCTACGCATGATGATTATAGTTTAATGTCTAAGCTTCCGAGGGAGAGAACTTCGGTTATGACAATAGTCCGAGACCCTGTTGCTCGTGTGTTGAGCACTTATGAGTTTTCAGTAGAGGTAGCTGCTAGGTTTTTGGTGCATCCCAATTTAACTTCTGCGACAAGGATGTCTGGTCGCATTCGCAAGAATAATGTAATAAGCACGCTTGACATATGGCCATGGAAATACCTTGTTCCATGGATGAGAGAAGACCTGTTTGCTCGGGTATGCCAACTAATTCATCTTGTTTCGTTGCTCATACATAGACCAGCTTTTAAGCTCGTATATGATAAGATCACATAGTTACTCATACATGGCCTTTATTAGAGAGATGCAAGAAAAGTTAAGGGAGTAGTTATTATTGAGGACGACAACCCATATGACATGGAGGATATGCTTATGCCTCTGCACAAGTATCTCGATACGCCTACTGCTCATGATATAATACACAATGGAGCAACATTTCAGGTACTTTTTCATGTTTCTTTGTTTTTGACTTTTAAAGTACTGATTAGAGATCTCCAGAGCATTTTCATATCATTTCACAGATTGCAGGATTGACAAATAATTCCCATTTATCAGAAGCCCACGAGGTTCGGCATTGTGTGCAGAAGTACAAAAACCTCGGTGAGCCTGTTCTACAAGTCGCCAAGGTAGCTACACTTGGTTCTCCATCATAATAAACTGTTTCTTGGTATGATTTTATCAAGCTTTTTTGATCTTGCAGAGAAGGTTAGACAGCATGTTGTATGTTGGACTGACAGAAGAGCACAGGGAATCTGCATCACTTTTTGCCAATGTAGTGGGCTCTCAGGTGCTTTCTCAAGTGGTTACTTCGAATGTAACTGCAAAAACCAAAACTACTGAATCAGGTTGGTGTAAGTTTCTCATCTTTCAATTTTCTTTATACAACTTAAGAGTCAGGATAATGTATTTGATTATATGAGAGTTCCTTTGGATACAAACTTGTACTTGCAATCATAAAAGTTCTCAACCTTATTTTCTTGATGCTCCAGAAGCAAGTGTTACAATTTCAGAAGCTGGATCAGATAAGAGTGAAATCCAGGTGAGCTCCTGCTCCTCAATGTAATAAAGTCCTTTTTTTTACTCGTCTGTAAAACTGTGATTTTGTTGCTGAAAATGACTGATAACTTGCAGAATGGTACATCTGAAGTTGCATCTAATAAGATAGAAGCTAAGAGTGGAAATGTAAGTAACTTTCCTTTTAGCATTTACGATCAACACGTCTGAAGTAGTGTGATTTTTATGTCTGTTGAATACATTTTAGATGACGGTAAAAACCTTAATGGAAGTCTATGAGGGATGCATAACCCATCTAAGAAAGTCCCAAGGAACCAGACGGGTCAACTCCTTGAAGAGAATATCGCCAGCAAATTTTACCAGAGGGGTAAAAAATATGTTTTGTACATGATTTAAACCAGTAAAGTAAATGAGATGAGGCTTGGTTAATCTAATCTTTTCTGATAATGCATTTTGCAGATGCGTACAAGAGTTCCTAACGAGGTCATCCAGCAGATCAAATCGCTTAACAATCTAGATGTGGAGCTTTACAAGTATGCTAAAGAAATCTTTGTTAAAGAACATGAACTAGTGTCTCAGAAAATGGTTTCAACTGTAAGTCCCTCTTTGTTTGATTCAAAAGATTCACATCTTGGCATTTAAGAGTTGCAATGAAGCTTGCTCAATGTTTCTCATTCACAATGTTGTTGTTGAGTGTGCAGTCTAAGAGAAGCTTTGTTGATCTGCAGAATGTATTTGGAGAAATGGAGGGTGAGAAGCTGTGGAAGTTGGTATCAGTGGCATTGATGCTGTTGCTGCTCTTCCTCTTGTTTCTATTTGTAAACGCTAGAAGGAGAAGAACCTCTAAGGTTAAGATTTGATCTTTCTCACATTTTTCTTTGGGCCAAATTCGGCAATTAGGAGAAGCTTCTGGGCCCAGTTGTAATATTCTATTGTTTTCTTTTGGTGGAAAAGAAAAAGTTTTGGGTGTTGCCTTACATATGAAAAAATGAAAAATGGGAAGCAAAACCCACAACTTCTTTATTTTAAAAGGCTACCCTAATAATCTAGACAATCGCAGAAAATATACTCATCAACATGAAATTTGTTTTTATCAACGATGCACAGTGACACAATATGCGGAAACTTAAGATTGATTCAAAATAGGGTGGGGCGAAATATCCCAACCCAAAGAATGACCCGAAAATCAGGGTTCTAAACTTAATTAGATCTAGGATAAATAATTAAATAGATCTTTAATTGTTATATTTATATTTCAAAAACCGGTACAAATTTGATCTGAATCGAAAGGAATAAGTAGTCACAAATATCTGAAATGTAAAAATATCAGTTATAGTTATATTTATAATTAGTTAATTAAAATGATAAATTAAATATATTAGTTGTTTTTTAATATTTTGTTTATTCTCGGATAACATATCATTTGGATATAATACTCAAACAAAACCGTGTTAAATGAGTATGTTTGGTTATTTTTTTATATATTTTTAGTAGTTTACATTTAAAAACCCGAATAAAATCGGATAATATGGTTATTTTAGATATATTTATTCGAACCGTTTTAGATACATTAGTTATTTAATTATTTTCAGGTCTTTAATCATAAGAACCAAACCTATCCGGATTTGGGAAGATACAACTCGAATCCGATCAAAAAATTTGTAATATTAAATAGGACCTAATTTCAAAACTTAAAAACTCGATACCCAAAAGAACATATCCGTATCCGAACGAATATTCGACCGTCCAGACCTAATTCAAAAGATAAATATGAAGAAATATCGTTGTTAAAACAAATATCATGATACTTATTCAAGTTGTTTTATTTTTGGAGATAAATAAATGTCAATACAATATGATACATATTTATTGGAATGATATGATTTGAAAAAAAGAAGAATTGATAGGGAGAACACATCATGTGGAAGATGGGAAGCAAAGAGTTAGGCAAGGGACCCCACTTTCACATGAGGAAACACCATCATTATAATTTTTATCAAAATTTTCGGTTCTCGTCTCGTAATCGTCGGTGATCTCTCCATTTCACTTTGACTATTATTATACTAACGTTTTAATAATGTAATTATAAACCCTCCTACGACTTGTTTGTTTGCTTAACATCATTAACTACAAAATAATAATAATAGTAGTAATAATAATAATAAAAATAGATCTGATATGAGAACGAACCATCATCAGATCCGGTTTTTGTCACCTGGTTTTGCATGTGCTCCTCTATGACATTTTTGTATTTCCTTCTAAAACTATTATTCTACGCAATCATTTATATCTTCATTTGACTATTACCATCTTCTTCTTTTTTCGTCAAAACCTATTTATCTTTACCCGTTAACTCTGCTAACTTTTAAAAAAAATCTGATTATATATATTCCCCATATCAATCTTTGACTGCTATTTTTCATTTACTTACCTTATATATTCATTCAAATATCCATACAATTATGAATGAATTCATTTACTGCAGAAGAGGTTATACTTGTACGAGAACTTGGTATTAAGTGCAAATGGGTTGAATTGAATTTATTCAGTTAAAGTATGCGTCGGTTAATGTATTGGTAAGAAAAAAAAAAACAGTATTGATTGAGTTACTCATCAATGGTGTGTAATAAACTAAAGACGCGTATTTTCTTTGACTCCCAAGAAAATCAATTACAGATTTTCTTTAAAGTTAAGAAATGTCGTGATGAAAAGCAGTTTCCATATTTTTACGTTCTTTGTTCTTATAATAATATTTTTTTAAAAAAACTCCCATATCAAGTTTCATCAAAAAAGAAAAAGAAAAAAACTCCCATATCAACCTTGTGATCTCCCTTTCTCACTCTGTTTCTCATCCTTTGGGCATTTTATTTTCTCTATACCAAAAAATTGTGAACCTGCAAAAATCCCTTGTAATTTGGTAAACTTCGATACGTAGTCGTACGTCCATACTATTTTGAAGAGGTTCGTACGGTCTCTCTCTCTCTCTCTTCTCTCTTCACATGAACACATTTCTCTTTTGTGTTTATATTTTCCTGTTGTTCCATTTTTGCTTTGTTTTTGGAAAATGTTGTTTATTCGGTCCTTGTTTGCGTGTGGCTAAATGCGACCGACACTTCTCTCTTTGTGATTAGAAAAAAAACTCAGTGATGTAATATCAATCTTAGCTGCTACCTTTAAATGTCGCCATTGTTATGTATGGTACATTTAACTGTTGTTTCATGGCTCAAAATAACTTTACAGGTAGTTATGAACAACTGGTTGCCTGAGGATGAGGAGGAGTTGAAAGATCTCTCAGACAATTTCTTTGATGATTTTATCGATTTTCCGGTTGAAGATAATGGTGAGGGAGGAGATTGGGACGCCAAACTTAAAGACCTCGAGCCTCCTCCCTTGGATATGTTTACTACTTTTCCCTCTGAGTTCACCTCCTGCATTACCAGCAAGCCTGTCTCTGTTTTGGTGAGTTCTTTCCTTGTTTACGTTACTTGTGCATTAATCTAACAAGTAGTGAATATGCATCTCACGTGATTATAGATTATAGATTACGATGTGCGTTTTCTTTCTTTCAAGCTGATATTATGTAACGTATTGCTTTTTTCGATGATAACTTTTTTTACAGCCTTTGTTAATTTAGTTATAATATTCTCACACAATCAAATCTCGCCTTCGCAGTATAATATGCAAGTATTTGTTATAAATATTATTATATATAATGGTCTAATATTCATTCTTTCATGGGTGCAGAAACAGTCGGGTACTTCTGCAGCCTTGTCTGGTGTAAATAACACTCTACACCAATCTTCATCATCACATCATGATGTCAAAGTCTCTAAGCTGTTTCAGTCTTCAAGCCCAGTTTCAGTTCTTGAGAGCAGTGACGGTTCTTTCTCTCCACAGAGATTTACTTTCCCTTTGAAAGGCTTGAGAAGCAAGCGCAAACGCCCCACAACACTGAGACTGAAGCTACCCTCGGGGGAATCAGAATCCGAGACTTACTATTCCAAGAAGAAACGCAAGATGTTCACGAGCAGCCACACAGTGTCTACCAATTCAGAGGAAGTAAATGGGATAGTTAGGAAATGCAGTCATTGTGAGACAACCAAGACTCCTCAGTGGAGGGAAGGACCTAATGGACCAAAGACCCTCTGCAACGCGTGTGGTGTCCGGTTCAGATCAGGCCGTCTAGTTCCAGAGTACAGACCAGCCTCAAGCCCCACCTTCATCCCATCTCTGCATTCAAACTCACACAGGAAGATCATAGAGATGAGGAGTAGGGAAGGTGATCAGTTTGACAGAAGCATGGTTTTCCAGAGCAAAAAGACAGGAGAGCAGTGTAGTAGTTTTGAGTTTGGTCTCTGAAAGTTTGATGATCCGCAGATATGCGAACTCGAGATGGTATAAAAGTAGGGTTGTATTTTGAAGTTATGTTATATTATTACATAGTGTTTGTTTTACTATATGTGATCTCTTCTATTTTGCATGCAATATGTCTGCAGATAAACATATGTCAGCTCTGCATCAGAAGAAGAGACGGGTTAAGAAGAAAGCCAATGTTTGCCTTATTATTTTGGTTTTTAAGTCTTATGAAATAAACTTTATTCTTTTATTTTTCAATAACATACCTTCAGTTTTTTTCCTCGTAGAAAAAAAATTAGAAAAAAAATTAGACGAGTATGAAATCACAGAAAGGTCATGAGAATCTCTATGTATCTCTTCAGGGCTTGACAACAGCAGAAACCTGATCTTAAACGAGAGAAGAAACAAACAGTTTTGTTTTTGTTTTTGTCTTTTAACTAAAAAACAAAGTGATCTTTCTTACATAACACTCTCATACAAAAATCACACTGTACAAGAACACACTAGCTATTTCGTTTCAGTCCAAAACTCCCACTTCTTGATCAACTTTCCAGTAGTTGTTATCGTTGAACTCCTTCCCTCCCGAACTTTCCTCCTCTGTCTTTTGGTGGTTCTCAACCGCCTCTGTGTTCCTCTTCATCGCTCCAGCTTCTCCTACTGTCCCTTCTTTCATCGCTTGCTCCATCGCTTTTTCTGTTCCTTCTGCTTCCACTCCCACAAACTCCACATCCTTCTCGAACAGCGATCTTTCTGTTGGTGACGATGACCCGTTTGGTATCACTGCTTCTGTTTTTGCCTCAGCCGTTTGTATGTCGAGGTTCATCATGTTTTTGCTGTTATCATCATCATCATCATCAAGGAATGGGTTCAGACCAGTGCCAATCACTTGCATGTCGGATGATGGTTCGCTCCACCCTACCCATTCGGGTGGTTGTTCTGTAAAAGCTTCTTCGGTTTTCTCCGCTGCGTTGAAGTCGAAGAACCCTATTGGATTCTCCATTTGGGAGTTGGTTTCAGCTGCGCTATCCTTTGGATTCCTAGTTAGATCATCGTCGTCTTCTCCAACAACCACCTCGTCGTCATCACTGCTGCTAGTGTTGGCATTGAAGGCTCTGTTCAATTCCTCGTCCTGTAACGTATTGGTACCTGCTGTGTCAGAGGGCGTACTGTCGTCTTGGAATGTGAACCAATTTGAATTTGTAAACAAACTGTGGAAAAGTAAGGAGAAAGATTCCAGTCATTTTCACGCAAGGATATGAGGACAGCAGTATCAGTAGAGAAAAAGAAAAGAAAAAAACTCACCTTCCTTGGTCATCCCCGAGTCTTAAGGATGAGATTACTACTTCAGCAGATTCGTCGTCGAAGTACACATCCTGTGTCGTATGAACAAATACCAATTTTCAAAAGAATGTTATTGACGTACATCCTTGTATGTATCATGGTGTGATAAAAGAACCAAAGGGGGAAGAGGAAGTGTGCAAGACTTACATCATCATCTCTGTCGAGAGTATTGTGGTCCTGACCAGAGAAGATACGAAGAAGATGAATTTAATACCAGTTAAATCGTTCATAATTGAAGGGGAAAGCTCTAGTGTGAGAATATACCTCTTCATTGTCATCGTTACCATACATTCTGTTCGTAAATGCTTGGCTTAAATTATTGGCCAGAGCAGCAACATCGTAATCCTTGTCTTCCTCATCGCTATCTCTTGTCCTATCTTGTACTGTTGTTGGGCGCCTACATTTAATTTAACAGACGGTTTAGGAATATTTATAACCAAGAGTGAAATATAAAATCCAAATCCCAGGACAAGCTCATGATGAGAAGAACTAACAGTGGACTACGACTGTAAGTTGTACAATATCTAGAGTGATCCGAACAGATCACCTTGTAGATTCAATTATACATATCTAACATATCCAACTTGGACAAGGATCACACGTAAACTTTTACATCAATAATATGCATATGCAGCAGTGACGGATCATGTTGATGGTTACTATACGATTAGTGAGCAAAGGTAATGGACATACCCGCATCCCCATCTGTAGACATTCTCAGCAGTGTTGCGCTCCTGCAGAACACTACCTTGCCACTCATTCCATTCGCCGTTTTCCTAAAGATTTGAGGATAAACAAAGCCCAGTCAGCACGCATGAAGAGTGCGAGGCTACCTCGTCGCTAGACTCGACTAATGATTTTATATTACGTGTAGAGTGACAAAAACGCGGCAGAAGAAAAACTACACAGCAAGAGATTGCAATACCAACCTGAAGGTATGCCTTTAGCTGGTCATTGCTGTTACTCAACTGACCAATTTTATTTGATATTCTTGTGATGTGTCCAATATATCCGACTCGAGGGGGTTTCTTCTCAGTGGCTGCTACAGTATGCTACCTCACACAAAAGAAAAAAAAAAATGTGAACGAGTACTGGTTAGGTAAATAAACTTTGGAGCAGTGAATAAATGGCTCTAACTTGGAGCTGCCTTAACATGACACACGTCATATTAATATACCAATGATCAGTTAAAACTTTCTGAACATAGCAAATGGTAATACCTGGCTATCACCTGAGAGATTCGAGTTCCTGTCCGAAGCAAGGAATTTTCCAATCATATTGCATTCTCGAAGAATATGGTTAACCATCAAATCGCTCTTGTCTTCCAGACAAGAAAGTATTATAGTCTCCACTTGATGATGCAGAGCGTTATTGAATGGGTACCTTCATATGTTAAAAGTGTTTGATTATTTAAGATATAACAGAAAACGGAACACTGAAATCAAGGTTCAAAGTTTAGCAAATGCCTACTCAAAAAATAGATCAATGGTTCTTTTAATTATCCCTGAACTAACTAACTCCTTTTGCGCAGCTTCACTTCCAGTTCTTAACAAAACTGCAATAAACTCCACAATCTGAAAGGAAAAAATAGGGAAAATGAGTCTAATTAAGCATATAGACCTTATATATTTAAAAGCACTAGAACTACAACTTTGGAACAGACCTTTAGACGATGCTTTCCAAGAGGAGGCCTCAGTTCACCATATGTTGTAGGCAATACTGTGCTGTCAGATGCTACATTGAGAAGCATAAGCAAGTCGCCTGCAGAAAAAAAAAAGATATTTGATCATTTAAGGCCACCGAATACGTAAACCCTGCTTCTGGAATACTTGTTTGAGACAGCATCCTACAAATACAAGAAGTGCTACGAACGTATTTCAAAAGTTTATGAATTGATGTGAAACCAGTTTCCTTTTAATCAATATAGACCAAAATAGAACAGACACCATAGCGAGAAGCGAAAATAAAACATGACATGCAAATAAATGTTAAATCCTCACAAACTGGGAGAAATATCACATAAGAAAAGGGTTGACTATTGTCCATTTGCAAAATTAGATTATGTACATCCAATCCCAAAAGGGGGAAAAGTAATAATCTTGATAGTCATGTGAAGATAATGCATCATATGATCCAACTTACTGAGTTTAGGCAGCATGGCACCAATAGTCTCCTGGGACGCTGGGACAGGAGACTCAAACATATGCTGACCTCTATAAGAATTGAACATAGATGATGACGCAGCTGATTTTCTCGGATCCAACAGAGAGGTGCATACTGAAAGCGAATGAACTAGACCCGATTTTGAGTGTGAGTCTTCAAAAGCATGACCAAATATCCTAGCAACGAAGCTACAAAAACAGGGGAAAAATTGTGCTGCGACGTGAATACTTCTGTAACAATATAATGAAGCAATATGAATCAATAATGGAACAAGAGATTACAAACCCAGGGCTAGAGAGTTGTGTAGCTAAAGCTGATGGTGCATTCCGAGAAATTGCACATAATGTTTCTGCAGCATTTGCCTGAACCTCCGGAGGACTCTGATTCAAGTTGGAAAAGATTGCAATAAAGTACAAACATCAGATCAGAATGAAGATGACAAAAGAAACTAGAATACCAGATCAGATATCCTAGATTTATCAAACAGATCACGAGCTTGTCTTTTGGATGAATATAAAAAAGCTTCACCACTTACAGATGGTTTAAGTTTGTCCACGATCATTTCAAGTAAATTGCTTTCTGCGAGCCATTGCATCACATCCAGAAAATTAGGATAGACTTGATCATCCGCCCCGACCAAGCGAACCAAAACCTAGACAGTGTCACATAAATATCATTGCAAAAAATAATCTCTGAAGCTACACCAAGTTGCACTGCGTCTAAGACAAACCAATTACCTCCATGATGGATGTTATTCCAATCAAATCAACCAACTGGCAGAAAACATTTTGATGCCCCTGTGATCATCAAAAGTAACTTTAAGAACTGTAGCCTGTGAAAATACCTCAACACAAAACAAAACATGAACAGTTCAACTAATTTTTGCTGTCACGACAAAATAATTGCCAGTAATTCATTTGACGAATATAGTCATGTCAATCATATCTTCTTGCAATGCACTGAGTCGACATATTATAATGGAATAGAGATCTAAACGCAAAGATTATAATGGAATATTTTGTTAAAGTTATATTTTCTAACTTTTCAGCCACCTATAGTTCAATCATATTGACCCAGGCTTGATGGAAAGGTATATACTTTTACAGCTACATAAAAATCTAGTCGTAAAACTCATGCAAAAGAGGGAAAAAAAATAAGATTACCATCCATTTAACTAAAAATTATTACTTACTTTCACATAATTCATAAGCGCTGCAGTCTTTCTGACCATAAGGCAAATGACAACCTACACCAAATAGAGACAAGTAAGGTGCATATAAGAAACTACCGGAAGTTGGCTAACACGTAACCTTGTGTATTGTGAGAGAGAGAGTACCTTGCTGAAATAGCCTGCCAGCAATGCACTATGAGGACGATTTGGTTGCAGAAAGGAAAAAAGCAAGTCCATAAGCTGCAAGAGAAAATTAAGCCAACAAATGAGGTCTATGGTAAGTTGGTAACCATAAAACATATTAAAGATGCACAAAACAATTGAAAAGTATGAACTGCCATTTGCGGGAAAGGTAAAATGGTGAATGAAAAAAGAAATACCTCTTCCTCCTCAACCAAGGTTTTTAGAATAACATCAATTTCACATGTAAATATTTCACACGAGATGAATGGAAACCTAAGAGAAGAAGAATCTATTATTAGCTAGAGAGGAAAATAATTACAACTCCATTAAGAACCAAGGAAGCATATTACTTGAAAGCACGTTTACTATCAGCATCATTTGGAGATTCTTCAACAATGTAACGCAATAACTGCTCCACCTGAGCTTTATCCCTTAGACTGCAAACATTAACACCCAATCAATAAAGCTTTCCAAGAAAACATCGAGACACCTCAACTAAAACTCCACAAATACAGCAGACACTGGTTTCCACATTCAGCATAGGATTCATCTGGTTCTATGAAACAGCAAATTATTAATGATAAAAACAAAAACTTACAAATTTATGAGTCGGCTATTCAAAGCCTTGCATTCTTGAATAATCTCTTCCTCATCAAGAAGCTCCTCCAAGGTGAAATTCTCTTTGTCTAATATCGTCTCCACCTAGGTTCGTAACATAATGGAATAACATCAATAAACAAGAACGCAGCCAAACAGAGAAACGCAGCGTGGATAATTCAGAAAACTAAAATTAAGCAAATCTAATTTGAGAACAGAGACTATAAAATACGAACGAAAACATTGAACCGTTCAAAGTAACGAGACACAGAGAATAAACATAAACTCAATTTCAAGGGGAAAGCAACCACACAAGTCGACATGGACGATAGCTCACCGGAGATGACGCAGAGAGAGACGTGAGCTTCCAGAACATGGCTGCGAGGGAGGAGTGGAGCTGAAAAGCTTCGCCGTAGCTGAAGAAAGGAGGAGAAGTTAGCTAGATCTAAGTAGTGTATCTAAGTAATCGATTCTTCGCGGTGGAGGAGCAGTGATTTCGTCAGGGAGCTAGAAAACCCTAATCGATGAATCGAAAGAGAGAGAGATTGAGATCCTGATGGGAGTCGAGAGCGATGGATTGGAGATCCAAGTTTTGCATAAAACAAGGGGAAAAGTGAAAAACTTATTAATTGTTTCTGTAATCTTATAAAGGGACTTGAGTGTTTGTTAATTAATGATTAAAAATTGCAATTTTCACAAATTGGTGTGTAACTAAGACTTGTTATTCTTCTTCATGGTGGTGGTGGTAGTCACGGACACGGTGGTGATGAATAGTAACCTTATGGATCAGCTCATCTTTATAATGTTTATTTTGCATGTAATGTATGTTTCACCTCGCATTACATTATAAAGTCTTGGGTCACGCCTGTGACGGAGCATGATAAACATCACATTTATTGAAATAAAGTCTGCACTTTTGTGGGAATATACAGATGGTTGAACAACAAGCAGTAATTTTTGTGGATACAGATTGCAAATTACACACTAACAAGCAACAACAAACACATACAAAAACAATTAAATTTCGAGCCTTATAGTAAAGGAAAAACAAAAAGGCTTTCATCAAAGAAAAAGAAAAGCTGTGGAAGGTGGTTGAATAGGCTCAGCAATGCCATCTCTTGGAAGGACTTTTAGTAGGAGAAGAAGATCCAACAACTTTATCAACCAGCTTTCTCAATCCTTTCTTCTTCTTATTTGTTTTCTTTGACTTATCATCTCTCTTACTCTCTTCTTCAACCTCTTCCTCTAACTTTAAACACAGCTTAAGAACTTGCTCCTCCACATTGTTTAGTCTCTCTAACAAAGTTCCTTTCCTCTCAGTCTCTTCCATCACTTGCTCCATCGACCGGCTATGAAACTGCTGCTTCCCTATGCTCCTCGGTGAAGACAGATCCAGTGAAGATGGTTGAGTCCCACTCGATGGAGTCGATGGACTCGAGCTTCTCGGTGAGCTTCCTTTCATCTCTTCTAGCTTCCTCACCATGACATCTATACGGTCCAGTCTTGAAAGGATGGGTTCTTCTACCATAGCCATTGATGATACCAATGAGAACGACACCTTTGGTTTGTCTCGGAGTTGTTATAAGACAAGACAATGAATGAAAAATTCCAAACTCAGTCTTCTGAAGACATGAAGTACACCTCCACATTTAATATTACAGAGAGAGTTTAGCTACGGTCTTACGCGTGTCTTCGGCCACACGTGGTGGTTGTAAGTCTCGGACACCTCTCCTGTCTCATACGTCCAACATTGCTCCATCCTTCCTTATCTAATCCCCAAAAATATCCTTATGGATTATCTCGGAAACTAGATAATGTTTCTAGTAACAAGCGTGCTAGTCTATATGAATAATTTATATACATATTTTTAATAATTTTTCAACAGTTTAAAAAAAAACTGAAATTATGAAAAACAAGGAATTTTGGTAATTTATTTCACAGTAAGGATTACAATTAACAGGAAATAAATTGTAATTTCATGTAAAATGTATTATGTTGGGCCTAGCTGTTTAAGCCCAGTACCGCTTGTGACTTGCCCATTGGGCTTCACATATAGTAGATTAGGCCGACAAAAAAAGTTGAAAATTTGGTATGATGGTACTTGGTTATCCTAAATAAAACAGGCTAATCAAACATCTTATTGCCTTTGGGCCTATAAGCCTAAAAGGCTCAAATTCATAAGCCCATTAAGAATCCATCGATTTCAATTGGCTTTATTCTAGGAATGAAAAACATCGCTGTGATTCCTGTGAACAATGGTGTCGTCGAAGAAGCCGAAGAGCGACGGCGTCACTAAAGCTGACGATCGTAATACACGCAGCTCCGGTTCCAAAACGAAGAAGAAGAAGAAGAAGACGCCGAATAAGGCGGACTCAAAGGGCATTGTGAAGAAGGAGAAGGAGGCGGAGATTTACGAGATCTCGGAATCTTCGAGCAGCGGCGAAGCGAGACGTGATGAGCCGAAGGAAAGTAACGGCGTCGTCGTGGAGGACGCTAAGATGATTAGGTTTCCGATGAATCGGATTCGGCGGATCATGAGAAGCGATAACTCTGCTCCTCAGATCATGCAGGACGCTGTGTTTCTTGTCAATAAAGCCACGGTATACTGACAAAGCTTGACGCTATCTAATTTGCTTAGGAGATACTCAATTGAACAGTTTTCGAGTATCATTTGCTTATCACTGTGAATTAGGCTCTAAAGTTTCGCAAATTGCCTATGGTGATGAACTTTTGATTGTGCTAGTTGCTGCATGATGGCTTTGCATCTGCTAGTTTAGATTGGTAGTGAAGCTATCGATTCATCATGTGTTTACTTACTGCTTAATTTTCACAGGTTTAGCACTTAGCTTTGTGGATTTGCCAAACATATCCAAAAATAAAGCCCACGGTCTATCATTAGTATGTTGACGTATATAGCTCAGTTTAGGTGATAATCAGTTGCTTAGTTTGATGAGTTGGAGAGTGTCATTTGCTTATCAGTATGAACTTTTGTTTGTTTGTGCTAATTGATGCATGATTGCTTTGCATCTGCTAATTTAGATTGGTACTGAAGTTATCGATTCATCCATGTGTTTAAGTGCTTTTAACATACTGCTTGATTTTCACACGTTTAGCTTTTGTGCATTTGGACTTTATAAATATCCTAAACCCATAAGTAAGTCCTAATATATTATATTAGTTGAAAGACGGATTCTTAGCAACATGATTTAAGCTCATATTTTTTTTTGGGAGGGGGGATGGGGGGTATTTGAAATCGAGTTTCATGGTGTTTACAGTACACTAATTGTTCATTGTAATTTGAAGGAATTGTTCATTGAGAGGTTTTCTGAAGAAGCTTATGGAAGTTCTGTCCAGGACAAGAAGAAGTTCATACACTACAAACATCTCTGTAAGCTCCATTTTCATTCCTATCTGTCTATTGCCATAATCTGAACCAGTGATATTAACCTCCGTTGCTGGATTCCATGTTTGACATGTCAAAAATCTCATTCTGATGAACCGATGATTTTGAGGCAATATGGTGTCTCCATTTAGGTGTAATGTACAAGGACAGTCAAGTTTTAGAAAGATGATTGTTCATGTGTTAATCTGTTATCATTACTTGAAAGACGTTGGTTGCGAAACAATGAGATTCTGTTACAATATATTTGATGAATTGAAATTGAAATCTTTTTCACTATGTTCTTTTCTTCTCCTTGGCAGCATCTGTAGTGAGTAACGAGGAGAGATATGAGTTCCTTGCGGGTATTTAATCTATATCTTATGAAGTGTTTGTTTCTCTAAATTCCTCACGGTTATTATAGTTTAATGAAACTTGTAAATTCTTGAACTCTGCAGATTGTGTTCCTGAGAAACTAAAAGCAGAGGTCGCCTTGGAGGAGTGGGAAAGAGTCATGGCAGATGTAGCCTGAAACAAACCGGTTGGAAACGACCAGAACCTTTGGAACTTGTGTCCTGTCCTGGCCAATTGGTTCCAATCTGCCCAGTCTTCGACTTCCTAAGAATCCATGTTGAGATTGCACAGTCTGTTTCTAGAATGTATTACCTTTTTTTTTATATTTACTTACTAGTTCGAGTTTGCTAGAGTTTTCGGGAACTATAAGATCTTACTTTCGTAGTATAATTTACCTACAGTGAAATTTATGATCGGCAATAAGAGATACTATTGCCCCGTTCATGGGTAACACAGCATTATTTGTCTGGACTGTTATGTACACATCCACGAGAGCTTACACGAATTATTTGTCTAACTCTTTCCAGAATTATTTGTCTGGACTGTTATGTACTTATATGTCCAGGATGTGAGAGCAGTCATTGTCTGGCTTGGGATGTTATTCACTGGAGTTCAATGGTGACATGGTTGAACAACTAAGGTTGAAATTAAGAGAAAAAAATGTATCACCCAAAAGGTCATGTGGAATCCTTTTCTGAAATTTAAGGAACATTAAGGCCTATAATGTGGCATCATGATTATTACGATAGATATGAATTGAGATTTTGGACCAGGAAGTAAAACACGCAAACATAAGTAAATTATAGAGATAATAACCGCAGGAATGTCACCATTTTCATAACAAAATATTCAAAACAGTTCAAAATTAAAAAGGAAAAACAGGAAGCTTAAGGGGATAAGTAGCTCCGCCACCTCCGATCAAGAACCCAATTACGAGAAGAGAGTTGTGACGGAGACGAAACGAAGCTGCAAGCGACCGAAAACCAAACTAAGGTAAAAAAACCAAAATAGTAATTTGCATCTGCGGATAATAGAGAGTCGAAGACTCTAGTTCACTTGGCACCCTTCTTGACGGCAGCCTTGGTCACCTTAGCTCCGGTTGGGTCCTTCTTGTCAACGCTCTTGATGACACCGACTGCAACAGTCTGCCTCATGTCCCTAACAGCGAAACGTCCAAGGGGTGGGTACTCGGAGAAGGTCTCAACAACCATGGGCTTGGTCGGAGTCATCTTCACCATACCCGCATCACCATTCTTCAAAAACTTTGGCTCCTTCTCTATCTCCTTACCAGAACGCCTGTCAATCTTGGTCAGGATCTCAGAGAACTTGACTGCAATGTGGGAGGTGTGGCAATCCAGAACTGGGGCGTAACCGTTACCAATCTGACCAGGGTGGTTCATGATGATAACCTGGGAGGTGAAGTTAGCAGCACCTTTAGCAGGGTCATCCTTGGAGTTGGATGCAACATACCCACGCTTGAGATCCTTGACAGCAACATTCTTGACGTTGAATCCGACATTGTCTCCTGGAAGTGCCTCCACAAGAGACTCGTGGTGCATCTCAACAGACTTAACCTCAGTGGTCAACCCTGAAGGAGCAAAGGTCACAACCATACCAGGCTTGAGCATACCAGTCTCAACACGACCCACTGGCACCGTTCCAATACCACCAATCTTGTAGACATCCTGAAGTGGCAGACGGAGGGGCTTGTCTGATGGCCTCTTGGGCTCGTTGATCTGGTCAAGAGCCTCAAGGAGGGTTGGTCCCTTGTACCAGTCAAGGTTGGTGGACCTCTCAATCATGTTGTCACCCTCGAACCCGGAGATGGGGACGAATGGGATTTTGTCAGGGTTGTACCCAACCTTCTTCAAGTAGGAAGACACCTCCTTGATAATCTCGTCGTACCTAGCCTTGGAGTATTTGGGGGTTGTGGCATCCATCTGCAACAAGGAAACATATGACATAATTGTTAGCATCAAACATTAACAGTATTATCACAATAAGCAAACAAAAACGAAAAGCTAGTTCACCTTGTTACAGCAGCAAATCATTTGCTTGACACCAAGGGTGAAAGCAAGGAGAGCATGCTCACGGGTCTGACCATCCTTGGAGATACCAGCTTCAAAACCACCAGTGGTGGAATCAATGATAAGAACAGCACAATCAGCCTGGGAGGTACCAGTAATCATGTTCTTAATGAAATCACGATGTCCAGGAGCATCAATGACAGTGCAGTAGTACTTAGTGGTCTCAAACTTCCATAGAGCAATGTCAATGGTGATACCACGCTCACGCTCAGCCTTAAGTTTGTCCAACACCCACGCGTACTTGAAAGACCTCTTGTTCATCTCAGCAGCTTCCTTCTCAAACCTCTCGATGACACGCTTGTCAATACCACCGAGCTTGTAAATCAAGTGACCAGTGGTTGTTGACTTCCCAGAGTCGACGTGGCCAATGACCACAATGTTGATGTGAAACTTCTCTTTACCCATGGCTACTTAAAATCTGCACATAAATAATAAAGAAACGATTAGTACTCTACACATCTATCTTTCACACAACATCATGATAAGAAGCTGCTATCGGAGTCGAACCGATTTCTACCACAAAAAAAATTGTGGTGCTCTATCCTCAGAGCTAAGCAAGCTATAATTCATTAAAAAAAATCTGGAAATTCAAGAGATCTATAGCAAACATTCCGGGAGGTTCCACGACTTTAACGCAAGACGAAGAGAACATCGGATTGTTGTATGCTGCTCATGAATCACACAGAACAGGTCTAATAACGCAAGTAAGCCAGATCAACCAACAATCAATCGTTTAACAATAACCAAATCTATTCGACGAACAAGCATATAATGTGTAAACTGTACAATACTTGATTTACTCAAATCTATAAGCGCTTAACCACATATCAGAAGAAAATCTAGACGATTCTATCAACAAAGAGAATCGTAGCCAAGTGATATACGTAAAGAAGCATCAAGCTGAGAGAAATCGAATAACAAACAAACAAGAAGGTCCGAGATTGATTGAGCTAAGATCGGCAGAAGACTAAGAAAAACAGATCGTTACCGAAGAAGAGAGTGTAGCGGAGCGGCTAGGTCGAAGAAGAATAAGATGCAAGCAAGCTAGAGGGGATACGTGTTTATATATATGGTGCTGAATCTAGAGCAAGGTTAGGGTTTTAAGATAATTTCGTGGGAACAATTACGATCCTACCCTTGTTCCGCCGTCGATACTTTTTTTTTCCTGTGGTTGGGCCTTTGGGATTGGTCATCATAGCTTCGGCCCCAAGTTAGTTTATTTCACAATCCTATAGTGAGATTCTATTCACATTCCAAAAGTAAACCAAACACGTCTGAATTTATAATTTAACAAAAAACGCACACACACACACACACAATTGGTTTAGTTCTGTGTATTCTCTAATGGATTTGATATTTGTAAGTAAAAGTTATATTGCAAACTGGAAGAACAATACAAAAGGATACACAACACAAAATCATTAAGCCAACAAAATAGCTTGTTCATCAGATCAAAATAATATTGTCGTTAGTGATATGAGAACCATTGCTTTATACACATTTTAAGCTGTTTAATGATATGATAAATGTAATGAAAACAACGTTTTGATTGATATAATCAAACCATGGTGCAGCAAATGTGACCAATGAAGAAATGATTGACAACAAACTGTATATCCTCATTGCTCATATAGCTTACAAATGAACTGGCTATGACTCCAACAACAGTGTGGAAGCAAGAATCAAAGTAAACACAACCTAAATCTAAAATGAACGACACTGTCATACATTAAGTTCAATTCGTTCAGTTTATGCAATGCATTTAAAACAAAAAAAGTGGTTTAAGAGAACAAGTTACTGAAGGCTAAGGAAACTTTCATGACTTCACTTCACTTCCTCTCTTAACTCAAAACCTAGAATCTCAAAACCTCTCTACTCAAGATCACTATCTGTTCTTGCTTCTTCATCGCTTTCTATGCACAGATCCTCTGGAGGATCATACACAACCATTCCAGGGAAAAGCTCCAAGAAATCATCTTTCACTTTCTCTCTTAACTCAGGGTAAGGAACGAGTCCTTTCAGAATAACTCGGAAAGGCAGAGACAGAGGCTGGTCAGGAGAATCTCTCATCTCTCCATACAACCTCATTGCTTCAACCGGAAGCTCATTATCCAAGAACGCTCTAACAAGGTCTCCAAACGTATGCTGGTCAAACAAAACTCCTTCTCTCTTTAAATCTCCCCATACCTTGTTGGTTTCATCCACTCTCCTGTTTCTTGCAAGCATCATGAGCATGTCTCTGTAAAAGAACATGTCTGGTCTGTACCATATCTCTCTCCGCACAACATCATAGAGCTGAAAAGAATTAAGAAAAGAAAAAAAACATAAGTACTGTGGCAAAGCCTTAAACCCTAAGCCCTAAAGGTATTAGCTTTACTTCACAAGATGTAACCTTTAACTATACCCATCAAACAAAAGAGACGAATTTGCAATTTACAGCTAAAACATGAAAAAAAAATCGAAATTCAAATGAGATTGATAGACAAGTTGGAGGAGTTTCATTCACCTTCATACAGAGGAAAACTTGGTCTTGCCTCTGAAACTCGGCAAGAACAGAAACGAGATCGGACTTAAGAAGGCGAGAGACGTGAGAAGCAATGAATCGATCGAGACGGACGAGTTTGGTTTGAAGACGCTTGAGCTCCTTGGCAGCGATTAAACCTTCTTTGCTCATTTCTTTCTTCCGTCTCCATATCGATAGGCTGGGACTCGAAGCAGGTCCTGATAGATACGAACGAACAGTCAAAACACTAGTTCCTCTGCCTGCGAAGAAACCAATCTGGGGAAGATTAAGAAGGAAGCTTTGAGGAATCGAGTGTCTAACTCTACTCAGGATCAACATGTTCTAAGATGATTGTTAACTAATGCTAGTTTGATTATAATGCGAACAGATTTGGGCCTAATAAACATTAGTCCGGCCCAGTAAGGACCCAAATAGTATGGTCTCAAGAAGGTTTGTTGTTGTTTTCTAATGATACGTTTAATTATATGCGAACAGATCTGAGCTAAATAGCCCACATCTAAATCAGCCCATAAAGGCCCAAAATAAAAAGCAAAGACATGGATTCTCGTTTCAACTGGTTTGCTTTTGTCTTCTCTGGTCTGGTGTGTATTGATTTGCAGAAGGTAAGCCGATTCAGACACATCTAAGATCCGTTTTGATATGTTTCGATGATTCTCGCTTTCGTCTTGGTTTCAGATTAGATTGAATTGAATTTGATTGCTTTCACATCCGATCCAGAACTGGTGAACTAGAAAAAGGATTAGGATTAGCTACGATGAAGCTCGATGCTCGGCTTGTTCCTGTTATACTTCTTCTCCTTTCTCTTACCATTGTTTTGACGAAAGCGGAAGTCATTACGTTGACCCCTGAAACTTTCTCCGACAAGGTAATGATCTGAAGCCCCCTTCTGTGAACTCAGTTGTTGTATTAGATAGATTTAGATATTTTTTTTTGTCTTATTGATGATTCGAATGGAGAATATAGGTTAGCGTGACTGTCTTAAGATCGCTGCTCATAAGTTTAGCTTCCATCTGCCTGAGAGGAGATTCTTATTTGAGTTTACTTACGTTTGTTCTGACCTTCTCGCTTAGATTCTCATTTTAGTCTCTGGTCTTGTTCTGGAGTTCGGTGATTAGATTGGTTTTGTCAAAAACCGAAGTTCAGTTTCAGATGGTTTGGCATCTCTTCGTGTTGAGTGTTACGGACACAGAATGGGATGTTTTACTCTTGCTCTCTCTTGTTTCAGGTGAAGGAGAAGGATACTGCGTGGTTTGTAAAGTTCTGTGTTCCTTGGTGTAAGCACTGGTTAGTTTTCTTGTTTCCTGACTCTGGTTTTCTATGCCTATTCACTCTTGTTAATGAGATTGGATCTGAGTGGTCAGCAAGAAATTGGGAAACTTGTGGGAAGAATTGGGGAACGCAATGGAAGGTGACGATGAAATTGAGATTGGTGAAGTAGATTGTGGTAAAAGCAGAGATGTTTGCACCAAAGTTGAGATTCACAGTTATCCAACCTTTAAGCTATTTTACAATGGAGAAGAAGTTTCAAAATACCAAGGTTAACTTTGCTTTTTACATGCACCTGTGGTTTGAAAGACACCTTAGGCATATCCTATACTTTGAGAATTAAACGTTGTATTCTTTTCTCATGCATATATATATTTATAAACTTAGGTAAAAGAGACGTTGAATCGCTCAAGACGTTTGTTGTTGAAGAAACTGAAAAGGCAGCAGAAAAGGCACAGCTTGAAGACAAGGAACTGTGATTCATCCCGTTTGCTTTTCAGTTTTGCTTATGCAGTCACACTTTCATCACTAGTTAGATAGGCATGGTGGCGGAATAGATCTTGGAAAAGTCTTTTTGATTTACATGCTTTCCAAACACAATACTGTTTTTCAGTTCCAGTACGAGACAGAGATTACTGACACTAGTGGTGTATTTGTTTACGAGCTATTGCATTGTGCTTTTATATTTTATATTTGGTGTGATCCCATAACACATTCTCAAACCTTGACACTATGATTAACGCTGAAGAATGCGAATTCAGAAACTCAATTAACTGATTTATAGTTCTGCAAAAATAGCATCCGCAATATTTATTTAACACAAGAATACTTAGCTATCCAAATAGAACTAATCTCACTACAATTACTCCTTAACAATGGCTAATTTAGACCTCCACTGCCCAACAAACCCGTCTCAAGCAAAATCCACTTCTCTTGAAATTGAAATGTACGGGACAAACGAGCTTTAATCATCAGTTTCAGAATCAAGAACTTGTAAGATGTTGAGAGCCGAAGAACCCAGATTTATCCCCCGAACCACACCTCCATATCCCACCTTGATTCTGTGGCACATCAGCAGGATAGAATCCCATAACGCTGTTCGTCCCTGTTCCAGTAACAATTTCAGAAACCTTTCCACATCCATACATGCATATTGTATGACAAAAACACTTGATACATATAAAGCCATTCATCATTTACCTGAAGAGTAAACTGCACCTTCTTATCCCAGTACAAGGCAAACGTCGGGGGGCATTGCTTGTCCACAGCAAGTACACATGCACCAGGATGGAGCGTAGAAGGTACACCTGATACTACTGCTATGTACTTCTCTGGGAATCTTTCTTTTGGAGGCAAAACCCCCAAGAACAACGGGTTCCTGCTCGCATGAGTCCCTGTGTAAGAGCTGGGGTCCAGATGCAACATCCATTTTGGGTGTTCCAAGTAAGCACAGAACAAGTACATAAGCAGATGAGAATCGGTTGGAGGCTCCAAGCTCCATTTCTTGTTTTTGTCACGAGCATCTGCCTTTCCGTTGTATTCATAATTCTTCACACAAGTTCCTTCCGCGAGCTCTGCAAAAAACCCAACAAGAGTTAAGAGAGTAATAATCAGCCAGCTAACATTTGAAATGTATTATTACTTCTTCTTTTAACGTTTGATACCTCTGATTCTTTGAACGGTGTAATCTGCTGGAATGCTGCTGCGCGGAAGTAGACCCTTGACCCACTCTCCTTTCATTAATCCTTGAAGCCTCTGATGTTCGCTAATAGCATCAACACATTCCTGCATAATGGGTATTAGTGCCGCTTGTTGTTGGTGTTGTTGCTGGTGAAACTGCTGGTTCTCAGTACGCAGTTTTTCTGCAAATGGTAGAAGAATCATTTAGCAGCTATATGAAGACCAAAATATTCAGCAACATCAGATGACATGATAACATCAATTAATCTCAGATATCCAATAGATTAACGACTCTCAATTTCAGTGATTTACTAAGAAAAATCAATACTAATTTGAAAACAACAGAACCTCACTTCTTTTGGACACATAAGCTAGAAGTTTTAGTAAGGTTACTTACGCATGGCGGTATCAATAGCCTGTACAAGATTAGCGCGTAACTGGTGAAGAATAGCGTCTTCATCGAGAGAATAAGATGTCTGCCACCCTGTTGTACGATCAACTGGTAATGCAGTAGAAGCGGTTCCATTTGTTGACAAATCACTTCCAACTTGAGAAACGGTGACAGTAACACCAAGCTTCGATGCTGTTTGCATTACCTACACACATCAAAACCCTTTAAATAATTGTTAACAGAAACATAAGAAAACAATAAATTCTCATTTTGTCTCTTATTTGAATGTGATCATCAACTCATTCATCAGCAGACAAGTATTGAAAGAGCAGTGTTTCTTAAGAAAGGGACTCTAAAATTAAACCTGAATATGACTGGTTTCAATCTTGTTAAGCAGAGGTTTGAGTAAAACTGAGGAACACCATTGCCTTAGTCGGTCACGCCAGTATTCTATCTGAGGATAAACGCCTAGTTGCCTAAAACCTTCGATAGCCTGTTCTAAGGACATAGGTGTTGGGAAATCACCCTCTCCTTTCTTTGGTGGAGTCGTAAATTTCTGAGCACCAGGAGACATCCTAACAGCTCTTAGTGGTGTACTTCTATTAGTCCCAGATAAACCAGCTGAACCACCAACAGTACTCGGACTAGCCATGGCAAAACTCCCAACTGTTGGTGGAGGAGTCCGCACCTTCCCAGCTGACTCAGTGAATTTCTCATCTATTTCTGCTAAAAGCTGTTCAAGCTGCTCCTCAGTGGCAATGTCTTTTGCAGAATTTCGTCTACCAGACCAGGGACTAGAAACAGCCTTATCCTGACCAGACGAAGCTCGGTTGGAAGCTGGTGAATTAGAAGGGACAAGATACAAAGACGGCGAACCCATCTGTTTGGAGGGAGTGCTAAACGGACTAATCTGATTCCCAGTACGAGAATTCATCTTATCACCACCACTGGAAGACTTATGCGCTGAACCAGTAAGATTTTGATGGATTGGGACAAGCGGCTCCGATGACCGTGATGGTTTCACTGCGGGACGACTCTTAGGAGATTCTGATACACCCTGCTCAGACTTTTTCTTTATTCCTAGAAGCTCAAGCTGACGGCTTGATAGAGAAAACTGATCTTTGGTTTGATTAGAGGAAGATTTAGTTTCAGCTCCAGCAGCAAACTTAGCTCTGTGCAGAGATATCCCTTTGGAAAAAGCCATCATCGCTCCAATACAAAACAAAGCAACCAGTCCCTGCCATGCCTTTACAGCGAAATCTGAAAGCAATAAGTCGATTTCAGATACACTGAGAAACCAAAATATGAAAAGAAATCTATGAGGAGAAAATGCAACTCACAAGCTGCCTCTTGTGATATCCTCCCGAATGTTAAAGCATTGGTCAATCGTTTCTCCCTGCAACCATGAGATGAACAAACAAAATTAGTTCCACTACAGTTCTTCAACATCGTGATAGATTTTTCTTCATAAGAGCAGCATACAAGCCTATAAATCACAGAGAAAGCAAACAAGGTGGAACACACACTAAGCCCTAACATCTGGAGCAGAAGGCACTAAGCCCTAAGATCAGGAAGTTCGATGAACAGAGAGATATTCCGAAACCTAGATTCAAATACTCAAACAACGCAACTAAGTAGCAATGCCTCACTCTAATACGAAGTTCAAGCTAGATTTCTCGCACGTACCCGGCCATGAAAGTAATAAGAGAGAAAACGGAAGCTGCAGAGAGCACGAATATGAAGAAAAGGACGGATTTCGAGGGACGGAGGCTATTAGCGGTGGAAGCGGCGGCGAGAGCAGGGTTCCGGTATACAGAGAACTTGGATGGCTTGGGAGAAGGGGAAGAACCCTGCGACAAGATGTTCACATTCCTCCTCGCATCAGAGTCCATGGCAGGAATCGAGTTTTCTCGAGAAACAATAGAGGAGTGTGAGAAGGGGTTTTAGGGCACGTTGGATTTTCGCGGGCGCCTAATGTTTGATAAAAAACTTTTATTTCGGCCCAATAAAAGCCCGAAGACTCTACAAAGATGGACTTTGAAGTTTCCGCTAACTTCTCCGTACTTATAAAACGATCAAATTACCCCCCAGAGAAGATTAATTGTCATTACCACACCTTTGAATCGAGGTTCTGTAAAAAATGTTTAGCTACTTACTACCAGCCTACTACGTACTAATAATCGATAGCATATACACATATTACTATGTCATTTCGATAAATATGAATGTTTGTTTATGTCACAAAAACTTCATCGATTGTAGTGTTAGTGAGGTTGCCTGGGTAATGGTTACACTAGCAATTCAAGCTAAGTAATTCAGAAAAACACTAGAGGACCTGAGACTGAGGCAGGAGGATCTATCACCATGCGGCTTGCCTTTCCGTCTGCGTAAAGCTGAGGTAACGTGTTGGCTTCTTTTGCAGTAACGCCTTCCGCAGTCCACAACGTAACATGTGGCCATTCGTTTTTGCAGACTATGGTCTCTCCGTCCACAGATCCGACACGGGCTGTAAAAGCAGCCATCTTGTCGTTGAAGATGAGCTCGGTGAGCTCTACGGGTACCTCTCTGTTTAAATGCTGACCGTATCTGGCTACAGCTGCTACTCCGTGGCTTCTCTTGTGGGCAAGCGTCACGTGAGCCCGTTCAAGTTTTTCCTCTATGCTCTTCTTTTTTCCATCTAGGAAAGATCTCATTGTTGGGTTTGCGGTCAACTGATAAAGAAGAAAAATGAAGTGGGCTGAAATGGTTTGTGCATAACTTATCACCGATGTTAAAGAAGGCATTTTAAGGGGTACTTCAAGAATCTTGTTGGTTACCTTTTCAAGAAGACTGTGGACTTGAGTTACAGGCAAGTTGATGGCAGCGAATATGATAGACCCATGTTTTGTTTTCTCTGAACTTGGTGGTTTGTATTCACCCTTTGCGATTCTTTTTAGCTCTTCTCGCACTTGCTGAGCCGCAAACTCAAACGGAACCTGAAAGGATCAAACCAGAAAACAAACACAACATATGCACATGGAATTCGAGCTGTTTTGAGCCATCAATGACATGAATAATATTACCTGAACAGAATTGAAATACTCCGAATTTGCAGCTAAAGTGTCGCGCAGCTGTTTCTCCCATTTAGACCATTCCGCTGCATATGTTCCTTTTGCCGACTCAAGTCTACAGGAAGAAGCATAAGAAGAAAAACAAAGGTCAGAAACGACCAAACCAAAGCTAAAGCTCAAGAGATAAAGCAAAAAAAAAAAGACTGTAACAACAAGAAATTAAATCGTCTGTGACCACACTTATTCGTAAGGTATCTCCTGGAACATGATTCAAGTACATCTAATCTACAGAGTAAGCAAACATGAGTGTTTTTGATGCCTTCCTCGTCAGTTTTTGTCAAATTGCCATTGCATTTGTTACTGTCTTTGCAGACAGTTGTTCAGAATACTTTGTTACTGTTTTTCACAAAATACTTATACTTTGATATAATTCAACTTATAAACTCATGAAAATGGTAGTGTTGACTACCCACTTCCCATGCCTTCTACTGTGGAACTGGAACAAGTCAATGCCCTCCTCAAGAATCGATTTAACAGGATCAGGTAAAGGACTCCTGTAATATTTACGAAGAGAAGTTAATTAACTGGTTTCGTAAGCAAATGGATATGAAGTTTGTTATCTCTCGTGTACAGTAAAAAAATATACCTGTCTGATATCAACAGTGGCATCTTAACGAGGGAGCCAAAGCGCTCAATCAGTTCACCTTCAAAGTCTTTGCGGTTCTGAAAGTTTAAAAGACAATTCAAATAAAATATGAGAATCCAATCATGGATTTTGCTTAAAGAACAGTTAAGCCTCTGTTAACTTACCTTTCCCTCATAAAGGTGGTAAAACATCAATAGCACATTGCCTGCATTCAATGATGTCTTGTCGAGATTCCCCTGACAATATACATTTCATATGAAAGAACCAATAGCTTGTTAAGCAATACAGTGTTGTGGTGGAAGTTGGATGATAGACTGTGTAAGTTGCATACCGGATGGTCAACTCGTTGAAGTACACGGAACATGAAAACAGCCAAGGCATCAAGTGAATATGGATTTGACTCGGTTCCTGTGCATTCACAAGGGGCCATAAAAGTGTAAAACAACAATTGCAGAGCACATAAGATGAGCTAAAGCAGAAAAACATTAAAGAATGGATGCGTAGTTACATACCTTCGGAATCGGCAACGACTGGAACCGCAGTAGCCTTAGTTCTCCGGCACATGTCTTCAATCTAATAAGAAAACAAATAGTTATACTAAAACCACACTTATTAAGACACACAAAAAGTGGAAAGATGTCAGGTCAGTGACTTGATATTGAAATGGGTCCTCTCAAAAAGATAACTAGACTTCCACAATACAACCTACCCATGTACATATATTAAAGGCAGTTACATCTATATCAAAGAATCTTTTTTCACTAAACCAAATAACAGTGTTATTGTCTCTCAAAAGCAACCTTAGTTGCCATTAGGCAACAAAAGCAACTGAACACGACAATATTTGCAATGTTTCTTTTAAGAATCTACTCGATAATAAGCCAAAATCACTCTCAGGGGACTCATAGGTAGAGATGAACCCGAAATGCTAGCTTATAAGAAGCGGGTGCACATGATAAATTACCTGTCTCCAGACGTCTTCATTTGGGGCATTTTTGTCAGCCAACATAATTGATTGTGGCTTTTTACAATGTTCATCAGCAACTTTTGGCCAATATTTTCCTGTCCAGCATGTAGAATATTACATGAGGTGGCATAGCAAAATTCAGAGGCCAGAACAGTTTTGACAAGATCCTACATGTTTACCTTTGACAAGATCACCCATCAGACTATACACTGGCCGATCATTTCCTAAGCCACCTGGGGCGTTCAATAATTCCTTACAAAGTGCAGATTTAGCACTTCCAGGAATTCCTGAGAACACATTACAATTGCAGCAATCAAGGGGAAAGAGGGAATCTTAAAGCAAACGAAATCCAATAATATAATACTCTCACTTCGGTCAGAATTTTTATAAAAAAAAACTTGATTTTTTTCCATTTTATTATTATTTGAATTACGAAAACGACTACCATAATCAATAGGTTCGATATAACAAATTGCCACAAAAATGAGATGCATATAAACAGAATATATGAGATACTATATAAACAGTCGAACAAAATACCTGGAAAGAATACAATTAACCCCTCATCCTTCTGGACAGCTTCTTGCACAGCTGGCTCTGGAGTAGCTGGTGTCACTTCCTCTTTCTTCACAAGATCGCCTTCTTCATCTAGATCACCGTCAACAATAGCCAAGAAGTCCTCAGCTCTCACTATATTCCCAGCAGACCCTATCAAAACCTGATTCTCTGGGCTCCGTTCCGCGTACTGCTCCAGGAATGGCTCAGCTTCGCTTAGATATAATGATGAAGATAGCTGCTTATTCCCACATATTCTTCTTATGTGAGCAGCCCTGAAGATTTGAAAAGAGATGAAAAGATGCTAAACCCTGTTGCGAGATCAACATTCAAAAAGCAGAAAAAACATTGAAACAAAGGCACTAGGCAGTAGGTTATACATTTGATCAGGAAATAAGTTCCAACACAGTAATATATAATCTTAGTCTAGATGTGTAAAGTGATTCTGGTACCATTCATCAAGCATCTTGCACAGTTCTTTTTGCTTTCCAACTGAAGTACCCCATCTTTTCATTTGCCTGGATACGTATTACAGATACAACAACAATATTTTTATAGAATCAAATTACAGCTTGACAATATCAAGAATCCCCGATGTCTCCACCACGCTACAAGTAGTCCATCACTCTCTATATCTGTATATGCATAAGGAGAAAGCAGCTCACATAAGGTAAGAGGCTTTATAAGATGCTGGCCCCTCCTTAAACAGAATTGATAAGCCATTGCGGATCAGAAAGGTTCTCAACTGTCAAAGAATTGAAGAATGTCCAGCATTACGATAACAATGCAGAGAAAGACGTAGAAAAGTGCAACCAATCAAAATGCCTCTAGCCAGAAGAACTTCAAAAATACCTTGTACGTGAGGAACTTCAGTTTGATCATTAAGTTAGCATCATCATCATCCAAACCATCCTTTCCTTGTTGACCACAATTTTCACCGGCATTTTTTACCGTATTATCAAGGCTTTTCAGAGCCATCGGGTCTCTCCCTTTGCTTGACTTGAACAAGTTAATATCAACAAAGAAACCTGAAAAAAAAAACGCAAAAGAGAATAACTAACTACTATAAGGAAAGAACAGATGGTAATGGTCTAGTGATATGTCCAATTATTCTGTTTAGCAAGACCAATGTGTGCTACCATAACAAACCAATCTGACAAGTTTCGGAAATTTTAAATTCCTTACAAAGTTCCTTAACAAAAACTAGGAACTAAAGCAAGTTGAGACCAAGTATTAATCCAGAAAATAATAAGAATAGTTATTGTCTTTAAGAACAAAACTCAAGAATAACCACGAAAGAATATATTTACCTCGATATAAAGGCCACAAGCCATGCATGACCCTGAAACAAGATAGCTGAATGGTTGACTAAAAAGAAATCAATATTTTCTTAGTTTGATCAAATTAGAAAGACATAAGTAATCAGGAAGGCTTTAAAGATAACCTCATCTCTTTCTGGTAACGCCTAAATGCTGAATCACTGCGCACATGGACAACCAATCTATAAAATAGGTTTTCAGGTGATACGTCATTAGCTCTATGGAAATTATGGTAGCACTTGAATGCGGCTGGAAGACGTCTATCCTTTATCAAGCGCATCATTTCCTATTCATGCAAATATTTGGTTTCTCCAAAATCACATAAAGAATAGTAACTGGTAATATACTAACCACATGAAAAAAACATTGCAAGTGAACGATATATATAATCAATCATTTCGGGAAATTGAACTCCACATGCAAAATTCAACAGAGCTCAAGTTACCTGTAATTTACTAGTCGAATAATCTGCAGGCTGAGATTCCAGGAATTTTGTTACTACAGATTTGTCTGCATTTTTCGAATAAAAATCTACAGATTCATCTCCAAACCAATCCAAGTTATTGGGGCATAAGCTTGGGCCAACACTCTTTAAAAGTGCCCTTATTTGCTACAACACCAACAAGAAAAGGAAAAAAAGCCCATCTAGAATGAGAAACCTTGAATAAACGATGACAGAAAAACTCCATCTCATGAAACTTTCGTTCTTTCAATTATTTTCGAACCTGTTCCTCGTTAGATCTATGGGCGGCACATATCTCTCTTAAACTGAGTCCCAACTCAAGATTAGCTGAAATTTTGAAGGAAAAAAGAAGAAAGGGGGAGATTGTAAAATCTACGTGGACTTGATAGAGTGGAATATTATGAAACCAACATAGAGAATAGAGTGATAAGGTAACGCACCTCCATCACAGGGTGGTGGAGGATGGTCTCTCAAGACATCTTCCATATCTTTGGCACTCCCACTGTTCACGATACGCGCCACAAGACCCTCTAATATCTCACCCTGCACCTTCACATGGTCCTTGGAGCCTGCTTATTTTCATCCAAAAGTTTGTTCATTTTAAATTCCTTGAAAAACTAATATGAAATCGCACAAAAGAAAAAGACTGACTACAGAAATTAAAACATTACCTGGGACCGATATATCAGCTACTTCATCAAGAGCTCTACAGACTGAGGTTGCTATCCCTTCTTCACATAGTGCATCAAATGCGGCAAAAAAAGAGGTCACCGATTTCCTCCATAATTTTTGACAAAATACACGCAACCGTCACTGTTAGTACTTTAATAAAAAAATCTTTCAACAAGTGTTGCAACCAAACATATCAGCATATGTTTGATACTAGCACAACCACAAAATCTCTACTGTTTGCGGTTCATGGAGTTAGACTAGTACATGCATCAAACAGATATCATCAGCATATTCTTACTTTAGTAACGTAGAATAAGCTGACATGAACATGTGTATTTCAAGCTGTTCAGCCAAGATTGTTCAGAGATATCACAGAGCCAACCAGAGGAACACTAAACCCTTGTATAAAATATTAGCTAAATGTATTTCGAGCTCTGTATTCACCAATTCTATTTAAACAACTAGGGACCCCGGTAAAATGACAGTAAAGAGCAACATCACAAAAAAACACGATAACAGCAATGATTTGAAAGACATGAAGTTACCTTGTGGAAAAAAGCCAAACGTGATTTGTTGGTAGGCGCCAAATCCTGCAAAATGCAATTATTTCGGAAGTTGAATAGAACTTGGGCTTACCATTACCTAGCTCGGTAATGGCCGTCACTACCACTGCAAGATGCAAATCAATTTTTTTTTTAATTAGACGATTTTAGCAGGCTTATTTAACTTCTATAAATAAGGCATATGTACTTTGAAAAGCAGTGAGTCTAGAACATCTAAAAGGAAAATATTTCACCATAGTCATCCAGTGGGCGTTGACCATGATCTCCAAGAACAGCTGTTACCAATTCCATAGATACACACATGCGATTTTTCTGGCAAAAATGATATTATGAGCTATCTTTCTCTGGCAATTGACTAAGCCTCGAGCATTTGAAAATTTATATTGCTTGAAGTTCTGTCCATGGAAATACCTCAAGAAAATCATTAAACTCTGCGTCCTTCTTGGACGCCTTAGTTCCCCATGCCTCCCTAAACATCCGAGAAAGAACAAAAACACCAACCGCAGTAAAACTGCAAATGCATTGTAGTTAACATTTGAGATAACCTTTTAGTCGCTGTCTCATCTTGCAAGCACCAGAAAAATCCACATAACAGCATTAAAAAGAAAAAAGAAAGAGTTGTAAAACGCATTTGCTTTGTCAAAAAGTTCTCAAAATCTATCTCGACTACGACGTCTATATGTTGTGGAATTTTTATCCATAAAAACGTCACCAATAGCAGCAATTAATAATCAGAAGTAAAGCATAAGAAAATTCGTTGGAGATGACTAAATCATTTGTGTTCTTCCCTTTGTCTAAGTTTATTCTTGACAAGATCAACAAGAAAAAAGAAAGGAATATACGAAGATGAGGGAAAACTAAAGCCACGAATAAATGAGCTTACATGTTACCATAACTGTTCTTTGCATATGCTCCACCCGTATGACCGGCGTACATGAAGAGAGAGCCTGAATGCTTTAGAGATACCTGTAAAAGTTATATTACAAAAGGTCCTTCAAAGTTTTCGATAGGCATATGCACTATATATATGTTGTTTATACCTCCAGCGTTGCCAGCCCTTTAGATACCACCTCAATCATCCGTGTTCTTATCTGCCAAAAGCAAGATAAATGCAACATGAAATGAAGCAAACTAACAATTATTGCTACAAAACGAAAGGAAGCTTGTGAAAATACCTCTTGGTCAGTCTTTTCGTTCTCAAACTTTGGATAGAAAGAGGCTCTGATCTGGGCATGACAATAAGTCGACTTGTCCACCGTAAAATCTTCCAAGTAATTACCTCCGCTATAGTTGATACCAGCGTCTTGAGGTATTGCATCTCCAGATGTTATACCGACTTGTGATACCGAAGACGAACCACTAATGGTTCCATATGACTTAGGATTTTGGCCACTGTGGTTGACTGGAACACTAGCGTTGCTTTCCTCAAAACTCAACCCACCAAATTGGTCGTTTACAGCTTCTTCAACAATGGATGCAGAACGATCACTGGATCCAGATGGAGCATCCATCTTCGTCTTTACTTGCCACTTATGATCAGCGTGAGCTTTCTTTATCTACCAACACAAGCATAAAAAAAAATCAAGTCCTGTATACAGTATGTTGAGAGTGAACCCGATCACTCTTTTGATACCTTAGAACACAAGTTTACTTTGATGAAAATTAAAGCCCTTCCTCAAAGCTAAGAGAGTTTATTGAAGAACAAACTAATAAAACAAAACTAAAGAAACAAACTAACTACTACGTGAACATGGGCAACTAACACATCCACTACATCCTTCCACTAAACAAAACATCAAATAGAGATAAACGTATGAAACCATAATTTTGATCTGAGGCCACGTCATCTTCTTCTCTACATTGTATCTCATCACAGTATACATCACGTCCTTTAACCAAAGTCAACAAAAACTCTCCCATCATCGAGACTTTTGAACAAGGTCAAACATCCATAGTCATACTAGTGCACCACAAACTAACGATCCATTCGCGGCGCATCATCAACGAAGCAATCAAAACCTAGAGGTTGCAGATTCTCGAGAGATAATAGTTTCGATAAACTTTCTGAAATTGCTAAAGTATGAATGTAGTTCACCTGTTACTTAGGCATGTTGAGCGGAGAAGAATCTAATTAATAAGTTAAAACAAAAGAGAGTGAGCTAAGTAACCTAAGGAGCAGATGATCGGAGAAGAGAGGAGGTTCCGGGAGAGGGAGATGGAGACGAGGTCAACGTGTTTTTTGCTGAGTCAACAAAGCGCGGTGAAGTTTATTAATCGGAGCCTGGTGCGGAAAAGAGCACCGTAACAAAGATGGGCCCGTAATAAATGGGCCTGATATGGCCCAGGTTCGTCACTAATTGGATCAAACTTTTAAATCGATCCATAAGCTTAAATATTAAATTGATCGACTTTTTCCTAATTATTAGGAAACAATTGTACCAACACTAGTAACAAGTATCAAAGACCTTTTGACATATTAAAATTTCCGATAAATTATTACATTATAATGTCTCTAACATGTGTGTATGCTAAGTTTGCTAACTAACCCTTAGTAACTTAACTAAAGGGCTTTAAAGTGAAGTATAGTCAAAATCATACTATAATAGTTAATATCATATACAAAGAGGATCACACCACAAAGATGATGAATTGGTGTTGGAGTATTTGCTGTCTTCAAGTAATCCAAAACCATTGCTCATTTCGTCAGGGCTACTAATGAACTCGTCACAGTTTCCAAAGGAACTCTCAAAGGACATAGTATGTTGATCTTGGTTTGATTGGTCCATGTTGTGAATCAATTCTAGTAGATTTGATCTTTGTAACTGCATACTCACTATCTCCACTTGAGCTTTTGCTAGCTGTGCTTGGAGTTCACTCACTTGTCTTTGTAGATTGTATATGGCACCGGCACATCCATAGATTGGATCTCTAATTCTAGCTCCAGCTTCATACACCATACTGTTTACTGCATCAGTTCTTTGTGATTCGGGAAGTTCCTGAGAAAAACATGTTATAACTAATTATAAAACAGAGAAGAAAGTGATTGAGGCTAAGCTATGACGTGGATGATAAAAATAGATAAGCTAGTATTCTTTTTTTTGTATTTGACCAAGAAGAGTAAAGACCATTATTATACAAGACTTTTTCTAATGTGCATGAAAACGAAAATGTTGACAAATACAAATAAGTCATTTTCGAAAAAGGTCATTATTATTTTGATTAAAAAGGAAAAAAAAGGTTAGATATGTTGAACATGTGTGCTTTGTACAGAACAAGTAAGATCTAATGATTCTCACATGACCAATGAATCAATTATTTTAAATTTCACTAGTTTCATAATTAGAACAATTAAGACAGTATTCCCCTAACTATTAATGACATATTCACATTTAAATTTTTAGTATTAGAAGATATTATAATATTAGTTAGCTACCTGCAAGAGCTTAATGATGTTGCTGGCTCCAAACACACGGTGGGCAATGGTGAACTTGGCTGGCTCCGTAGGAGGGAAGTAGGGAGCCAAAACACATTTCTCTCCACAACGCCGCCTCAAGATTTTGCATGCGGCGCATGGGGTAAGCACCAAACGTGGTGGAGGAGGAGAAGCAGAGATGATAGAGGCAGAAGCGTCACAGTGACTCTCCATATCAAGCATTATCAAGTGTTTTGTGGGTGAAAGTGCTTTTAGGTAGATATGTCTTTATATAGACAATGTGAGGTGACCACCTGACGTCATAAGCTCAAATAATGACGTCATATTTTTGTTTGATGAAACGATATATGTTTCCACATTACGGTGGCTCCTTAAATTCTTTCCACGCTTTCAAGTTTCAACGGTTGCTTGACTTTGGCACAACTAATATGTCTTCTCTTCTCGATTTTTCTACATTATCTTAGGGCATGATTAATGCAGGTCTCTTAACAAGGGGTTCTTATTTTTTAAGAAACCGTTTCTTAATTTTAACTAAGAAAACTTAAGAACCGTCTCTTAAATAAGAGACATAAGAGACGTCTCTTATCCGGAAAAATGTAAAAAAAAAAAAAAAAAAATTTAAAAAGAGGTCAAAAAAATTAAGAACCCCATCTTAAGAGACCCGGGTTAAAGATGGCCTTATATTCCAGTATCAGTCTTTTATAAAAGTCCATAAGAGCTTGCATTGATTGGTTATTAATCTACGGGTCTTCTACTCTTAGCCTCTAGATTCTAGAGTATAGTCTCTGTCTATGAAGATTTCATTAAGCGACTCCAAAAACACAGGAAAATAAAATAGCTTGTTTTATTTTACTTCTTAAGTTAAGTTTATAAGTAGATTGAATGTAGAGTACTTGATGCATAAGACCATGATTAACATGGATCTCTTAAGGTAAGTTTTTAACGTAAAATTTATTTATTTTATTTTTTTACATTTTTCTTGTTAAGAAACGTCTTTTATGGTTCTTATTTAAGAAACGGTTCTTAAGTTTTCTTAGTCAAAAGCTAATAAACGTCTATTAGAAAAGTTAAGAATCTTACCTTAAGAAATTCAAGTAATCATGTTCTAAGAACTAGTTTCTCATACTTATAGTAAATATTATCTGTTTATCATAATCTAAAATTTATCATTTTTTTACTGGCGACTTGAAGGTCGTACTTAAGTATGATAATTAGTGAAATAATACAAAAGGCCACGTGATTTTATAGGTTGCCTAATTTTTGCTGAAACATATTTTGTTTGTATTAATCAATATTCTTGGAACTCCTTTGTATTTTAGTTACGCGTATTTTCGTGAGACTTTCTACTTGAACGACTTATCTTTCAAGGTGGCGGTATACATATGAAAAAATCCAAATACACTAGACTCTTATAAATACTTTATTTTTCAAATAATTATATACTATAATACTAGACTCTTATAAAGACCTTTATTTTCCAAATCTTGATAGGATTGTAGTATAAAAATGATAACTGTGTGAAGACTTAAACATATAATGGATACTTAGACCATCAGCAACCCAAGCACCCCAAATGGGGTGCTTGTTTTTTATTTTTTGATTTTTTTTTTTAAAAAAAAAAAAATTAAAAGTAGACCAATCACGGGTCGCCACGTGTCAGTGGGACCCGTGAACAGTACAAGAACCACAAGAAAGAAGGTGCTTATTTTGGAGTTTTAAGCACTTCATTTAGGGGGTGCTAGTGGACCCCACTGCCTAAGCACCCCACTAAACACCCCCATTGAAGATGCTCTTAGCGGTCCCAAAGCATCCAATTTATTCAATAGTAGTACCGTCTTCTTCACCAACATTAATAGAAGAATGACACGTATAGTCATGTGGGATCGCTAGTTATTGGGTGTGCTCTTGCTTCCTTCCACCTTCAACACCTTGCTAGCTATATTTCTACTATACGTACTCTCCAACTAATCCTTTTTTGAAATGACTAATGATTTTCTTTTCTTTTCATTCTTTTTGAAAAATCACACGAACTATTTTCTTTTAAAATAACGAAGACTTAATATTAGAGGGGATGATGTGAACATTTTTAAGAAGAAAAAAAGTAAATAGTAATATTGGTGAATTTGCATCAAAAAGTGAAAATAATACTCTTTTTGTTTCAAATTATATGATATTTTAGAAAGTTTATTTTGTTTTAAAATATAAGATGTTTTAAGATCTTAAAGTATATTTTGAAGTTTTAAAATTAACTTTTAACTTTATTAAAAATTATTCAACCAATAAAATTTTATAATTTTTTTTATAATTGATTGAATAATTTAAAATTATATTTTTTAAAATATTTTATAAATAAATATATTTTTTTTAATATTTATGCAGTAAGTTAAAATTTCTTCTATTAAAAATGGAGGTAGTATAAGAAAATGATCAATAGGAGTAATCTAAATGCGCGTCGCTTTGTCTTCTAGCGTGCATGGATATGTCGATATTTTGCATGTAGGGTACGTTTTCTGGATAAATCATTCGGTTTTGCCACTTTAGGTGGATAAATATATTATATATATTGCATCACACGTACGTATATCCACGCACATTAGGTCCTTTTGGTTAGAGACACTAGACATACTATATAAGACATCAATTTTAATCTTATGATAAGTTTTTGAGTGGAAACTATTTTTAACGTCTTTCGTTTAGTGGAACAATGTGAGAAGTACCACTTTAGAATATTAATTCTGAAAAAAAGTGATGTGTATCCTATTCGGATTCACTCATCAATTGGTCAAAGATTGTCTTTTGGATCGTGTACACTAGGGTAGTTTGATTGGGGCTCAATAAATGCTATAAGTGCAAGAGTATCATCATCATCATCATACGCTCAAATCATCAATAACTTTTTAACCAATCTTTTTGTTGTGCTTCTTTATTTTGTTTCAACAACTCTCGTGCCAGTTAAATTATATCAGATCGTTACTGGAAAATTATCAATAAGACTCTACTAGGTTGGATTGATGAAACGAACATTCGGCCTTTACATACGTACGTGTGCGTCTGAAAATATTGTGTTACTTACACACATATATATATACTCCATTCGTTTCATTTTAAATATCGTTGTAGATTTTAAAATATGGTTTATATAAGTGTCATTTTATATTTTTAATGTAAATATTTGAGTTTTCTTTTTCCATTTTATCCTATTTTTCACTTCATTAATTAAAATAAATAAATAAAATAATATATAATTAAAGGTATAACAAAAAAGTATGTGTGAAAAAACCTAAACGACATAAAAACGAAACGGAAGGAGTACTATATATTTATGCATTGATATGGCACAATTAAGGGGGTCAAACTATTTGGTCTCTCAGGAATCAATACGATTGTAGAATCTATAAATC